>JARFXV010001645.1:0-120043 GCA_031761425.1 Cosmopolites sordidus
AGATATCGTGAATGGTCTTATGAAGGGTCTATCAGTCGACCAGAAGACACTATGGCGAGATGTGAACCCTCACTAATACTCAGAGTGATAAGTAACGTAAAACAGAGAGCAGGATATGGCAAACATATTAACACTAAAGATCACTAAGACAGACTTATGATGAGATAAAGGTGAAAGTCAATAGAAACTAGTCTGAAAACAAATATAGACAAAACAGAGGTGAAAAAACAACTAATCCAAAAAGAAAACTGAACTGGATAAACGGAGATGGCAACATTGAAGGAATGTACTCACCTGGGAAGCACAATAGACGACAACATCACATAAGATATCGTGAATGGTCTTATGAAGGGTCTATCAGTCGACCAGAAGACACTATGGCGAGATGTGAACCCTCACTAATACTCAGAGTGATAAGTAACGTAAAACAGAGAGCAGGATATGGCAAACATATTAACACTAAAGATCACTAAGACAGACTTATGATGAGATAAAGGTGAAAGTCAATAGAAACTAGTCTGAAAACAAATATAGACAAAACAGAGGTGAAAAAACAACTAATCCAAAAAGAAAACTGAACTGGATAAACGGAGATGGCAACATTGAAGGAATGTACTCACCTGGGAAGCATAATAGACGACAACATCACATAAGATATCGTGAATGGTCTTATGAAGGGTCTATCAGTCGACCAGAAGACACTATGGCGAGATGTGAACCCTCACTAATACTCAGAGTGATAAGTAACGTAAAACAGAGAGCAGGATATGGCAAACATATTAACACAAAAGATCACTAAGACAGACTTATGATGAGATAAAGGTGAAAGTCAATAGAAACTAGTCTGAAAACAAATATAGACAAAACAGAGGTGAAAAAACAACTAATCCAAAAAGAAAACTGAACTGGATAAACGGAGATGGCAACATTGAAGGAATGTACTCACCTGGGAAGCATAATAGACGACAACATCACATAAGATATCGTGAATGGTCTTATGAAGGGTCTATCAGTCGACCAGAAGACACTATGGCGAGATGTGAACCCTCACTAATACTCAGAGTGATAAGTAACGTAAAACAGAGAGCAGGATATGGCAAAACATATTAACACAAAAGATCACTAAGACAGACTTATGATGAGATAAAGGTGAAAGTCAATAGAAACTAGTCTGAAAACAAATATAGACAAAACAGAGGTGAAAAAACAACTAATCCAAAAAGAAAACTGAACTGGATAAACGGAGATGGCAACATTGAAGGAATGTACTCACCTGGGAAGCACAATAGACGACAACATCACATAAGATATCGTGAATGGTCTTATGAAGGGTCTATCAGTCGACCAGAAGACACTATGGCGAGATGTGAACCCTCACTAATACTCAGAGTGATAAGTAACGTAAAACAGAGAGCAGGATATGGCAAACATATTAACACTAAAGATCACTAAGACAGACTTATGATGAGATAAAGGTGAAAGTCAATAGAAACTAGTCTGAAAACAAATATAGACAAAACAGAGGTGAAAAAACAACTAATCCAAAAAGAAAACTGAACTGGATAAACGGAGATGGCAACATTGAAGGAATGTACTCACCTGGGAAGCATAATAGACGACAACATCACATAAGATATCGTGAATGGTCTTATGAAGGGTCTATCAGTCGACCAGAAGACACTATGGCGAGATGTGAACCCTCACTAATACTCAGAGTGATAAGTAACGTAAAACAGAGAGCAGGATATGGCAAACATATTAACACTAAAGATCACTAAGACAGACTTATGATGAGATAAAGGTGAAAGTCAATAGAAACTAGTCTGAAAACAAATATAGACAAAACAGAGGTGAAAAAACAACTAATCCAAAAAGAAAACTGAACTGGATAAACGGAGATGGCAACATTGAAGGAATGTACTCACCTGGGAAGCACAATAGACGACAACATCACATAAGATATCGTGAATGGTCTTATGAAGGGTCTATCAGTCGACCAGAAGACACTATGGCGAGATGTGAACCCTCACTAATACTCAGAGTGATAAGTAACGTAAAACAGAGAGCAGGATATGGCAAACATATTAACACAAAAGATCACTAAGACAGACTTATGATGAGATAAAGGTGAAAGTCAATAGAAACTAGTCTGAAAACAAATATAGACAAAACAGAGGTGAAAAAACAACTAATCCAAAAAGAAAACTGAACTGGATAAACGGAGATGGCAACATTGAAGGAATGTACTCACCTGGGAAGCACAATAGACGACAACATCACATAAGATATCAAGAATGATCTTATGAAGGGTCTATCAGTCGACCAGAAGACACTATGGCGAGATGTGAACCCTCACTAATACTCACAGTGATAAGTAACGTAAAACAGAGAGCAGGATATGGCAAACATATTAACACAAAAGATCACTAAGACAGACTTATGATGAGATAAAGGTGAAAGTCAATAGAAACTAGTCTGAAAACAAATATAGACAAAACAGAGGTGAAAAAACAACTAATCCAAAAAGAAAACTGAACTGGATAAACGGAGATGGCAACATTGAAGGAATGTACTCACCTGGGAAGCACAATAGACGACAACATCACATAAGATATCAAGAATGATCTTATGAAGGGTCTATCAGTCGACCAGAAGACACTATGGCGAGATGTGAACCCTCACTAATACTCACAGTGATAAGTAACGTAAAACAGAGAGCAGGATATGGCAAACATATTAACACAAAAGATCACTAAGACAGACTTATGATGAGATAAAGGTGAAAGTCAATAGAAACTAGTCTGAAAACAAATATAGACAAAACAGAGGTGAAAAAACAACTAATCCAAAAAGAAAACTGAACTGGATAAACGGAGATGGCAACATTGAAGGAATGTACTCACCTGGGAAGCACAATAGACGACAACATCACATAAGATATCGTGAATGGTCTTATGAAGGGTCTATCAGTCGACCAGAAGACACTATGGCGAGATGTGAACCCTCACTAATACTCACAGTGATAAGTAACGTAAAACAGAGAGCAGGATATGGCAAACATATTAACACAAAAGATCACTAAGACAGACTTATGATGAGATAAAGGTGAAAGTCAATAGAAACTAGTCTGAAAACAAATATAGACAAAACAGAGGTGAAAAAACAACTAATCCAAAAAGAAAACTGAACTGGATAAACGGAGATGGCAACATTGAAGGAATGTACTCACCTGGGAAGCAAAATAGACGACAACATCACATAAGATATCGTGAATGGTCTTATGAAGGGTCTATCAGTCGACCAGAAGACACTATGGCGAGATGTGAACCCTCACTAATACTCACAGTGATAAGTAACGTAAAACAGAGAGCAGGATATGGCAAACATATTAACACAAAAGATCACTAAGACAGACTTATGATGAGATAAAGGTGAAAGTCAATAGAAACTAGTCTGAAAACAAATATAGACAAAACAGAGGTGAAAAAACAACTAATCCAAAAAGAAAACTGAACTGGATAAACGGAGATGGCAACATTGAAGGAATGTACTCACCTGGGAAGCACAATAGACGACAACATCACATAAGATATCGTGAATGGTCTTATGAAGGGTCTATCAGTCGACCAGAAGACACTATGGCGAGATGTGAACCCTCACTAATACTCACAGTGATAAGTAACGTAAAACAGAGAGCAGGATATGGCAAACATATTAACACAAAAGATCACTAAGACAGACTTATGATGAGATAAAGGTGAAAGTCAATAGAAACTAGTCTGAAAACAAATATAGACAAAACAGAGGTGAAAAAACAACTAATCCAAAAAGAAAACTGAACTGGATAAACGGAGATGGCAACATTGAAGGAATGTACTCACCTGGGAAGCACAATAGACGACAACATCACATAAGATATCGTGAATGGTCTTATGAAGGGTCTATCAGTCGACCAGAAGACACTATGGCGAGATGTGAACCCTCACTAATACTCAGAGTGATAAGTAATGAAAAACAGAGAGCAGGATATGGCAAACATATTAACACTAAAGATCACTAAGACAGACTTAGGAAGAGATAAAGGTGAAAGTCAATAGAAACTAGTCTGAAAACAAATATAGACAAAACAGAGGTGAAAAAACAACTAATCCAAAAAGAAAACTGAACTGGATAAACGGAGATGGCAACATTGAAGGAATGTACTCACCTGGGAAGCACAATAGACGACAACATCACATAAGATATCGTGAATGGTCTTATGAAGGGTCTATCAGTCGACCAGAAGACACTATGGCGAGATGTGAACCCTCACTAATACTCACAGTGATAAGTAACGTAAAACAGAGAGCAGGATATGGCAAACATATTAACACAAAAGATCACTAAGACAGACTTATGATGAGATAAAGGTGAAAGTCAATAGAAACTAGTCTGAAAACAAATATAGACAAAACAGAGGTGAAAAAACAACTAATCCAAAAAGAAAACTGAACTGGATAAACGGAGATGGCAACATTGAAGGAATGTACTCACCTGGGAAGCACAATAGACGACAACATCACATAAGATATCGTGAATGGTCTTATGAAGGGTCTATCAGTCGACCAGAAGACACTATGGCGAGATGTGAACCCTCACTAATACTCACAGTGATAAGTAACGTAAAACAGAGAGCAGGATATGGCAAACATATTAACACAAAAGATCACTAAGACAGACTTATGATGAGATAAAGGTGAAAGTCAATAGAAACTAGTCTGAAAACAAATATAGACAAAACAGAGGTGAAAAAACAACTAATCCAAAAAGAAAACTGAACTGGATAAACGGAGATGGCAACATTGAAGGAATGTACTCACCTGGGAAGCACAATAGACGACAACATCACATAAGATATCGTGAATGGTCTTATGAAGGGTCTATCAGTCGACCAGAAGACACTATGGCGAGATGTGAACCCTCACTAATACTCACAGTGATAAGTAACGTAAAACAGAGAGCAGGATATGGCAAACATATTAACACAAAAGATCACTAAGACAGACTTATGATGAGATAAAGGTGAAAGTCAATAGAAACTAGTCTGAAAACAAATATAGACAAAACAGAGGTGAAAAAACAACTAATCCAAAAAGAAAACTGAACTGGATAAACGGAGATGGCAACATTGAAGGAATGTACTCACCTGGGAAGCACAATAGACGACAACATCACATAAGATATCGTGAATGGTCTTATGAAGGGTCTATCAGTCGACCAGAAGACACTATGGCGAGATGTGAACCCTCACTAATACTCAGAGTGATAAGTAATGAAAAACAGAGAGCAGGATATGGCAAACATATTAACACTAAAGATCACTAAGACAGACTTAGGAAGAGATAAAGGTGAAAGTCAATAGAAACTAGTCTGAAAACAAATATAGACAAAACAGAGGTGAAAAAACAACTAATCCAAAAAGAAAACTGAACTGGATAAACGGAGATGGCAACATTGAAGGAATGTACTCACCTGGGAAGCACAATAGACGACAACATCACATAAGATATCGTGAATGGTCTTATGAAGGGTCTATCAGTCGACCAGAAGACACTATGGCGAGATGTGAACCCTCACTAATACTCAGAGTGATAAGTAATGAAAAACAGAGAGCAGGATATGGCAAACATATTAACACTAAAGATCACTAAGACAGACTTAGGAAGAGATAAAGGTGAAAGTCAATAGAAACTAGTCTGAAAACAAATATAGACAAAACAGAGGTGAAAAAACAACTAATCCAAAAAGAAAACTGAACTGGATAAACGGAGATGGCAACATTGAAGGAATGTACTCACCTGGGAAGCACAATAGACGACAACATCACATAAGATATCGTGAATGGTCTTATGAAGGGTCTATCAGTCGACCAGAAGACACTATGGCGAGATGTGAACTCTCACTAATACTCAGAGTGATAAGTAACGTAAAACAGAGAGCAGGATATGGCAAACATATTAACACTAAAGATCACTAAGACAGACTTATGATGAGATAAAGGTGAAAGTCAATAGAAACTAGTCTGAAAACAAATATAGACAAAACAGAGGTGAAAAAACAACTAATCCAAAAAGAAAACTGAACTGGATAAACGGAGATGGCAACATTGAAGGAATGTACTCACCTGGGAAGCACAATAGACGACAACATCACATAAGATATCGTGAATGGTCTTATGAAGGGTCTATCAGTCGACCAGAAGACACTATGGCGAGATGTGAACCCTCACTAATACTCACAGTGATAAGTAACGTAAAACAGAGAGCAGGATATGGCAAACATATTAACACAAAAGATCACTAAGACAGACTTATGATGAGATAAAGGTGAAAGTCAATAGAAACTAGTCTGAAAACAAATATAGACAAAACAGAGGTGAAAAAACAACTAATCCAAAAAGAAAACTGAACTGGATAAACGGAGATGGCAACATTGAAGGAATGTACTCACCTGGGAAGCACAATAGACGACAACATCACATAAGATATCGTGAATGGTCTTATGAAGGGTCTATCAGTCGACCAGAAGACACTATGGCGAGATGTGAACTCTCACTAATACTCAGAGTGATAAGTAACGTAAAACAGAGAGCAGGATATGGCAAACATATTAACACAAAAGATCACTAAGACAGACTTATGATGAGATAAAGGTGAAAGTCAATAGAAACTAGTCTGAAAACAAATATAGACAAAACAGAGGTGAAAAAACAACTAATCCAAAAAGAAAACTGAACTGGATAAACGGAGATGGCAACATTGAAGGAATGTACTCACCTGGGAAGCAAAATAGACGACAACATCACATAAGATATCGTGAATGGTCTTATGAAGGGTCTATCAGTCGACCAGAAGACACTATGGCGAGATGTGAACCCTCACTAATACTCACAGTGATAAGTAACGTAAAACAGAGAGCAGGATATGGCAAACATATTAACACAAAAGATCACTAAGACAGACTTATGATGAGATAAAGGTGAAAGTCAATAGAAACTAGTCTGAAAACAAATATAGACAAAACAGAGGTGAAAAAACAACTAATCCAAAAAGAAAACTGAACTGGATAAACGGAGATGGCAACATTGAAGGAATGTACTCACCTGGGAAGCACAATAGACGACAACATCACATAAGATATCGTGAATGGTCTTATGAAGGGTCTATCAGTCGACCAGAAGACACTATGGCGAGATGTGAACCCTCACTAATACTCAGAGTGATAAGTAACGTAAAACAGAGAGCAGGATATGGCAAACATATTAACACTAAAGATCACTAAGACAGACTTATGATGAGATAAAGGTGAAAGTCAATAGAAACTAGTCTGAAAACAAATATAGACAAAACAGAGGTGAAAAAACAACTAATCCAAAAAGAAAACTGAACTGGATAAACGGAGATGGCAACATTGAAGGAATGTACTCACCTGGGAAGCACAATAGACGACAACATCACATAAGATATCGTGAATGGTCTTATGAAGGGTCTATCAGTCGACCAGAAGACACTATGGCGAGATGTGAACCCTCACTAATACTCACAGTGATAAGTAACGTAAAACAGAGAGCAGGATATGGCAAACATATTAACACAAAAGATCACTAAGACAGACTTATGATGAGATAAAGGTGAAAGTCAATAGAAACTAGTCTGAAAACAAATATAGACAAAACAGAGGTGAAAAAACAACTAATCCAAAAAGAAAACTGAACTGGATAAACGGAGATGGCAACATTGAAGGAATGTACTCACCTGGGAAGCAAAATAGACGACAACATCACATAAGATATCGTGAATGGTCTTATGAAGGGTCTATCAGTCGACCAGAAGACACTATGGCGAGATGTGAACCCTCACTAATACTCACAGTGATAAGTAACGTAAAACAGAGAGCAGGATATGGCAAACATATTAACACAAAAGATCACTAAGACAGACTTATGATGAGATAAAGGTGAAAGTCAATAGAAACTAGTCTGAAAACAAATATAGACAAAACAGAGGTGAAAAAACAACTAATCCAAAAAGAAAACTGAACTGGATAAACGGAGATGGCAACATTGAAGGAATGTACTCACCTGGGAAGCACAATAGACGACAACATCACATAAGATATCGTGAATGGTCTTATGAAGGGTCTATCAGTTGACCAGAAGACACTATGGTGAGATGTGAACCCTCACTAATACTCAGAGTGATAAGTAACGTAAAACAGAGAGCAAGATATGGCAAACATATTAACACAAAAGATCACTAAGACAGACTTATGATGAAATAAAGGAGAAAGTCAATAGAAACTAGTCTAGAAACAAATATAGACAAAACATAGGTGAAAAAACAACTAATCCAAAAAGAAAAGTAAACTGGATAAATGGAGATGGCAACATTGAAGGAATGTACTCATCTGGGAAGCAAAATAGACAACAACATCACATAAGATATCAAGAATGATCTTATGAAGGGCCTATCAGTCGACCAGAAGACACTATGGCGAGATGTGAACTCTCACTAATACTCAGAGTGATAAGTAACGTAAAACAGAGAGCAGGATATGGCAAACATATTAACATAAAAGATCACTAAGACAGACTTATGATGAGATAAAGGTGAAAGTCAATAGAAAGCCAATAGAGATGTGAACCCTCACTAATACTCAGAAGAATTTTTGGCACTGAGAATCAAGGAAATTTCGAATTCAAGCAATTATAAAAAGATCTGAAAATTGAAAACAATGGGATGGCTTGGCGTCTCATATGGGCAAGGACAAAAAACTCAATACCAAGGAAAATCATGGAGAGGAGAATCACAGAAAAAGAGGTAAACCACACTATAGCAGGATAATGTAAGAGAGGCTGAAGAATTACTGCATATCAAAAACTAGCAATGGACAACTGGATATCAATCTAAATAGAGAGGAGGGTTTGAGCAGGCTGACGAGCTGTAGCCTCACAAGAAAAAGAAGATAAGACAGATATAATGAATATGTGCACAGAAAACGAGATTAAATCCAGATCACATTGAAAGAACTTCTACGCAAACAAATGTTGAAATTTAACTGTTTTGATAACACAATAATTAGGAAAATATTCTCCAAATCACATATTGTCAAACAAACGAACGAAAATTTGGACGCACTTGAACATCTTCCACGTCCACAACACAGCTCAGAGTTTGCATCATGAGATTTCAACCATTTTGGTCGAATCATTGGTTCGTTCGAATATGTCGAATTATGTAGCAAAAATATAAGTTTTGCGGGGTAGTTTAATAACTTTCTTCCATTTGAAGAAAACTACTGCTGAAAGTTATCGATTGTTGCTTGAAGCTTATGGTCAACATGCTCTAGCCCAAAATACTTGCGAACGATGGTTTAAACGCTTTAAAAGTGGTGATTTTGATATAAAAGACAAGCAGCGTCCAGGACAGCCGAAAAGGTTTAAAGATGCAAATTTCGAAGCATTATTGGATGAAGATCCAACTCATATGTTGAAATAATTGGCAGAAGCATTGAACGTTGCCCAATCCACCATTTCCGAACGTCTACACGTATTGGGATCTAGAAGGCAGGAAAATGGGTTCCATATAAATTGAAGAAAAGAGACATCGAAAGGCAAAAAAACACTTGTCAAATTTTGATTGACAGACAGAAAAGAAAGGTATTTTGCATCGAGTTGGGAGAGGTGATGAAGAGTGGATCTGTTTTCAACTACAAAAAATGATGGATAAACCCATGCCAGCCTTCAACATCAACTTCAACCTTGAACAATTCTACATAGAAAAAAGGCTTTGTTGTGTATTTGATGGAAATAAACGCTAAAATTTTGCGAAAAAAGAAAACAGCATTAACCGAAACACAAACCTATATTTAAACAAGTGCAAATAATATTACAAAAATAACAAAAAATATTAAAATTTGATTGATTTGAGGCCATTATCGAAAACAACAGTCAGAATAGTGGAAGTGGTGAAAAAAATGTATCACTCGACTGTCACCAGTACATACTGTCAGGTAACTGAATGAAAAACTCCAATAACTCGAACGTTTTCCACGTCCACCATACAGATCAGACCTTGCGCCATGCGATTTTAACAATACAAGGACTTCCAAAACAAATATTCGTAAGAAAATGTATACTTACCAAGATTCAAACCGGAGAACAACGAAGAGAAAGATATGCAAACTAAAATGACAGCAATGGAAGCCCACAGTGGCATCATGTTCTCGTAAGTCTTGATCTGTAGCCATGGCTCACTGCCCTGATGCAAGAATGGATTCATTGAGTTGGGAGGTCCATTTTTCACACAAATATAAAAAGTATCATAGTCTTTCAATGGTGGTAGCGACAATTTGATCTGGACACTGGTAGCTGTTAGAGTTTCGTTGTCAATCTAGGGAAAAAAACAAGATGTATCCAGAACTGTTTGGGGGGAGGGGGAGGCTGATTTTACTTACAGTAAAACCCTTTACCACTGGTAAATAACAGGGATCGCCGTAGCTGCCTGCTTCCGGGGTGAATGTCACCGTCACAGTTTCCACAAGGCCGTCACCGAAGATTCGAAAGGTGCTGGGAGTGTTAGCCAATATAATAGGCACACCGAATTCATCAAACTCCGACTCATTTTCGGTAGACTCCAATCGTAAACCTTTTATTTTGATATTGTTCGTGGAATTAATGGTTCCATTATCCTGTCTTCGAGGTCTACTATCCAGAAATCTGGATGGGGGTGGATTACTATAATATTTTGGAAAAATAACCCTCAATCAAAACACTTATAAAGAAACAGATTATTGTTTATTCGTGATAATTCTTTTTTTTTATTCTTTAACTAATAGGTCACTTTTTTAGTGTGTCCGAACTTCCTATAGAGGTCGCTATCAAACGAACTGTGAGTTTGCGAGCAAGTCTGTAAATCTGTGTCTCAATAGTTTGGTAAATCATCATGGAACGTTCTGCGCGCCAAACTTATAGAGCACTTTGTGATTTTTATGGTGCACATAATCGCCCAACGGAGCGATGTACATTCTGTCAAAAAAGTACCGGGAATTGATCATTTGAAAAGCCCGCTTAAAAAGATCGTCAAAATTATTTTTATCACTAAGTTGGTACAACCGTCCTCTATACTGACGCGGAGTTTGATCGTCATCTGTCATTTAGTTTGTTTATAGAGCTCAATTTTGTCAGTTCATTTCAATTGTTTTTTGCGATGTTTACAATGGATAAAAACATCGAACAAATAATTCAATTTTGTATTGCAAATGGAATTTCGTGCGCAGAATCGCTGATAATGTTGCGGAAAGCTTACGGTGAATCGGCTTTATCAAAACGCGTGCATTCAAAAGAGGTCGAGATGTGATGGAAGATTTGCCTCGCTCTGGTCGGCCATCAACGTCTTCAACTGAAGTTAACATCGCTAAAGTGAAGGAAATGGTGACTGAAAATTGTCATTTAAGTTTGAGAGAGATAGCCGCTGATCTTTCCGTGTCTCACGAATCAATTCGTACCATTTTAAGCGATTTTTTGGGCATGGTCGACTAGTGTCGAAAGACCACAATTTTCCTCAGAATCTCAATCGCGTAAAAGTCGCTGAAAAAGGCCAGATTTGTTGAAAGAAAACTCTTGCTATTGCTTCACAACAAAGCACCATCTCACAAGGCTATCATTCTGAACGAATTTCTGGCCAAAAAGTCAACAAACACCATCGAACTACCGTATTCACCTGATATGGCTCCGGCTCACTTTCCAAAACTCAAATTACCACTTCGACACATTTTGTGTTTTATTGATTCCCGGTACTTTTTTGACAGAATGTATTCGCCGAATTATCGACAAATTCGAAACGCTTGAAATAAGCATATTAAAACAAAAAACAAGACAAAAAACTGTGCGTCCTGTAAAAAGTACATGCAATTATGTTACAAATAATAGGAGATGTGATGCCTTGTACTGGCATTTATGTCTACGAATATTTCTTTGATTTAACGCAGTGGCGGCTTGTGGGAGGGCGTAGAAAAAAATAGCGCAGATGAATATTTTTTTGATTTCCCCATCCTCCTTTTTGCTTTTCATGCTACTGAAACCCTATACAGGAAGTAAACCTGTTGTTTTGCTCTAAAAAATTGTTTACTGTGATAAATGCTGGAGAGGCGGCGCCCCAAAGCCCTCCCTCACGAGCCGCCACTGATTTAACGTTATTTTTATCAAGCAAACAAGCCATTATCCAAATAATAGTACAGTATCCAAATAATAATGTATAGTAAATATTTCTAATTTATTTTGAGGATGCTGATGATCTCTGAAGAATTCTGAGTCATCAAAACCCACTTTTTTTACTAAGTAATGCAGATCGCACCAGATACAGTATATAATATCGGGTCTATCAAGATGATGGAGTATGCCTTCGAGAACTAGGAAAGGAATTATCTAGTTTGATTAGACTCGCCTTGGAGTCTAACCTAACCTACAATTGTAGGCCAATATATAAATGACTGATTGTGACTGGAACATTAATTAAAATGTTCCATTTTTACAATGGAATTTTCTATAATTTCTCGACCAACTTCTCAATCCTATAATGGCATAAAATATTAAACGAACACGTAACAGACAAGGGCCACTTCAAAACATCTCTTATGTCAACAAATAGGGTCAAGACGTCAGCACACTTACTGTACTTAATAAACCAATTATAAAATTCAAGACCTTTACAAAGATTATCGAAACGTTATCAGGTCCATGCCATCAATTTTGAAGTCAGAAAATGTTTTGATCAAAAATTCAACACACTCTATTCTACAAGCTCACTCGGTATTCGCCTGATATGCAACCATAGGAGAATGCCTATAGGCCACATGGCAATAATGGCTGATGTGGAAAAAGAATCATCACATAAGTTGTGTAAGTATTAAGTGAAGTCTAAAGCTGGGGCCACACCAAAAAAATTTTGCGTGTGTGTTGAATTTACTGGAACAATTTGTTTGAATTATCTAATGGACAACAGTTGGTCCGTGTGCGTGCTGTGCGGCGAGCATATTTGTGTGCGACTTTGTGTGTCAGAGCGTCTAGATTGCCGCACAGGCACACCACATATAACACATACAGCCCGCACAACGAAAATTTGTCTATCTAAAAGAAGTAATTTTTGACGCATTTAACAATTTACCCACATATATTACAACAAAATTAGAGGAATCAATGCCTGAATTCTGTCATTTTAATGGAAAAAAACATAAAATATTAAATAAATTAAATGCCAATTGGAACTGATTTTAATAAAAATTACTGCTGCTACTTGGCTCTATGCAAATATGTTTTCGCGGTCTCAAACGTTGTTGTTAATATTTAAATTATATTTTCAAATAAATTGTTAACGTATTTTATGCCATTTCTTGTTATATTGACACAAAATACAATTGTGATAAACCCTTTAAAAATAAGGCGTGCAAATCCTTTTTGTGAAAACAAATGTAGCCATATAACTTGTTTCGGTTCCCTTAGTCAAAAATCACCACTATTTAAATTTTACCTCGTATATTTTTCTAAGATTTACCGCATTTGATAAAAACAAGCGCTAATTATTCGTACCGATATTTCATTCCGATGGTGTGGATCTTTAAAGAATTTTGGGCCACCAGTAATCGCATTCTAGGTAGCAACAAATCCAGATTGAACCAGATAGAGTAAGAACGATCGGAGAGGAAGTCATTCGTTACATGACGACCTAGACGAACATAGGTTAGAAAAGCTCCGTTTTTTAACGGTTTGTAAGATGCAAATTTATTAAAGCGCCGAGTCCATGTTAATTAAACTTGATAGAGGCAGATTTGTGTTTATTTAACTTGATAGATTCGCGTGGCAATACATTACTGATGATATAAGTGACAGAGTTCTATATTTATAACTAATTTTTTCGAAAATAATTTGAATTACATACTTTTGTTGAGTGCCTTCATCGCCTAACTGTACACTAATGTCGGGTCCCTGATGAAACCACTCGTTAACTTCACTGTCAAACAGACTCGTTTTGATCAGACCTCCGGGCTGTTCCTTGGGACTGTGGGGTAAACAAAAGTACACTTTGCCCTTCACTGTTTGCGATACGGTCAGGTTGAACTGTCCCCATTTTTGGTCCGTTTGAATCTCACTGACGTTGTACGTGAAATCCGCATCCTTGCACAACGCGTTCCTTTGTGACATCGTCCGTGTTATTTTCACCCGCATATTCGGGTAGATGTTGCGACCCCGCACCTCCAGTACGAGCCTGGTGTGGGGTACATCGTCGACAGTTACATTCGAGCTTTCCTTCGTTTCCAGGTGATAGAATTCGGGATCGTTGCCGTCCTCGGACGTCGCCACACTGGCGATAACTAAAAATATCAGGAGGCCGGATACATTTTTGAAGCAGCGAGACGACACTCTCGCCATGTTATTCAAAACTGAACTGAAAATTGAAAACAAAGTGGCTGCGCTTATAAGCGCATAACCTATCTCGATAAACGTCAAATTGACGCATATTATAATCAATTATTTTGCTGCATTTGATCACCGATAACCAAATATACACCTCAAAATAACACTAGTTCCTATACACATTCTTGAATTCCCCAAAATTTCAAAAAAACGTTTATCGTTTGGTACCATATCAAACATAAGGTAAGCATCACCAGTCATAAGCCTATAATTTACTTACTGTCTATTAACGGAAAATATGACTATTTTCCAATTTTGTTCCAGGCAACCAAAAATACACTACACTGTTTTACAGGTTATATATACTTCTTGAAGGTGATAACTCTTATTTTTTTATATATTTATAACATGCTGTAAAACGTAATTTTATTGAATATTCAAATTACTTATGGTTTACAAGTAGATCGTTTGCAAAATGTATAGAATTCTTTATTGTTTTTTACAGAGCGTAAACATTATATCCAGGAAAAGAAAGAAAGACATATAGTCGCAATTATTAATTCAAAAGTAAAATAACATAAAATCTTGTCTGTTGTGACTTATTAATCATGTTATTTTGAATGTAAGGAAAATTTTTTATAAAAAATATGTTTTCCTCTTATGCGTATGTATATTTAATCTCAAACTGTAATTTTTAGAACTGTAAATTTAATTTTTAAATTACTTCTCTTCTCTTAGCCATAAACAACTGGTTGACATCATGAATTCTAATTATTGTTTTTGTATAAGGTTAAGTTACATTCTCAATGTTACAAATGGTTACTACTGGTAAAATTAGTGACTCAATAATTAGTCACCGTTATAAGAAATCCTCTTGCATTCAATTTTCCTTTTTTTCTTTTTTACTTCGCAGCGTTACAAGGCAATTTTATAATCAGAATCACCTTAAAAACTATATGAAAAAAATAAACAAAAAATAAATTTTGAAATGTAAATATTGCAGTCAATCGCCCAAAAAACTGTTAAAATTGCAGAACTGATTATCAACGGCGGTAACCTGGTCGGATGACGTCATTGATAAATTTATGAAATGACTCTTCCCCTAGAGAGAGACGAGTTAACGATGCGTGACGTGTTGAAAAAAGACGGAGATACAGCGCGCCAACTGTCAGTGGTCCATAGACAAACAGAATTCAGTATAGAATCGTCTGTTGTGTGAGAGGTTTTGTGACGTGGTCGGAAGAAAATTAAGGGTTGCTGTTTTTTTTTTCGTAATTTTTGGGCGTTTGATAATAATTAAACCGTTAAGATTCGTAATTTGTGATATTTGTTAAGTATTTTGCTGTGAAAACAAGTACGTATATATAGTTGTATGGATAAACATTAAGAATGTTTGCCCTTTTTCTAACCTAAAACTCACCCTAATTTTACTGTCGCAGCAAATAGTCGTTAGATTTATTATATTGTAGTGTAACTCCATAAAAATAGCTGTTTAAGGAGATATTTATATAATTCTATAAATATTTCGGCTCTTAAATACAGGGCGTACCACAAAGGCACAGCTCATGACTAATTTAACATATAATTGATATATTTATGTATGTTCTCATGCGACAAATCTATCACATCCGTTCCAGTTTAGGCATTAGTATGGCTGAACACATTAATATACTTCCAAATAGAAACAATATTGAGTACAGAAAATAGCGATTATCGTTCTATACCATATTTTGCACGATCCTTCAGATAAAAATTTTTTATTTTGCGGTTTTAATGACACAATTTGTTGAATTACGTAATTTATATATACGTGATGATATTAATTTAGTGTATTATTATTCATTAAGACTTATTTTTCGCGCTATTTCGAGTTGAAAGTCTCTGCATGCAAAATATTTATGACATTTAGAATTGCACAGCTTAGAAAATATTTATAGTAAACGAAGAAAATAATTTGTTTTTCTTTGTGTTAGCTGAGAAACTTGTTAAAGCTGGCGACATGACATGATGAACAATGTATATTTCATTAGAACCTACTTCATAAACAATGTCATATTTTTGTAGGGTATCGATATAAGCTCATGCACAATCCATATTTGAAATTTTTATTAATTTGCCATTTTGTTCATCTTTGGCATCTTTATACTGTATAAATGTTTTTATGTGAATATTATTTCAAGGATAAAGTGAAAAGTTAGAGGGTTTTTAAATTAAATATTGATTTTTTTATCGAAAATCGTTTTATTTTTAAACATAGGCTCCTTTTCATTCGGTACGCTTCGTTTTAAGCCTTGTAAAAAGTACGGACTCTGGAAAATGCCCTCTCTTTCGGCGATGATCACCCATATGAGTCGATTCACTTTCGATATGTTCATTGTACGTGTTCTGGATTTTCCAATAAATATGAATTCAAGTAATACTGTGCTTTATTTAGTTTAAGAGTTTTTAATCGATCTCCAGAGTTCATTTATAATGGATTCTGAAAGGAAAAGTAGAGTGGTTTAGCTCAAGGTTTTCATAGTTGATTTTGTTGATTTTTATATCGATATCACTATCGGTAGTTACGCTCCTTATTAGTGCATTTAACTTCCTATTTTATTTTTAGTGCATCCTGTGATTATTCTGGAAATGTTCCAATAACTAATAATCAGAATAATATTGGGCTTTCTTTAGTTAAATAATTTTATGTTCATTTTAGAATTAAAAATCAATGTGAATATTATATAACATTCACACTCTATTATGAAAGAGACTGGAGAATGGGTTTACTTCCAAGTTTTCATAGTTGACATTGAAATGAGTGTCATATCAATATTCGTGAATTTAATTTATTATTGTATTAAATAACATTAACAATCGTTTACAAAAAAAAACTGGAGGATGGGTTGTTTCGAGGTTTTCATTGTTGATTTTGAAATTTGTCATATCGATATACGTCGATTCACTTTCGATAGTTGCACCCCTTATTAGTACATTTACCTTTTTTTTCTAGTGTTTTGATATTTTTGTTGCATTTCATTTCGAAACAAGTCCATCCAGATTAGAAATATAAATATTGACCCAAACAATTTGAAATATTTTTGATAATTCCTTAGGATTTATTTGTTGAAGAGAATCGTGTTACTGTGAAATATTTCAGTAAATGTATAATTTAAAACGCTCTCGCCCAAGTAAAAGTTGTGCTCGGCGACATCGCGAATAAAATATTTAATAGGCAACACGCCCCTATCGATCTTCATTCCTGACCTGGATTTTTTTACATTTGTTCTGTACCGACTTGTGACGTTTCCACCAGGCAATCGATTAGTCGTCTATTGTGAGAAGAACCTTTGAAAAAACTAGCATCTATAGCCATAATAGTACTTTTGTTTTACTAAACCTCATTTTTTCGTGTATCGATATTGTAACGTCATAAATTATCGATAATAGTGCTCATTATTAATGTGCTGTATTTTATTGTTAATGTATAGATTTTTCAATTAATTATGCTGGTTTAGTTCTTCGTAGTCTCTAAGTTCTGCCTCTTGTACATCCATGTGAAGTTTAGAGAAAGACTAACAAAGAGGAATTAAGTTTACATTATTTTATTTCTTCTAGTGAATTTTGGTTCTTTTTTCTAATATGGACGATCATATATAGGTAGGCCACTGTCTGTTTTTTACCGTATGCCTCTTCGGACGTAGATGTCCAACACTGCAGCAGTGACAATCTGATTATTATAAGTTTATTGCAGTGAGAGGGAATTTTTTCGAAAGAGATAACTAAATTCGAATAAATAAATGAATATTTTGTGTTTTATTTATAAATACACTTTACTTTTCGATCATTGATTTGCATAATTATATGATATCGATTCTGGTCGATATATGTTCGATAATAGCCCCTTACTAAAACACTCAACTCTTTCCTCCACGGTTTCGTCTTTATAAAATTTCATTGCCTATGTTACTGTGATAAATTAATAAGTAGATATAAGATTGTAATTTAGTTCAAGGTTTTTCTCATCGATTTTTATTATAATATTGTTTGTGTAAAGTTCTATATATAAACTGAGATAAGTTTAATGTTTTCTTTTGTATTTTAAAGTATTATTGAGGCGAGTGCAATTGATCCAATTTCCAAACTTTTTTGACCTCAGTATTTGAAGTGACTCTTCATCCAGGCAACCATTTCTTTAGGTTTGGGGAAAGGGGGTAATCGCCGGGGGCTAAACTCTGTGAAAACCTGCTGTGAGGAAGCATTTCGATGTTTTGCAGGGAGCACATCTCGGTGCGAATATGCAGGCGCATTGTCGTGTTGAAGGAACACTTTCTTCTTTATCAGAAATGGTCTTTTAACTTGAATAGCATCTTACAGCTAAAATCCTAAGAAACCGTAGCCATGGCTTTTCCTGCAGTTGGAGCTGTTTTTGCATACTTTCTCCTGCTCGCGCCCTCTGTTTGAACATATCAACTAACAACATATCAACAACTTCTAACATATCAAAGGCTCTCATCAGAATCGCGTTTAAATAAGTCTAAACTCTTAAAAAACGTTCTTTCGAATGCTTATTTGGTAATGTTTTTCTATTTTCTATATTTTTCTAATAAATATTAATTCTACTGGTAATGTGATTCGTTCCAAGGTTTTCCGACGTATATTTTGAAAGACCGCACTATGTTATGTCTGTCAGCGCGTATAAAATAAATAATTGTATTAAGGTAGCCGATAAGTAAACAGATCCATACAGATGCTTTAAAATAATAAAGAACCGGCGTAATTCTTTGATGGATCGACAGACATTGAATTTTTACGACTTACGTATAAATAACGAATATGTTTTCATATAAACTTGTAAAACGTTAATGATCTTGGCGGAAAGGTTTTTCATTAGATTTCGAACATGAAGTAGGATTGGCTACGATTTTTTACTACAAAAAGTATCGTGATAAACACGTAATAATCAGGTCTTAACCCTTTACGGTGCAAGAATATTAATGCTGATAATAGGTCTGTTCTAGAATCAATTTCTGACGGTTTAAAACTAGTTTGATGGATTAATTAATTGCGCATGTTCGTCCCTCAACTTGGTTGCAAGCGGTTTGAGATTTTTTTTCTGCTAAAACGCTTATTTTGATTGACATTTCTCTGCGTCGTTACGTCAAAGAATATTGACATATAAGAATCTTATCTATAGGTAAATATTCTTTGGTTAAGTCGCGTTTGTTTATATTTTTATTTGAAAATAGTAAAGCTCATAACGTACTTTTTTATCATAAAAATAATAAAGTTGGTTAAAATGGATAATATTGATGTTAACGGTGAGTTTTTGTACCACATTTAATGCGATTTTCTTTAAATATACGATTTTATGTTTGTAGATATCCCTGAATTTGTTATAATTTCTTATAATTACTTAATATAAAATATTTATTGGCAAGCCTTGGGTACACAATAAGACACACAGTCAACATGAAAATTATTTTTATATTTAGACAAAATAATATAAAAGAAAATTATTCACTAAGTAAAGAGAAAGTCAAACCATTCAAAAGAAGTTTGTGTTTAGAAGTCTTCTAAAGAAGTTTTTAATGATAATTTCTATGCTGTTTTTAAAAATCAATCCTCTGAGCTTAAATTATCCAAAATATAACAATATTAATGCTTAGAACTTGTCGAGCTTACAAAATTTCTGTGATTAACAGCATCCCTATTAATATTTTGATTGTCCTCGTTCTCCTTATTAATTACAAGAATAAGAGAGTTTTCTATGTTTGGTAGAACTTCATCAAGGAGAAATTCATCTCTTATAGATTAATTGTGCAGTACACTGCAAGCCCAAATGAAATGCATTATATCATCGATGTTTTCTTTATATTAATGTTGTACAGCTGGCGCCATTTCTGTTTCAGTGAGCCAAAACAGTGTTCGATAACATAATGGGTTGTGGATAACTTTGAATTGAAATTTGTTTCTATAGCTGTAAGATTCCCTCTATCTTTAAATAGGGTTAATAAGTTCTTCATGCAAGGATACCCACTATCCCCGAGTAAATAAAAATTGTAACACCTGCTGTCATGAACAGAGCCAGGATATCCAATAAAAATATCTCTTATCCTCAAATTATGATCACACACAGCTTGCATCTAAAAATAATTAAAAAAACAGACTTAAAACATTAAGTGTGAAGGGTATCAAAAATGAAATATGAATATTGTTTGAAATAGATTTAATAAAAATTGTAAATCGTCTTCACTGAACTCACCTGGATAGAGTAAAAATATTTTCTATTGAAATATGAGTCTGGATCGATTGTAGGCTTATCAACTTTTATATGCGAGCCGTCAATCACACCTAGAAATTCCTTTTTCCTGAAATGCCTGCGGAAATGTTTTAAAACACAAAAACTGAATAGTCTCAAAGTTTGCAGTTTATCAATGTTAACTCGGCAAAACAATAAAAATATAAAACACTTTAAGAAATTAGCTCCTACATAACCAAACAATCCAAAGTCAAAATAAAACAACAGTTTCCAACTATTGCGCATGTCACAAACTAAATTGAACGATTTGAAACTAGTTTGCAAACTGGATTTCGCTGTCGCTAGAATATTTGACTGGTAGTCGAAATCCCGGATTTAAATTGCTAGAACGGAGATTCGTCTGCGCAAACTCCGGACGATTTGGAACAGTTTGAAATCGTTGCTAGAACAGACCTAATTATATCGATATTAGATAGTAAATAGGGTTTTGTTAACGGAAAAAATAATTAAAAAAATTGCTTTTTAAAAATATTATTTATTATGGCTCATTAATTGACTGTTGCAGGAATGAAACATTACATCAAAACGTTATTATATATTTTAATATAGTTAGGAAGTATGAATTTTTTAAATCAGTTGTTTTGTTTATTAAAACATGTGGCAACCCAATATTTTTCGCATTCAGTTTGCCCATACCCACTGCAATCCGGAAACTTACATCTCATTCTTTTATTTATCCAAACTGGCCTTTCTCGAGTTGGACCTTTCTTCTTTTTATTTTCAGTTAGGCATTCAATATCACTATAAGGTTTTATACAGTTCGTCATATATTTGCATAAAGTTTCAGCTATAGCTACTCTGAATTATATACTCTAGTTATAATATTATAATAATAACATAACTCTAAGAATATGCATCGGATTTCATTGATTCTTACTCTGTTAGGTTCGTAATTTACTCTTATCCAAAAGGTCTAGCTGTGTATAAACGATCCGAGTACAAGTTTAAAAGTTATTATCGGAAATGCGAGAACTCCAAGTTTCTCAACGTGCCCCACTAGAGGGGCTAGTTGAGCACGGGTACGGTGCTAGTTGATCAATGGCTAAAATGGACTTGATGGCTGTATAGAATGGTCTGGATACAAAATAATTGTAATCAACAAGCAAATATTTATTTATTATGATTAAGCTTTAAATATAGTGAAATTTAGATATAAACCAATTATCGGCTACCACAGTTATATGAAAAAATTGGTTTCTATCTAGTATCTATTTTTTTATGATGTAACTTTCGTGTATCAAAGCAAGAAGGAAATGTTGCATTATGCCACTGCGAACTTGATATTCTCGTCGCCTTTTTAGCACTCCTGAATCTCGGCTATTCTAAAAATAGACCGCTTGAAAACTGCACTCACTTCGTCTTGAAAGCTCTCGAAGAGCCACAGCGGACCGTGCACCGGCCTGCAAATCGCCGTTAGAACGCCACAAATTTGATTTATTAGAAAAGGAAATGTTTCTATTTTTAAAATTGATATAATAATGTAAACCTGTTACAATTAACAGTCTCGCGTAGTGGCCTTGAAAAGTTTTGAATCCATTACTTTGTTGTTTTGTATACAGTAGGTGAAAAGGTATTTGCAGACCCGAATTTTTAGAGTTTTTTTAATAAGTCTTTCGGTAAATAATGTCGATTTTGCTAAGAGATGGCGTTACTAATACATTTGTTTGTATAAACTTATGACAACATGGCGTATTGAAGGGTATAAATACGCCATCAAACGGCAGTTCGTTCCAAAAAGATCCAGAAGACAACTGGTGGGACTGGGAAAGACCACTGGTAAAGATTTTTCGTAAGTGACGTCATCTATATGTCCGACCGGGGACTTATTGACTTAAATAACTATACAGAATGAAATAAAACCACAGACATTAATATCATCATATCATTTATACCAGGTGTCCCATTAAGGATGGATCGCGGCCGTATCTTGAAAGCTATTTATCCCACAGCTTTGGGGAAAAACAAATTGTACTAAAAATGATCATGAGAAATTCTCCAAAAATATTTGTAAGCTTCTAAAATGACCGCAAGAGGGCGTGACGAGCTAAACATTTTTAAAAAAACATTTTTTTTGTGTATTTTCAAGTGTTAACCGAGTAAGAAAAATTCTCAGTTATAATTAGCAAACTATCTCCTACAACTTTGTTTTATGACATTTTGTCGTAATTTCACGAATAGAGGGGGTGGGGGGAGTTTTACCTATTGAGATAAAAAATCGTCTAATGTCCGTTTGCCTTAACCGATTTTCCTCAATTTGGATTCATTTAAAAGGCAATTGCTGGGACATTCAGATAATCTGGGAGATAAATTATTTAGTTTATAAATGAAGCCCCGAGGTGGCGTTACATTCAAAAATAGTTTTTTTGAAGTTTTGTTCAGTTTTTTCAAATGGAATGGTACAGCTTTTATTACATGGCTAGAAAGGTAATTTAAAGAGGAATCATCCAGTGAAAACCCGAAATCGATATCTCTAACATGTCAAGAGATATTTCGATTTTTCTGAAAAAATCCGTTATTATTTCACTACTACCTGCATTAAGTTAAAAAAATATTAACCTAATGTTTGCCTTCCTTCACACTTTACCCAGGCTTAGGACTGGTCCAAATTCTTCGTGCCATATTATTTACATTTGAAAAAACTGAACAAAACTTCAAAAAACCTATTGTTGAATGTAACGCCACCTCGGGGTTTCATTTATAAACTAAATAATTTATCTCCCAGATTATCTGATTGTCCCAGCAATTGCCTTTTAAATGAATCCAAATTGAGGAAAATTGGTTAAGGCAAACGGACATTAGACGACTTTTTATCTCAATAGGTAAAACTCCCCCCCACCCTTCTATTCGTGAAATTACGACAAAATGTCATAAAACAAAGTTGTAGGAGACAGTTTGTTAATTATAACTGAGAATTTTTCTTACTCGGTTAACACTTGAAAATATACAAAAAAAAAGATTTAAAAAAATGTTTAGCTCGTCACGCCCTCTTGCGGTCGTTTTAGAAGCTTAAATATATTTTTGGTGAATTTCTCATGATCCTTTTTAGTACAATTTTTTTTCCCCAAACCTGTGGGATAAATAGTTTTCAAGATACGGCCGCGATCTATCCTTAATGGGACACCCGGTACATTAAAAAAAAAATAACTAGGAACAAATAAAAGTAAATAGAACCTATCGAGACACCTTAGAATATCTTTTGTTTCACTCATTTTTAAAAATTAATGTACTTCCCAACTTGTGAACAATATTGTGTACTATATTACATCATTATACCAATTGTATTACAGTTCACAAACTGTGTAAAGTATCATTGTGAATCAAATAAGACTTTGTCTGGTTTTTTTCAACAAAAGCAACCGCACAATGGTTCATTATGCGTATAACACCGTTTTCAAATACTGTTTATAACTCGAGAAAGTGATGAAAGTCGTACGCCGCCTGCAAGTCGGGCTTTCATCAACGAAAACTAAATCTGGCGTGTAAAAAGGCTTAATTTAGTTGCAGTCTACGATCAAGATGACGGAGTCGTCGTTAGCAGAGCAGGAGCAGGTTGTCATGACCCCGAAGGGGAAGACTTCGAATTCGACCACGATCCTTATCGAAAGGAAGCGGGTGAATACGACCAACGACAGGATGCACGTGGCTGGAGGTGAGCACACCGGGATCATCATAAACAAGGAAACTGTGACTGGTGAGTATTTGTCGTTGCCTTGATCATATTCCCGAGTCAGCGTTGTTGTGATGTATCAGAAAATGGCGACTACACTCCCGCACAGTTATCACTGGTATTCAAAGTCTTCCTGATCAACGCCCAAACGAAAAAACACACTCAGGAGGCCAGGACGTTGCGGTTTTGGTTCAGGATCCTGCAAAATTGTCAGGATGGTCTCGGTGAGGAAAATCAAGCTGCCGTAGCTCAGGACTTTTTCAGAGAATTGGTCAGTCCTAAAGAGTTTCCAAGAGGTATGTGAACACCATTAAAGTATCTTTGTAAGATGTTTAGTATATACAGGGTGCAGGGGAAATAACTTTCGTAAATTTAACCAACGATTCTTTAAGGAAATACTAGCGATGATGATTTTTTTGTTTTCCTAAAATATTCAGAATTTGTATTTATAATACTAAAACAAAGTTTATAATTTGACAACACAAACAACAAACTTTATAATCGACGCTATTAATAGCCCACGTGGTTCAACAACTTGTGGCTTGGCTTGGGTGTTAGAAGATGTGGCAAGAGCGCATTTGTGTTTACATGTAATATATATATATATATATATATATATATATATATATATATATATATATATATATATATATATATATATATATATATATATATATATATATATATATATATAGAGGAAGGTGGGGTAGGTTGAGACCCCTTTTGTTTTTTAGTCATAAAATTTCACTGGCTAAAGATATCGAAAAGCTTATTATACCGTTGGAAAACTAGAGGCCATACCAACACTTCTAAGCTCAAGAAAATATATCCAATTTTCTAATAGCGTAGATTTTGGGTAAAAAAACTTTTTTGTCGGGTGAGCTGAGACACATTAAAAAATTGTTGAAAACGTGAGAAAATTAAGTAAAGACACCAAATATTTAATGTTTATGGAATATTTATTAATCGTTTTTATTTATGAACCGTTTATTATCGTTTCCGTTCCTTCAGTACCGAAATTGCGACCACGGTTCGATTTTTTTGGCAGGTGTAGTTGCTTGCACTGGACTAATTTCAGTCAAAATCGAAGAGGCTTGACGCACAAAACATAGATGTTGATTGTGCTTCAGATATTGTCACCTCTTCTGGAACATCACCAGTCACAATACGACACTGCACATCACTATGGACACCTTTCCTTTCATTCGATACAGCTGCCCCATTTTCACCACTGACAACGGCTTGTATAAAGTCGGATTCGACAAGAATATCCGGATTAAACGGTGAAATTCCCGTTGCTTCGAATCCTTGTCGATTCTCGATTGACTGCCTGTGTGTCTCAACTTACCACAATGACGTCATTTGTTTTCACGCTAAAAAATATGCGTATCATGAATTTTTACAAGAAATCTTTTTACACGTAAAAATACATGTAATTTATAAAACATTGATACAGAAAATGCGTGCGCTCTCTGCCCCTCCCTAGCAGCTTCCCAGAATCCGCTTTTGGATTTTTCTTTTCGCCAGTTTATCCTAATCTTTGCTCGTACCATTCGGTGGTCACTTCCCACATTATAGTGGTTAAGGCCAGTACAATTGCAAAATACTGCTTTATCGTTTGACATGATATAATCAATTTCACTTGTGAGTCAAAAAGGACTTTTCGATGTCCAATTTCTGTTGATCTTTTTGTCCCCCCCACCCTTCTATTCGTGGAATTACGACAAAATGTCATAAAACAAAGTTGTAGGAGACCGTTTGCTACTGAGAATTTTTCTTACTCGGTTAACACTTGAAAATACACAAAAAAAAAAGATTTTTAAAAATGTTTAGCTCCTCACGCCCTCTTGCGGTCGTTTTAGAAGCTTAAAAATATTTTTGGTGAATTTTTCATGATCATTTTTAGTACAATTTTTTTTCCCCCAAAGCTGTGGGATAAATAGTTTTCAAGATATGGCCGCGATCCATCCTTAATGGGACACCTGGTATATATGTATGTATATATATATATATATATATATATATATATATATATATATATATATATATATATATATATATATATATAAAATAATGAGGTCAGTGTATATTGTGTGTGTATATAAAAATTTTGACGCTAGAAGATAGAAAATTTAAATTAAAAAAATTCATTCTAGATACAAAGGTAAATTCTGCACGAAAAGTAACTTTTTTAATCTCAAATTCAGAAATGTCATACATAGTAATCCGCCTTTTTAACTATAACCCTATCTCTTTCTTTAGACTTGGAATCTAAGCATAGCGAATCTTAGACTTGGAAAGTGAAACTGTTTCCATAGATTCGCTCGTACTTAAATTATTTTGAACAAAATGTTTCCTTAAAACATATATTTTAAATGCAACCAACAATACATAAAATGTGAAATTTTCTTTTACGCCACCCTGTATCAGTACATAAAGTGATCTTCGTGTCTTAGAAATTTTATCCTACAGATTATGTGGGGTTCATCAAGAAAATCATGAAGCTAATGCAACACAACTATTTGGAAATCAACAAGTTGGAGGTCGAACTGAAAATACTGGACGAACCAATAGAAGTACCCAGCAGACCACGTGAGTATCAAAGCATTTCTTTAAACCGACCGTTTTAAAATGATGAGTATTATAAGCCAGTCACAACTCGAAAGATCTGTAAATTTACCATTCCAAGACACGTTACGATTTTTAGAAAGCAAACTTGAAATTATTGAAATTACTTTATGTTTAAATATTTATTGACATAAGAATGTTTATTAGATTTTTGAGGGGGAATATTAGGTGAACCCATAAAGTAATGTCGTTTATTTAAATTTTAATAACATTCCCATCTACAGACAATATTATTATAAGCCAATAGATTTCTTAGTGAAATTGTAGCTGTGACCGCTCACCCGGTCTCGACTCAGGCTCTTTTCTTGTTAAAGAAACACAATTTAACTTTAAGGTAGTATATTGCCAGCATTCAATTACAGTACAAGAGATAATTCTACGCAAAACAGGAAACACACATAGATATCAGTTGCGTACCTTTCGACTACTGCTTATTTCTCTAACAGCACGTTTGAATATCACCCGACATACAAAATAAATATCTTAACTAGAGATGTCCGGATCGGATCTGACCCGACTCCCAGATTCGCATCTTTTAAAAGAGCCGAATGAACCGGTTCCTAAAATTACGATACACGGATTTCGGATTCCAGACGCCTATCGGATCTCAGACGACTTTCAGATCACAGACGGCTCTCGGATCTCAGACGGTTCTCGGATCCCAGACAAGGATAGGATAGGACAAGGATAGAAAGGTTATGTTCTATAACGCAGAGAATATGGCTTGTATCTTGTGGTGTATGTTGCCTGCGTCCGTCCGCCCCTATCGCATAGAAAAAGATAGTAGTAGTCGGGTCGGACGGATCTGTGGTCTTGGGTCTTTTTTAGATCCGTTGATCTGTGAACCGTGGGGAAAGGATCCGTGTATCCGTAATGCAAAATAAACCGTTGGAAGACGCCGTAGTGTGGCTTAAATTTTCAATCTGTTATTGTTTTATGTACCTAAATATATACATATATACAATAATACACATAATAATTAAATATATTAATATATTTTTAAACAATTACATTTATTTATTTATTTATTTAGCGTATGGCTCACATGGATTTATGTATATAATATACATTAAAATATATTACATAAATAGATTAAATTGTAAAACACAAAAAGTTATAAATTATAAAAATATATAAAATAAAGTTCAACATCAGGTAAGACACATCACAATAAGTACATCAAATTTTAAAATTAATTTTTAAACAATTACATATTTACATGTAAAAATATGATTTAATTTATCTTTTTAGTTTTCAATCGACTTTTGACCAGTTTTACTGAAAATTCTTTCACTTGGCACTGAAGTAGTCGTAAGACAGAACCTTTTTTGGACAAATTCATACAGTCTTGGATAAATATTTTTTCTTTGAAACCACCATATTAAGGGGTCTTCGTGTCGATCGATTAACGGCTTATTTAAATATTTTTCTATTTCATTAATAGCTGCTGACGTAGTTTTCTAGAACTTTTTACTTTTATTACTTTGTTTTCAAAATTTTTCCATGTGAGAGAGTGAATTATTGATGATATACCAATGATATACCGAAAACTTTTAATAATTCATACGAAAAATAATTCATATACGGGCATACTACTGTCAATCGCAAATTATTTGTTTATCTGTCTATGCAACTAAGTTATGCAACCAGTTATACGAGAAACGATTCAATGGGATACAAGAACCGGCTCAGGGATCCGGATTCGGAACCGGTGATCAGACTCTCCAAAAAGATTCGTATTTACCATCACTAATCTTAACCCTAAATGTCTAATAGGTTGACAGTTCCTTAATTTTTATATGAAGAAGTATGCTCTCATAACCTCCTAACCAATGTGATCTCTAAGCTTTGAATATAAATCTTTACATAGGGTAATGTTTTCTTAGAGTAGCCGTTTCAGGTCGGAAAAAGTATTTTTTAAATTAAAAAAAAAACTATTTGAGTCATCTTATAGAAACAGTATATAATCTGAAAGCCGTATATCTCCTCTTTCAAACGAGACTGCCATGAGTAGAATGAATCAACGGATTGTCAAGTTATAGCGCTTAAAGTGACAGTACCTTTTGTCATCTCGTCACAAACAAAATATTAGATTTTATTTCACTATAAAGACGACGAGACGTAATAAGCGAATTGTTGTATTGATAATACGCGCGAACACAGAGTGCACGTTGTTGTCCGGTGAAACGCTCCATGGCAACTAATTTTCCCTGAACCAATCTTCAATGTAAAGTTAACACAATCAGCGCGCTCTGCGCCACCTAGGAGCAAACAAGTAATTAAATATGAACGAACTTTCTGGACACCTGTTATTTTACTTCAAAATCATTCTCATTTTACACACAAGAACAAGAAGGAAATACAAAATTTTCCGGAGCGATGGACTAAGATTGGTAATAACCAGGGCCTGATATTCGCGTATACCAAAATGAGTCCGGTTTGCGCATGACGTCACTCGTTGAGTAAAATTCAAATGTCTTCGTTGCTAGACTTTGAAATACAATTTAAATGCATTGTAATTGGAATTAAGGCTTTATATTAAGGACAAATACTTTATGAGTGTGGGCAACAGACTACAAAATTGTATACAGGGTGTTGGGTAAACATACGGCAAAAATTAAAGGGGTGACCCTTGACTTGGTCCTTGACTTATTCTAAGTATATTTTGTTGTATGGTGATTTTCGAAAAACCCCTTTGTTTCGAAGATACAGGGTGAACAACATTTACGACATTAACAACATTTTATTATCAAAAAGTACATGTAAAGTTGCTCAATCTACAATAAATGTTCGAAATTACTTTCTCCAGCCTTGATACAAGCATTCAATCTTCTCGTCATTGACTGCCGAACTCTTTCAAACACACCAGGGTCGTTTCTAATTGAGTTACACCCAGCAATTATCCGATTTCGAAAATCATCCCTATTCTTCAATGGAGTAGCGTAAACTAGTGACTTCAGATATCCCCAGAAGAAATAATCCAGAGGGTTTAAGTCCGGGGATCGAGCAGGCCATGCGTGTGGCCCACTTTGACCAATCCAGCGATATCCGTATGTTGCTGCTAAAAAATCACGAGCAACCAAACTGAAATGTGGTGGTGCACCATCGTGCATAAACCACATTTCATGCCTTGTTGCGAATGGTACATCTTCCAGAATCTCAGGCAGCGTTGCTTCCAAAAAGTTGCGATACACCTCGCCAGTAAGTCTTTGTGATAGAAATACCGGTCCAATTAGATAGTCACCTACAATTCCAACCCAAACATTCAACGAGAACTGATGTTGAAAACTATTTGCGCCTACCTCATGCGGATTTTTATCTGCCCACATATGGTTATTATGAAAATTCCTTATTGCGTTTCTTGCGAAAGTGGCTTCATCGGTGAAAAGAATTTGTGTCAGGAATGCGAAGTAAAGTTTGCAATATCCATTGATATGTAATACGTGGAGGAAAATCAACAGGTAGCAGTGCCTGAACGCGTTGAATGTGGTATGGATACAACAAATTGTCCTTAAGAATTTTCCAAACTATCCAAGCTCTTCCGCTATCATGTCCAGCACATTCTGTTCCAATTGTACCGTTCTTACAGTCAGTGATCTTCCTGACCCCTCAGCTCGTTTCAATGTGCCTGTTTCACGAAGACGTCGATGAATGTTTTCGAAGATTTTTCGGTCGGGGACATTACGGGCTGGAAATCATTCACTGTACAATCGCCTAGCTTGTAGTTAGCATTGACATCAGCAAGTCCATACATGAAGTGCACGTCAGTCATCTCGGCGTTTGTATGCATTATTAGAGGACTTCACTCACTATTTAAGACAAGTCAAACAGCCAAACGTCACTCAATCTATGTAAACAAATGCAACCGATGAAATCCACTTACTAGATAAAACAGCCGTTCCAAGTGATCGAGATCGAAAAAAAAAAATTTTTTTACTTGATAAACTCATTGACGTACACCCTACTTTTATTTACATTAATGATTTCAACAAATATCGAATATGGTTGTCGCAAATTTTGTTCGCCCTGTATCTTCGAAACATAGGGGTTTTTCAAAAATCATCATAAGACAACATATTCTTAGAATAGGACAAGGAATAACCCCTTGCATTTTTGCCGCATGTTTATCTAACACCCTGTATAACAGACACGTATACAATTTTATTGGAATGTTAGTTTTTATTATTATTATCGGCAAAAACATTTCGTTTTATAGATTAATATTATTTATTACGAGTATTTGAAATGTATATAAAGAAATTATTTTGTTTCTCAGTTTAAAAATGTACGTGTAAAATAATATACATTCGTTATATAAAATTGCAATATGCAAATTGAAAGTTTTGTAAATATTGGTTTTTAAATGTAATATCCAGCTAAATTCGATATTTTTTGTCACAAATAAAATATTAATTATTCAACACACATCTAGCCATATTTTCTATTGGTATTAAAAATGACAACATTTTATTTCCTAAATTTAAAATTGTACATATTTCTTAAGCTTATGTCCATTGTGAATTAGCTATAAGTGTAATTATGTATTAGTTTTAATCATCTTTCTTTTACCTAATTTTACACTTACATTCGCGACCGAAAAAAAAATTTTTTTGCTTTTTCTGAGCATTCAATGTGGCTACTTCTAAGCATCTAATTATTCAAATAATTTTTGGTTAAGGATTTTCCATTTACAGACTTAAAAATGTGTTCAAGCTGTTTCATTTGTGAAAGAAAGTCTTCAGAAGGTTTGTGTAAACTTCCTTCACTTAAGTGATCAGTCCCGGTATATTTGGACGTGCTGGGTCTTTCTAAACTGGAATCGTTTAACTTGAAACATATATATCCAGCTAAATGTTGGAGCCCATCATATTCAAGTTCATGAAGATCCTCGTCAATATCTCCTTCATGAGCACTGTTTAACATAAGTGGATCATTCGAATTTCTTGATCATTGAACCACTTATTAGCAAATCTGGGGTATAAACATGGAATATTAGAAATATTACTACCATCACCATCATTACTATTTCTACCACCATCCCAACATCTAATCAAGCATAAATAAATAAAACACCCTACTTTTTAAAGCAACAAATTTATAAACATGATTCAATGTTTTTCGGTGTAATTTATATTTCAATTATTTTTCTCTTGTGATAATTACCTGGTCAATAACTCGACGACGACTTGTTGTCTCTCCCTATTACAATTCTTGCAGTCGATGCAACATGATCCTTCAATCCTCGGTAACTTTTTGGTGTGTAATTTAACAATATACGTTGAAGATTTTCCTTGAAATCGCTATTTAAAAAGTGTTTCGAACAAATACAAGCCCTTTTCAGGTTAAATTTATCCTGTCTTTTTGTGACATGGATACACTTCTTACACGCAACTTCATTCTTGGGAAAATGATAAAACTTCACATCACAAGAGTTATTTTTCGACTGATTATTGAAGTTACGCTCAAATACACCACAACGCATTGTTATTATTGAATATATTAGATTAACACCACACAAACGCCGTACATAAACTTCTAGTAAACTTGTCATATGTCAAAACTATGATGTTCGAATTTTACTCAATGGATGACGTATTCCCGTCAACAAAGCTCCGCCCACCATGCGCAATATCTTACCTTAGTATTTATTATACCGTGGATAATAACGATGAAGATTATGTTGCAGATAAAATTAACGAAAATAAAATGTTATACAGTATCAAAAAGCGACATTACTTGTGGGTACCCCTGATGTACCATACTTTCACGAATTTTTCCTGTACATCATACTACATTTTCTGCTTAAATCTTGTAAAATTATTCTAGCAATGCCTGGATACTGTCGCATAGACTTAGGCACTTTTCATCATCTTCTTGCCTCATCAGGTTTGGATATCTTTCTGTCGTTTTTTTGTCGTGATACTAACCAGACTTCACTCCACTTACTGTGTGACTTTGTTATCTGTGTTTGGCTTGTATTCGACATAAATAATATATTTTTGTTTCGCCCGGAGATAACACCAAGCTTATCTGTATATTTTTAACTCAATATTGGCGTTCTCTTTTTTTCTGATAATACCCGCTTTGCATGAATACAAACTGTGACTAATAATGTATAAGATAAAAATAACTGGCTTTATGTTATTAAGTTTGTGTAATATGAACAGTGATGTAATAACTGTAAATTTTTTTTATCGAGTCTATTGTATTTTCGTTTTTTTACCGCACTTTTTCGTCTGATCATCATCCGCACCACATTTTTTTCTGTACATCTGCAGTTATTTTGAAGATACACACAACTAGATTACTTTCAAATTCAATGTAAATACCAAATTACGTTATTTAATTTCTCGACGCTCGTTTCGCTCGCCATGTTACCATCATCAGGAGATGATTCAATCTATCAGTAGGACAACATGATTTGTGTGGCTTTGAAAGATGATGATGCTTCTTACAGTACTTGTAAGATGTGGTTTTTGCAGTGTATACGGTGGAATCAGTTTGAAATTGCTCTAATCTGATAAAACGGTGACTGCTGGCCGTTATCAGCAGCAGGAGAACAGGCCTTATACTATCAAGGGAAGAGAGGAAGTAAGGCAACGCAGGGCCTCATATAACAAAAAGGACTCTGGAGCGATCACCGAGGTGGGTTGGGAGATTTTATCACATCCGACGTATTATCCAGATTTGACCTCGTCGGATTTTCATCTCCATCGATCCCTGCAACATCACCTGGTTGACCACAGGTTTAGATCTCTTGAGCAAGTTGAAGAAAGACTCAGCGACTTTTATCACCTCAAAATTGCCAAAATTTTTGTGTGAAATGTGCCTGAAGAGTGACGAAAGTGTATGGACAGTGAGGAAGATGTAGATTGTATTCCTTTTTTCATTAATAAATGTTAAAAGTAGTCAATAAACAGCGAGAATTAAGTTGAGACCCTAATAGAAACGTTTATGTAGAAGTAACAGAAAATTAGGAGATATTTAACTGAGTGTGAACAATATTTATTAACAGAAACTCTTATACCAGGTGTGGTGGTTAATCATTCTTAATTTTCTTTAGAGATGGCACTGGAACTATGGTCGGTTCAGAGTCTGATCTCTTGTGTCATTTTGTTGCTATGACAGTACTTTTTAAAGCGCCATTGATGCCAGACTATCGTACATTTTACGACGTGTATTTTATTTTTGTCGGAAATAAACACTCTTATATTTAGGGCTGGTTCTACAATGCTAGAATATACCAGTTATAAGCTGTACTTGGAATAAAATTTAAAAGGCCCGTAAACGCTGGCCCGGCGTTTCAAATTTTACTCCAAGTATAGCTTATGTAGTCCATTTCAAGATATTTCGTTGCCTTTCGGCAAAATGTTAATTACCCCAATAAATTTAAAAAAATATATTCCTAGTTTTTTCAATGATGCCAGAGTCGGAGTGGTTTAACTTCTGAATAATTTTAGGAAAAATAAAATATTGTTAAATCATGATAAAATTATTAATTATTATTATAATTATGTATGACTAAAACATTGTTTATTGGTTTGTGTATTTTGAATTTATTAGTACAATAAAAATAAATAAATAAATGTATCTATTAGTACAATAAAAATTATATCATAAATTTAATTATACATTTAATTCGGTTTCACTCTCACTGTCACTTTGATCTAGATTAATAAGTGGTTCTATATTATTAGTAAATGATACATAGGAATCTCCTATTTTAATAACATGGTTAATCGAATTTATCCAACTTTCTTTGGGAATACTATCTACAACCTTCCTAATTAATGTTGCAGCACTTGCAATTTGAGTCGGAGGCTAGTTCTGTTGCAATGAATGTAATGCAGGCACGGTTTGCTCTTCATACTAGCAAACATTTTGCTTCGAATTAAGTCTTCATCGCTTTCGTAAACACATTTGCTTATACCAGAATCACTACGAACTTTTTTTACTTTAATTGGCTTCGTCACAATATCTTTAACTGTAGACAACGACGTTTTCGTTAATGAAGATGTTTCTGCTGCGGTTGCATTTACATTAAGCCCCCTATTCAATAAGGAAACATACACATTTTTAACAATGGGCTTAGCATCGGACGATAAATGTTTTCTTTTAAAATTAGCACTGCCGGAGGCACAATGATCATTATCTTGCCAAGAACGCCACATTTTTAGCACATTTGGAATAATGAAAATACGATCGAAATTATAGAACTGCACTGTTTAAGAAAACAATGCGAACTAAACTAAAATATTTCTGTTTACGTTTTTTTGCAACTTTGCCGGGTTTCGTTACGACAGGGGTTGTTAACAGTTTATTAATAATAATAATAATAATAATCTTTATTGTCTGACAGAATAAATCCATTTATGAGACAATTCACAAAAAAAATAACAAAGATAAAAAAGAAAATCAAGTCAAAAACAATGCTTATATAATAACATACTTAGATAATAATAATAACCTTTATTGTTTGATAGAATAAATCCATTTGAGACAATTTATATATAAAAAAAAAAAGCAACAAAAAACCAAAAAAATAAGAAAATCAAGACAAAATCAATGCGTATATAACAGACTTAAATAAAGCTACAACAACGATCCCTACAATTTATTATCGATTATTGCAACAGCTTCAAGGCGACAAACTTCGTGAACCGATCTGCAGATACGTTATTAATGTCAACATCGCAGCACAGATCATTGAAGAGCTTCATGGCCTGATACAGAGGTGTCCTGACCATGAAGTTGGTTCTAGCACAGGGTAAATGAAAGGTGGGGCAGGATCTGATACACCTCGAAGGCACGTGGAAGCCCACCACAGATAGAAGTTCAGGGCAGTCAATGAGGGATCTACACAATTTATAGATGAACTGAAGAAGTAAATATTTTCGGCGACTAACTAACGATGATATTTGAAATTTCAACAGGAGACTATTCTGATCTATATGTCTCGTCGGATATCTTCCATCATGTCTGAATGCTAAAAACTTAGCGAATTTTCTCTGGACACCTTCTAGTTGCAATTTGTATCTGTTATACAAAGGGTTCCATACTACAGCATCATACTCCAACTTTGATCTCACATAACTGTGATACAGAGTTTTGAGTGTATTTATGTTCACGAAATCTGCCGAGTTCCGAAAGATGAATCCTAACATTCTCATTGCCTCACTCCGAATGTGGCTAATGTGAGATGAAAAAGACATTTTAGTATCAAAAACAATTCCCAAGTCTCTGAACATCCCGACCCTCTCAATAATTGCACCATTCAGGCTGTAATCAAAATGCGTGACATTCCGGATATTCGCAAATGACATGATATAACACTTGCCAAAATTCAGCGGCAAGTTGTTGATGTTGCACCATTCTTCAACAACCTCAATATCGTTCTGCAACATAAAGCAGTCAGCGTTGCTATTTATATTTCTATATAGTTTCAGATCATCTGCGTACATTAAAATATTGCTTGAAACATTTGTTACTATATCATTAATAAATAGTGCAAAAATAAGGGGAGCAAGATTACTGCCCTGTGGGGCCCCACTCGTGACGGTAAATTGAGGTGATCTATAACCTCGTACCTCAACGTAATGCACTCGATCGCTCAAATATGACTCAAATAATAGTATAAGTTTGTCACTGAATCCAAAATTTGCCAATTTATGCAGCAAGATGGAGTGATCCATTCGATCAAAGGCTTTAGAGAAGTCAGTGTAGACCGTATCGACCTGTCCACCATCATCCAAAGCCCGACCAACAAACTGAGCGAAGCAAGCCAAATTGCTAATCGTACTCCGACCAGCAAAAAATCCATACTGCCTCGATGATATCACACTCTTGACTTGACTGAATATGCACGCATAAACGGACATCTCAAATACTTTAGCAAAAGGCGACAAAATCGACACAGGTCTGTAGTTTAAGATACTGCAACGATCGCCCTTCTTAAAGATCGGAACGATTCTTGCCTCCTTCAACACTTTTGGGAAAACGCTGGTTGAAATTGCCAAATTAAACACAAAAGATAACGGCCTCAATAACGCAGGAGCACAATCTCCGACAAAAAAACACGGTACCTCATCAGGTTCGCAAACAAACCGTTTCTTCAATCTTTTCAGTGCCCTCATTATCATATCATCAGATAAATAGTCGAGTGCTACCTGTGAGCTGGAATTATCACTATGTGGGGTCATGTTCCGATCAGTCGGAGGTCTATAAACGCCGCTAAAGAACTTTACAAAGGCGTTGACAATATCGTTAGGGTCTGAGTACTCACAGTCTCCGTCTGTGAGCAATTCAGGAAGGGAATCCGACGAAACCCTTGCCCTGACGTAAGTCCAAAATGATGAAGGATCATCAGATATCGAATTCTCAGCTTTATTTAGATAGATTTTGTGGGCCGTGTTTATCATTTTCTTAACAGAAGTTCGTTGCACATTGAATTGTTCCCGTAAAGGCTGCTAATCTGACTTTTTACTTTTTTTGAATTGTCTATGCTTGCGCTTTATGGCTTTGCAGTCGGACTATCGGTCGTATTGCAGCCATCCGGTCAACGATATATCTTGAACCTCACTATACACATAATTTTTACAACATTGTGTATCTTATATAGAATAAAATTCAATATAATGTACCTTAATTTTTGCCAGTTTATTCTTTAGTAGAACCGGTATGTATCATTTTGAAAAAGTTGTTCTTTATTTGTAGTATCCGCAGAAGAAAATTCTTTAGGAAATATACAAACACTCACGAGAGAAAAAGTATTAGAAATTATAGAATCTGCCTATCCAAACCCAGTTACCATTCAGGATATTGCCAGGTTAGAAACCGGTGTAATTGTTGTGTATTTCGTTTTATTCTGATTCTTCTAGGGAACATAACTGGGATGAAGAAGAGGTCGCCCATCATTTCTCTGAGCTCCAGTCGAGGCAGTTGGTCAAGGCCATGGATCATGGTGCTTTTACGCGTCAGCAGAGCCAGGACGTGCAAATTACCATCGTCAAGCAGATGCCGACGATGGCCAGTTCCAAACAGCCCACCATAGCCATCATAACTGCCCAGTACTGTGAAAAATTAGCAGTCGACGCCATGATAGAAAACAAAGAGACTTTTGTTAGATACACAACAGTAGGTCAGTAAAACACTGGAAAATAAATATCTTGAATCGCTGAATTCAAATTAATAAACAACCCGAAAAATATTGTACTCTGTGTGATATAAAACATGCGACATTTCGAGAAGAGCTTACAAGTTACATCCTTTTGATTTTGCGATACAAAAAAGCTAGTTTTACTTTTTTTTTCGAATATATTGATTTTTCGATACGCCCACAAATAATTATGTTGCGATTTTTCGAGAAGGGGAATCTTAGAAACTCTCAAAAATCTTCCTTCTTTCCTACTATTCGGGTTTCTGGCATTCTCGCCACGTGTCCCGCCCATCTGAGTCATCGAGCCCTCGCGCAGCCTACAATATATCCAGATCTTTGTAGATTATCGTTCCCAGCACCAAAAATTCTTCTGAGTACTCTCTTTTTCCATCAATCACAGCAATCACTTCTGTTTTCTTTACGAGGGTCTACGTCGCGAAGCCATATGTGACTACAGGGCGAATGAGTGTTTTATAAGCTTTAACTTTCGTGTTCATTTGTAATTTTTTCCTAAATGTAATTGAAAAGTTCAGTAGAGCATTTTATGTCTTGAAAATAATCACTGATGTGATAATAGTTCAATAACATTTTCCTGGAATTTATATCATATGAGGACAATTTTAGTAAATTCTGGTTACAAGAGAATATGTTTTACTAAAAGTCCATTTTCAATAACTTGTACCGGGTGTGTGTTGCTGTAAGACGTTTCTAAAATCGTCATGAGGAATTAAAAAAAAGCTTTCGCAAAACGTCATTTTAATATCTGTAACTTATACAACCAAACATACATGCACTCTCAAAAACTGTTGCAATTTTTATTTCACCACGTATAGCTATTTGAATTCCGTGATGACGTCTTTGTATTATTAATTTAGGTTGTTTTTTCTTGGACATTATCCGATACTTATGAATTAGGTCCTTCCAGTCCGACTTCAAGTTACGGTAAAGCTAGATTCGGTAAGCAAAGCGACATCTATGCAAAGTTTAGACAAACTGGCACCCCGGGGGCTCTAAGCACAACCACCGCTAATCACTATTGTGTTTTTTTTTTTTACAAACTTATAATTATACTTTAGGTTTCTGGAAACGTTTAGTTTTAGAAACGTGGAGTATGGTTATTTTAAAAACACCTCACAAACAGGCTAATTGTTAAACCCACTTGGTTTATACACATTTTTGTGTACGTTAATTCTCACATTCAATCACGCTTTTTGGATTCTCTTACAGATAAAGATCACGAAGAATGTAAGCATGACTTTGTGGGATCAGCATTTGAAAAGATACAGGTTATGTCATGTTTCGGAGCTTTCCAGATCTTCGGATATATTTTAAACTTTTTAAAATTATTTTATTATTTTAATTTCACTTAGAAGTTATTACAAATGATATGACAGCATGCTTCTTTTGGGAATCACGTTATGAAATTGGGTTTTTTATATTTAAAGTGATAGAGCATGATTAAGGCGTTTATGTCAAACAGTTAATGGGCAAAATGTAAATATTTATTTGGTAAACATAAAGAAACGAAAGGAACTACCATAAAAAATGAGTATTATATACATATTTGATGTAATTTATCTGGGATCAAAGAAAATCTACTTTTCTCAAATTATCAGACATAGTTTCATTTTTTATACTAGTTAAATCGGACAGTATTTAGACAAGATGATCTGTATGTACACTTAATCGTTTTTTGTTACTTCTTATGTTTTAAGTGAATCTGATGAATGGCAGGCAAAGCAATATAGTTTATAATTCGGTGTTGGTCCCAGATAGGATTGGTGAATGGTATATCCACTTGTTTGACGCGGCTAGAGTTATACCACACCGGGCATCCGTATCTCGCGGTTTAATAACACAAGGCCAAAGCTGTAGTTCTAATTCTTCTGGATTGTGCACCTCACATAGTCACCCACATTATGCTTGGTGTTCATGTTAGTGTTTCCTGTAGATAAGAGCTGTATCTAAGGTGACACCCAGATATTTTGGGGTTGGGCAATGTTCCAGGGGCATGTCCTCCCAGGCTAGTCATAATGTCCTGGTCGCCTGCCTGTTTCTCAGATAGAGGGCGCAGGTTTGGATCTTTGAGGAGTTGAATCTCCTTATAACACGTAACAAGTTGGTCAAGGACCTCTGATAATTTCTGTTCGATACTCCCAAAATGATCTGCTTGGGCAGTGATGGCACAGTCATCTGCATATATGAAACTTGATGGAATCTCGAATCCATCCTCGATGTGTTAGTTTCAGCAATTAGCCGATCTAAACCATGCTTGTCGTGGGATTAGGAGAAGCTCTATTGCATCAGCGAGTCTGTGAAAAATCATCCTTTTTTTCCTTTATTTGGGTTTTTCGCCACTATCTAAAACTCAAAAGATATCAAAAATACCTGTTCTTATTTAAAGAAAGAATCACTGGGTAAAAACAAAAAACCAAACGGAGACAAATTTCTCAGTGATTCTTTTTTGTAATAAATTTGCCTAACGAACAAAATTTTAAAGGTATAAAAAGTTATACAAAATTTTACAAACTTTTAACGTTAACGTTTCGGAGGGTACTCTCCCCCCGTTTTTAAAACTAAACTAAAAAATAAATTATATTAATTTGTAATATATAAAGTGACGAGTGAAAGTAAATATATTTTTTTTGTATATGTCAACGATACTTACATTGACAACAATAGATTTTCATGACAGTGACATACTACCAATATATATATATATATATATATATATATATATATATATATATATATATATATATATATATATATATATATATATATATATATATATATATATATATATATATATATATAGGTAATGTTTACTGTGTGATTATTTATTGTACTGATTGTGTATTCAAATATTTAAATATGTTTAATTGTATTAAACCCAAATAAAGGAAAAAAATATATATATGAACACGCCACAATCATTCAGACATTACTAAAATCATCCTCTTAAGAATTTTATAGGGATGGCATAGAAATGACATAGGGCAATGGATTTTAGTGTCGTTCGGTTCTTTGTATGGTTTTAGTTATCTTGATGACCAAACGAGAACGTGGCATTTCTTGAAATGTACTACTGAAACTAATCACGTTCTATTTTATTGAAACTATATGTCTTCGAAACAAATCCCCCCACTGAAGAGTAATTGGAATGAGGAAAAAGTGGTCTTTAATTAATCCCAGAAGAATTTTCAACACCCACATGGTATTTGTCTCACTCCGAATACTTGTTGATTTATCTATCTTTATAGAGAGATTGCATAAGAAATTTTCATTGGTGTATTTCAAAATAGTTGTGTTTTTTTTAACAAGAATCTATTATGTGACAAAAAAAACACCCATCATCGAGTAAAATTAGATATTTTTCAAATATTTATTTAAAAAATTTGCACTTTTACGATAAAAAATGAGTTAAAAGAACAGCAAAGAAAATTAAACATTTATCGTTGTTCTTTTTTTGATGATTTCTAATATATAAACACGATGTTTTTGTTTGGTTTGGTTATTCGGTTATAACTAGAGACTGGACTTGTTGAAAAAGATAAGTGAATCAATCGTTTTATGCAATGGCGTGAAATTTATACAATAGCGTTCAATTTATGAAAATATCTATATTGCCAAAATTTGTTAGTACATACAACGACAAAACTAAAGCTAAACATATCGATAAGCTATGAAGGTGAAGGTGAAGATTACTACTGCTCTTCACTAATTGTCGCACTGGCCTTAGATTTGATTGGTGTAAGCCATGAACAAATTGAGATCAAGGGTGCTCCTGAGTTCATTTTGCTTTTGGAATGAGCATCAATAACCTTAAAAAATCGTCGGAATTGATGCAGAGTTCATATATTCACAAGCAGAATAAACTTACGTTCATTCTGTACACTAATAACGATCAATTTTAAAAAGTCCCAAGTTTCTAGCTTATTCTAAAACAAAAAAAAACGAAAAAATGGATGCACCAAAAATAAGATATTTTAATTTTAAATGGTAATTTTACTAGGTAAACGATTTTTTCTGTTATATAGTACGAGATTTTTTTTTAATGCTTTTACTAATATACATATTTAAATCGGTCCAATAAATATTTCACTTTCACTTAATGGAAAAAAAGCAGCTTACATTATGCATTAGGGTGTAATAAAAGTTCGTATCAAAATTAACTCTTTTAATGTCGTCCTTTGTCAAATTTGTATTGTTGGTTGCATAATTTGTGAAACTTTGATTTAATGCAGAGTTTGTGGTACAGGGGAATCAAATGTGTATACGCTGGGAAATATTGGCGCCCACAGAGTGGTGTGTACCAAACTGCCTACCGTAGGGCATACAAGAGAAGCTATGACTGCTGCAGGAAACACGACTACAAGATTGCTAGGTGACAAGTCGTATTTAAGCCAAAGAATACTTGATATTTATTAATTTTTTTCTCCTTTTTAACACCTCAGGAACTTTCCAGAAGGTGGACTATGTATTTTTGGTGGGCGTGGGAGGTGGTGTCCCACATTTTACCGACTACAACAAACACGTCAGACTAGGAGATGTAGTTATATCAAGTCCTACGAGAAACAAGTACGATATACTGCACCGCAGAGAGCTTCTCTAGATATAGACATTGTTATTTTGTTTGCAGGAGCATTTATTTGTATTGTGAGAATGCCGAGATCAGTGATAAGGGATACCAATTTGAAATTAAAAATTACAGCCCTAATAACTACTGTCTTCAGGATATATCTACACAACTCAAGGTAAGTTAAAGTTATTATATTATTCATTCACTCTAATTTAGGGCCTTCCTATTTCCTGATCGAGGTTAATCCGGCTTTAAGTTATAACATTGTCACTACTACTATGGAAGTAAAAACAATAGAGAGGTCAGACAACAAAATATTCGATCACCACTGGTAGCATCCGGCTTCGCCCGACGTGGTTATCGGCGTGACAATGGGTCAAAAATGGTTCGACAGTGCTCAAACACAAATATATTTCGTCACACACCTCACTGGCTTGCGCCACGATTATCTCTTGATAATTCCAGCCAGTCCGAACAAATCCACGTAGGATGGACGTGAACATAACCCAACGATTGACACCTGCCTCGTTTCCCACGGTGTAAACACCATGAGACATAAGACAGAAGTGAATTGTAGGTTAGCGACTACAGGAACGAGTTGGAAAGGTCTAAGGATGGCGCTGTTTCTGGTGGTGCTTTTTGTGTTGCCACATTCACGCATTGAGACTGTCAACTGTCAGATTTCACATGGCTATGTTCAGTTATTTCTTTTTAACAGCTATTTAATTAACAGCATGTTGTTAAGTACTATCCCAGAGCCCTTTCAGCAGCCAACGTTCAGAATAAGGGCAAAGGCAGTCAGAAGGATTTTGGCTTCCTCATTTTTCACAGTTGATAAATGATTTCGTTAATTCAAATGAGATTGTACGAGAGTAAAGTTACATCTCGTAGTGAACGTCCAACATTTCCGACTAAAGCTTCTTCCTGTAGTACTACAGACTTTCAGTGAGTCTTGACCTGCTTCAACCCAAACTACAACAGTCTTTTGAATAACAGTCGTTTCAATATCTCAAAGCAAAAGCATCCTTGTTTAGCCAAGAAGAAAATTATTTAGTATTATTACAGCAGAAATGATCGAATCTGGCTCCATTTTGTTTCCGCGCCTGTCTTATTAGCCAGACTTCGCACCGTAGACCTACCACTTGTTTTACTATATTTTACAGGTTTGAACAGACAATATTCTTTATTTCATTTCATAAATTGTTCAATTCATACTGGTATGTATGTTGTTTGTATAATATTGGTACGTAATCCATTGAGGACCCTTTAAATAAAAAGGTGCTTTAGATTTCAGCGGATCAAGATGTTTCGATGACCCCGCCTTGGCTACAATACCTCAGAGAAGGTCTGAACAAACTCTCCTCCCAAAGGGAACCAGATTTCCACGCCCCGAGCTCCGATACGGACAAATTGTACATGAGCATTGGTGAAAGGGATTTAATTGAGGTCGCCCATCCTGTCCCTCAAGATGGCAGCGTCAAAAGGTATGTTCTGTTGTATATATACCTCTGTATTCACTGATTTTAAATTTACCGTTGCTATTATTGCTAAATGAAGAAAAACGGATGTGCTTAAAAAAACGGTAAAGTTCAAAAACACGAGAGTGTCGGCCACTCCCAGAAAAGCAGTTAGGAAGAAGTTGCTTAGGTTTGACATATTACCTTATGTTGCATTAGAAAACTAAAGAATTTGTGACCAGTTGAATTTAGTGAACACAGTCGGTCGTACCATACTTCACATCACTGTTTGAGAATAATCTTTGATGCAATATAAGTAGTTTTATTTGGAGCAAAAATATTGAGTTGGTCCATTTCGGCCTCGCGAGAAGTCCCTCCCAATTAATAACCGTGACAATAAATTAAATAAGAATTTCTCTCTCATACTAGACTAATTGGAAAGTTTTCGGAGCGACACCTATCGAGCAGTAAAAGAACTATATAATCTACTAGATTTTGAAGTTTCATCCTTCATATTGAGCATATGTGAAGTATCAAGTCGATCTGTCAATAAATGTATCAGTGTTATTTTTTAAAATGGAAAATTGTGCAGTGATTAAATTATTTGTAAAAAAAGGTTTAGACATAACAAAATAGATTTTAAACGTCGTTTTAGCAACTATGGATGAAACTTGTGTTTACCTATATGATTCTGAACTGCGACAACAAACCCCAGAGTGGACCAAGCCAGGTTGTTTAGATCCGAAGCAGAAGCAAAATCGACCAAAAAAGGCATTTTGATAATTGATTATCTTTAAATAAGTAAAATAATAACAAGACGGTTTTAGTCAAACCTTTTGGATTAATGGGATTTGAATTTGGGCAAAAATTCGTGAGAAAATACGTGATTTAGCGAAGAAAAAAATAATTATTCATCAAGACAATGCTCCAGCTTACGGAGGTATTCTTGCAATGGCCAAATTGAAGGAGTTACATTAAGAATTGTTGGAGCATCCACCATATTCACCAGATCTGACGCCCTCTGACTCATCTGTTTCCAAACCTCAAAAAATTCCTATGTTGGAAACGTTTTTCACCAAATGAAGAAGTTATAGCAGTTGTAGATGAGTATTTTGGAGGACTTTCAGAAAATCACTTCAAGGATAGAATAAATTAATTGGAGAAGCCATGGAAGAAATGTATTGAGCTTAAGGGAGATTATATGGAAGAATAAAGTCATTCTCTACTTGGAACAAGGCCATACTGTTCGTGATGGGTTTGTGGAGTCGTTAAAGTTTTAATTGTTCTTATAGGCATGACTAATAAGAACAATGGTTTTATAGTTATTTCTTTAGTAATGATTCTATATAGTAAAGTTCCTTAGAGCATTTTTTCATATAATGGTATATACACTGATTGTGCCCAGTCTGATGACCACACCCCTTAATCCCAAATACAAATATCTCAATTATTCTTGTTACTCCATGTTTGCCTGAAGCCTTTATCATTTAACTGCTGTCACTATGCCATCGTTTCCGGTCAATTTTCACTTTTTCTGAGTGCTTCTTCTCCTTGGATTGAAATTACACTGGGGAACAGCAATTTTGTTGACTTGGATCTGTGACTTGTTTTTAACTAATTTTTCATCTCCGAATTCAAAAATATTCACATTACGTCAAGTTCTTAAGCTACAGCATACCCCTCATTTTACCTTAAAAGTGTACATACAAAAGGAAATAAGGTGAGATCTGACCAAATAGATTAGAATATTTTATTATTAAAAGTTAAATTGTGTTTATACAAAAAATAAATAAAAGATATTATGGTAAAAATTTCTTCTTATAGCTTTTCCTGGAGTGTTCAGTTTGTGGACATTCTCGCTTGATGCTCCAACAGTAGCCAGCTATCATACTGACATCCGAACTCAACAGAAATTATTTTTCAAATTGTTCCCCTGTGTTATTATTGGATTATAGAATTTCAACAGATTTACTTCATAAGGTCTTGACATATCATCGCTATTTCTGGATAATTTCTATTATAGTAATAAGAGTTTTACCATTATCATTATCAGCATGTCGTGGTTGAAAGTTTTTGTCAGCTCAGGTTTATTAAAGTGGTATTCAATGCTCTGACATACATAATATATGTATGATGTGTAGATTTTACTATTTTTTTTAATTGTCCTTTAAACCAGTTTTTTTAACTTTCTGGCGGTTCCTTATTAGTTTTCAGAGTTTTTTCGGCCTTTCGTTTTTTTCCCATAATTTCTCGGCATTCAACTGTTGATTTTTTTATTGGATTAACTCTATTGGTAATTTTGTCTATTTTTCGGTATTTTCGAATCTGAAGACAAACCTCTGCTATAAGCATATTGCGGTCGCGTCCACAATCTTTACTAGATTTAGATTATTAATATGTGGTCTGATTTCCTAAAACCACTCATTCGGCTGGTAGTCACCTATCGCTGCGAGATGTGAACCCTCACAATGAAAACGGAATGGATGTTTGAAAAAATAGTACTCAAAAGAATTGGCATTCAGAAAGCTGAATACCAATTCCCGCATATTAAAGTCACCTATAACCGGCAGTGTTTTTTATGTACGAAGCACTTGCAGTCACTTTTCTTTATTCTAGAATATTTCAACATCTCGCTGCAAAGATGTAGAAATTGTCGCGTAGATTTGAAAATTTTCCGATTTGCTGGTGTAGCTCTGATTGTAATTGAGAGTATTCTAAGTAATCTCCAGAATAAACCCATCCGAACTTTTACAATTACCAACAGTAATCAAAAGTGTTTCTTGACCTTCCCATTCGCCATTTCCCTCACCGCTTCCTTTGACTGAAACTGTTGCTGCCTAGTGCAAAAATATTCAAATTTCACGATATATATGGTTATATATATATATATATATATATATATATATATATATATATATATATATATATATATATATATATATATATATATATATATATATATATATCATCATCATCATCATCATCATCATCAGCCCGCATCGATCCACTGCAGGATGAAGGCCTCTTCAGCATGCTTCCAACCTACACGGTCCTGGGCTTTCCTCTGCCACTCGGGTCCAATATACTTAACGATGTCATCAATCCATCGTGCTTTCGGTCTTCTTCGCGGACGTTTGCGATCAAGCGGTATCCACTCCAGGATTGCCCTGGTCCATCTGTCGTCCCATCGCCTCGCTATATGGCCTGCCCATCTCCATTTCAACTGTTTTACTCTTCCAATGATGTCACAGACTTTTGTTTGTTCCCTGATCCATGCGCAGGACTTTCTGTCTCGTCTTGTAATGCCAAGCATACATCTTTCCATTCCCCTCTGTGCCACCCGAAGTTTTTGAATTGATTGCGATGTGAGTGTCCAGGTTTCACTTCCGTATGTCATAACGGGTAGAACGCACTGATCGAATACTTTTCTTTTCAGGCAAAGTGGGAGTCTGCTCTTAAACACTATGTTGAGCCTACCAAATGCCTGCCAGCCACATTTAACACGCCGTTCCACCTCCCGGGCGGTATTCCCCTCCATGGAAATCCTCTGCCCAAGATATATAAAGCTGTCCACAATCTCTAAATCCCTTCTTAGAACTGAAATTCTTCTGTCCTGAGCGAAGTTATTGAACATAGAATATTGAACAACTCTTTTTCAGGTTTATTTTCAAGCCAAATGGTTCGCCAGCCCTTTGCAGTTCTTGTATGCGTCTTTGCAGCTCCTCTGGGTCTTGTGAAATGAGAATAATATCATCTGCAAATCTAAGATGGTTTAAGTTTGCACCATTGATCTTTACACCATCCTGTTCCCAATCCAGTTTACGGAATACTTCTTCAAGGCCAGCCGAGAAAAGAATAGGCGATATTGCGTCACCCTGCCGTACACCTCGTTCTATATTAATTCCCACTTCAAGATCATCAAGGTGACTTGTGGCTGTAGCTCCATCATATATCGATTCTAATAGGTTTACATAGGCTCTCTCTACACCTTGGCTAAGCAGTGCATCCATTATCGCATGCTTTGAGATGGAATCAAATGCTTTTTCGTAGTCGATAAAAGCCAAGCACAGTGGCATGGTGTATTCGTTGTGCCTTTCTATGACCTGCTGTACAACCTGGATGTGATCCATTGTACTGAATCCACTTCTGAATCCTGCTTGTTCTCTTGGTTGTGCGTCATTCAGTTTTTTTAATATTCTTTTAGAAATTATCTTAGTGAAAACTTTGTACATCACTGATAGGAGGCTTATTGGACGGTAGTTCTTTAAATCTTCCTGTGCTCCTTTTTTATGTAAAAGGATCACTTCTGCATATATATATATATATATATATATATATATATATATATATATATATATATATATATATATATATATATATATATATACAACAATAATTAGAAGATAAATACTGCTCTTAGCTGTGTTACCCACTGCTGAATAAAGGCATATTCAAGTTTCCTCGATCTGTCCCTATCTTGGAGCAGTTCTAACCCATCCATATGTCCATCTTTTCTGCAGACTCCCTCTGCTTCATGTGGTTACTGTTGGTCTCCAGGTTATAATTTTTGTATCCTACTCAATAATTTTGTAATTTGACTCAATATTTTTGCTCAAAGAGTTAATATAGAAACAAATTAGATGTGCTTTTATTCAGTAAGCTTACCAAGCACTAAACTCAAAACAGATTTACCACTACACCCCAAAATACTTATTTTTAGCCCATCGACGCACGTTTCCCTAACCTTGTTAGCATCATCAGGATATAATTCAATCTATCTGATTCGATCAATCTATCTAATGATGCCAACGTGGTTAGCGAAACGCGCGTTCTAATTTAAAAACATGTGATTTGGTGTTTAGTGGTTAACACAAAAAGTTCCAATACAAGAATTGAGCTTATAGGCACTTCAAAGTAATTTTTTTCGTGTGATGAAGCTGATATTGAAGTTCTTTTAAATTTATCTTTTTATAGACTAGAAGGGTGTCCCAGAATCCACTTAGGTACTGTAGCCGCTGGTCGACAAATCGTAAAAGACGACAGACTGAGGCAGCAATTCGCCACTCAAGTTGGTGCACTGGCTTTCGACTGCGAGTTTGACTCGGTCATCGAATCCATTCTGGGCAATTGTAAAGACAGTTTTGTCTGCATTCGAGGCATTTCCGACTATAAAGACGGTACCAGACGTAAAGAATGGCAACCGTATGCGTCCCTGGCAGCAGCCAGCGTCATGAAGAGCGTCATTTGTGGCATGGAAGCACCCACAAACGTATAATTTTATTAGTTACGTTTTAAACGCATTTTTTTTTTCATTTCTTAATAATATTCAATCAAAATTAGAAAAAAGTGTGAAGTGCGACTGAGATACTGCCAATCTAGCGCAAGGCCTAAAGGGAAGAGAAATCTTCTGTGGTAAAACGCAACAATGCAACGTTTACTTAACTTTCTTTTTCCTTAAAAAAAACCGTCTACATCGATTTTAAACAGCCCCAAAAAAACTATTCTTATACGTTCTTTTTTCTTAATATTAGAACATTTACACTGTGTATAAGTAGAAAAATCTGACCAATGTCTCTCTCAATACTTTATAGATAATAAATTATTGAAACGTTTGATGCATTTAAAGTTTATCAAAGTTACCATTAAATAAATAGAAATAAAAGAAAATCAAAGCCTGTTTTATGGCATTATTTCAAGACTGTGTCATAATTTTAGAAGGTATTTTTTTTACGTACGTAAGACTTATCTGACGAGGCGCTCTATTATTTCAAATAATTTTTGTGTATATCTTGCCATTAATTGGTGATTTTTTAAGCATTTATTAACATATCTCGTAGATAGTCTATTTATTTTGAATGTGTATATTTTAATAATTATTATAGTAATATATTGATTTTTTATGTTAGTTTGTCTTTTTTTCCCTAACCCTTTTTCTTGTAGTTTTATTAAAACGTTTTTGTCTCTTGGACGATATTCCATCTGTTATTCATTATTCGAACTGAAACAAGCATAGTATACCGGCTCGTTGAGAGATGGCACAATGTCCCTATTAGAAAATTTAAAAATATTTTAATGCTTGTTATGTTTTGTTTTTCAAACTTTTTTTCTTATATTTATTATTAAAACTACAAACTATGTTCATTGACAGCTGGTCTTCACATTACAGCATTTAAAAATATCCTTACTTAATTATGATAAAAAGTTGTTTTAATTTTACCATTTATTTATACTCACAAATTATTTAAAAAATATTGTCGCTGTGGAAGGGTAGTTATTTTATTAGGATAGTCAACCCACAATACGCAAGATTATATCAATTTACCTTTTTTATCCAAACAATATATTTTTATATTTACCCAAAAAATACTTGGTAATAAAAATGAAAATATTTGGATTTTACCAATTCTTTATTAAGATTAATAAAAATTAGAGTGGTTGCTATGGTAACGTGGTTGTTTTATTCAAAAACGTATCTAGTAAAAATGGATAGTCCACCAATAGTACATAAAAAATATCTTAAATCTATTTGTCAAGCTAAGAACTCAAAATCAAAATTTACAAAAATAAAATTTCTATGCGATAAAACAATATATATTTATTTAATAATATACTCATTCATAGTGTTGTCGTTCTTCACAATACAATTTTCAGGTTCTGACATCTTTGGACAAATAGCACAACTGGTGCAAAATGTAGTTGATTAATCATATAGTAAACTTCAATTTAGAACCTGTTTACTGCTTTAATTCCGGCACTTGTTTGCAAGTTGGGAAAATTAGTTTTCAAGCGGCTTACAAAACATGACTGAAAATACAATTTCTATATTGTTTTTGGTTTTAGTCGAAGAATACTTTAATTAAACAATAAAAATGGGTTTGTAATCATCAAAAAAACAAATTGGTATAAGAAATTTACATGTCGGCTTGTTTTGTGAAATGTGGTACACAGTACAAAACAAATATTTTTATCTGTGACATAAATTAAACGCTTTTTTTGAATATTGCTATTTATAATAATTAGGACATTTTTGTACAGAGGGCGCCGAAATCTACTCATTCCAAAAGTTTAAAACCAGTTCCCATGGCCAATTCTTTCCTTTTCGATTCGAGTCATTGTATGGTATGGATGTACGGGCGCGAGCCCGTACTGAAATCCACACAGGCCCGGTCTAACGGTTTTTAACGGTTTTTTTTTATCATAACGAATGTCTCGAAATTTTTAAAGTGCAACCGTTACCAACGTATCTGTGGTCTTTGTGATTATTTTTACTTCTTCATTTCCAAGTTTTTTCTTCAATTATCCAACGTAATATTTGATTATCAACTAACTCGCTCTATAATGTCTTTACACTTATCTGTATAGTCGTTCAATAAGAATCATAATTTTCCAACAAACGAGGGATCACTACATCGTGGCAGCTAAGTTTGGGGCGATTTAAGTGGAGTCACATCGGGAACCAACCGGCTCTAATGGTCGAAAAGGGCTCTTCTGAAGAGTCCACTTCAGAAATTACAATCCATTTGATTTTTCACGTAGTTCCTGTTGTCAACGGAAAAAAATATTCAAATCATAGTTTTATGATTTCTTTGAGCACATTTGAACCAGGCAAAACTTCCAGTCATCACTTTCCAACAAAGTTGTCGCCCAGTAGCTCATGAGTAAGGCGAGTAAACGGGCTTTCGTATCAGCCTTCGATCATAGGTTTGTTAGCACTAACAAAACCACCATTCAAGAAGACGTCAAGTTGAGTTTGAGCCTGTCTAGGTCATTGTTTCTTAAATCAGTCATAAGGTAAGCCCTATTGCTTGAGTATTTTTACTTTTACTATTTATATTTCATTTACACAAGTAGTTAGCCTAAGTACCAAAGAAACTCACAATCATTCAGTAATAATCATCAATTTCGAGTGGAAGAGATCCAGTAGCCCAGTAACTGTTGAAACTGTCCAGTAAACGCCAATGGACTTCACAGCAAAAAACGCATCAAAAGGGCTCCTCCAATGCAAGAAGACAACGTCCAGTAGCTAGTGAGTCTGTCCAGTAAACACACCCCCGTATCAGCTAATGGCTATAGGGATGTAGGGTCGTGAGCATGAGACCACAACGCTGAAGCCAGTCTCGGAAACTGCGCGGATGCATATGGTGGGACCTGATCGGCTCCAATGGACTTCACAGCGAAAAACGCATCAAAAGGGCGCCTCCAATTCAAGAAGACAATGTCCAGTAGCTAGTGAGCCTGTCCAGTAAACACACCCCCGTATCAGCTGACAGCCATAGGGATGTAGGGCCGTGAGGATGAGACCACAACGCTGAAGCCAGCGTCGGAAACTGCGCGGATGCATATCGTGGGACCTGATCGGCTCCAATGGACTTCACAGCGAAAAACGCATCAAAAGGGCTGCTCCAATTCAAGAAGACAGCGTCCAGTAGCTAGTGAGCCTGTTCAGTAAACACATCCCCGTATCAGCTGACGGCCATAGGGATGTAGGGTCGTGAGGATGAGACCACAACGCTGAAGCCAGAGTCGGAAACTGCGCGGATGCATATGGTGGGACCTGATCGGCTCCAATGGACTTCACAGCGAAAAACGCATCAAAAGGGCTGCTCCAATTCAAGAAGACAACGTACAATAGCTAGTGAGCCTGTCCAGTAAACGCACCCCCGTATCAGCCGACAGCCATAGGGATGTAGGGCCGTGAGGATGTGACCACAATGCTGAAGCCAGCCTGGGAAACTGCGCCGATGCACATGATGGGACCTGATCGGCTCCAATGGACTTCACAGCGAAAAACGTATCAAAAGGGCTCCTCCAATTCAAGAAGACAACGTCGAGTAGCTAGTGAGCCTGTCCAGTAAACACACCCCCGTATCAGCCGACAGCCATAGGGATGTAGGGCCGTGAGGATGTGACCACAATGCTGAAGCCAGCCTGGGAAACTGCGCCGATGCACATGATGGGACCTGATCGGCTCCAATGGACTTCACAGCGAAAAACGTATCAAAAGGGCTCCTCCAATTCAAGAAGACAACGTCCAGTAGCTAGTGAGCCTGTCCAGTAAACACACCCCCGTATCAGCTGACGGCCATAGGGATGTAGGGTCGTGAGGATGAGACCACAACGCTGAAGCCAGCCTCGGAAACTGCGCGGATGCACATGGTGGGACCTGATCGGCTCCAATGGACTTCACAGCGAAAAACGCATCAAAAGGGCTGCTCCAATTCAAGAAGACAACGTACAATAGCTAGTGAGCCTGTCCAGTAAACGCACCCCCGTATCAGCCGACAGCCATAGGGATGTAGGGCCGTGAGGATGTGACCACAATGCTGAAGCCAGCCTGGGAAACTGCGCCGATGCACATGATGGGACCTGATCGGCTCCAATGGACTTCACAGCGAAAAACGTATCAAAAAGGCTCCTCCAATTCAAGAAGACAACGTCCAGTAGCTAGTGAGCCTGTCCAGTAAACACACCCCCGTATCAGCTGACGGCCATAGGGATGTAGGGTCGTGAGGATGAGACCACAACGCTGAAGCCAGCCTCGGAAACTGCGCGGATGCACATGGTGGGACCTAATCGGCTCCAATGGACTTCACAGCGAAAAACGTATCAAAAGGGCTCCTCCAATTCAAGAAGACAACGTCCAGTAGCTAGTGAGCCTGTCCAGTAAACACACCCCCGTATCAGCCGACAGCCATAGGGATGTAGGGCCGTGAGGATGTGACCACAATGCTGAAGCCAGCCTGGGAAACTGCGCCGATGCACATGATGGGACCTGATCGGCTCCAATGGACTTCACAGCGAAAAACGTATCAAAAGGGCTCCTCCAATTCAAGAAGACAACGTCCAGTAGCTAGTGAGCCTGTCCAGTAAACACACCCCCGTATCAGCTGACGGCCATAGGGATGTAGGGTCGTGAGGATGAGACCACAACGCTGAAGCCAGCCTGGGAAACTGCGCCGATGCACATGATGGGACCTGATCGGCTCCAATGGACTTCACACCGAAAAACGCATCAAAAGGACTGCTCCAATTCAAGAAGACAACGTCCAGTAGCTCTTAAACTTGTCCTGGCTATTGCTTCTTAAATCAATTACCAAAGGTAAGCCTATTAATTCCCACAGAATAGTTCATCATCATTCCCACAGAATAGTTCCAGTAGACTTAAAAACTGTAGACTTTCACAGCGAAAAATGCACTCACCATTCAATTAAGGCTTCGATGAAATTTCATTGCAAAAATTCGTTATCAAAAGCAACACCGCCATTCGAGAAGACATCCAGTAGGTTTTGTGCTGACTAATAAAGCTCTAATGATTAACAAATTGTAAAAATCGACCCTTCAGAAGAAACCACCACATATTCAAGAATAGTAAGAATAAAAATAACCAAGCTACTAGTTTATTAAATCATTCATAAAGACCAAACTTGCTTTGTTCATTTATTTACTGTAATCCATGTGAAGAATAAAGAAACTACAATAAATATTTTTACATATGTTATTTATTTGATCCTTCTGGAGCATAGTATTAAAAAAATAATGCAATAATAGAATCTTTTGCGAGTCAAGTTACAGAGACAAACGAGTGAGCCTCACCCACATAAGCTCACGGAAGAAGTAAAACTTCTTTGCTAATTAATTAGTAATAATGCATTTATTTAAATATAGATTACTTGCCAGAGTTAAAAAAAGAATTAATAAATAAATTATATATATAAAATATATTATAAATATACATGCATAAACCTATATAATAATCGAACAACATATACAAAATATTTGTAAGCATATATTTTTTTTAAGAACACAATGTACACTTTAAACAGTTTTCTATAAAATAATATACTTGAATATAAATATTACATTTAAAATTATTCGACTCGAAAGAATACGTTACAACAGCAAAATAGTTTATATGTATATAGTGATAGCAAAAAGTATACGGTATACTTTTTGAAATATAGTTTGTTGCGACTGTGCTGCCCCCTTTTTCGTTAGGGTGCAATTTATTAAAATTTCATTTTCAATTATGAAAACATAGGACAAATATTGTTTCAATAGATGACGCCCGTAGTTTTTTTAAACTTATAATGTTGTGTTATTTTTCCGACATACTGTGTATAGCATAAAATAATTTGTCTAAGAACCCATCCAATAAAGCAGGATTGATTTTTTGGATACATCTGAAATTATTTTTGCAATCCCATTGTCACATCACCATGGGTCAAGGGAGTAAAAAAAAACGAAATAATATTTTTACCTTTACTGTTTAATTTGATCACACTAGAACATAAAAATCAATAAAAGCCGGTAATGTACATAAAATAAAAACGGTCACAAAAACTATATAGGTAAAACAAATAGATGATAACAATAAGTGTACACGTACATTTGTATAACAAATGAAGAAAAAATTAGTACCTAAACAATCGAAAAAATAAATTATTAAAAAATACAAATACAACCTTACCATTTACTGCCAATTTTGTATCTCCAGTACAAAATAGTTTCTGTTAATCGGTACAAGAAGAAAAAATCTATTTTGTACTGTTTAAAATAAACATTATGCAATAAAACATTCAAGCAAAAAATACTTTCATTTTCAAATCAAATCACAATTGAAACAGATGAATATTCAAGGTAACCTATTCCCTAGAATTTTTATTCGTAGTCGTCACATTGATATGTGTATTTTTACGACGTTCATACAGAAAATAATTAGGAGTAACACACAATAACAATCTCTTTGATCCCTGCAATATAAGCTGCATCAGAAAACCCTGTGAACGCTCGCAGTCCAAACAGATTATGTACTTTTTTTTCTAAATCAGTTTAGTGGGTTGCCTATATTATTCATGCTTGCCTTCGGGGCAACGATTTAACGTTTTAAAAAAATATTTCTTTAAAATTTATTATTTTATAACACAGATCTAACCTTAAACAAAACATTTTTTTAGAGTTTACAGATTTTTTTTTGCCTGGTTTCGAAATTTCTTAAAAATGATTTATGGCTGCTGTTTTTCTAAAGAAATTTTTTTATATAATGAAAATAAAAGTTGATTTTTGTAGCGTCTAATATGTATCTTGAGATCACAGGAAAAAAAATCATATTATAAACATATTCAAATGTTTGAGCCTTGCGTGTGCTGACAGACTTTTTTGGCGCATCGAACCTTTTGAAAACGAAACCTATTATTTAAATGGTGACTATAGTAAAAAATAAAGGATTTCGATGGTTTTTGGGGAAAAAGTGTCGTATCTCCTAAACAGGGTGTGAAAACATTGAACCAAATAAAAATCAACTTATATTTTATGGCACGATATTTAAAAAAAGAAGCAATGATGGAATTTTTATTCTGAGATTGTTGTTATCTTATACTTAATTAGGCCATCCATGTTAGTCAACTTTTAAAGTAGTCTGTGTATGTTTTCTTTTACTTGATAAAAGATAAGTTTTTTTTGCATACAGAAAAAAAATCGAAATGAATATATATATATATATATATATATATATATATATATATATATATATATATATATATATATATATATATATATATATATATATATAATGTTTATTAGAGTGACCTAATAAAGTAGGATTTCGGAACATAAAAATGGGAAACTTTCCTGCAAAAATTTAAGTATGACGAATGTCAAATAATTTTTTTCTTCTGGCCACTCTCTAAAATCTTCATTTATGCTATTTTATCTATCGTAAGCTAAGACATTTACTGATTCTATACTAAATTTAGTTTTAGGTTCTTATTTTTGTTGCTCTTTAAATTTATAAATATACATCGCGGTTTATGTCTTTTGAATTTTGTTTGAAACGATCTTTTTTACACGATTTATTCATACACGTCCTAGTTTTTTTTTGAAGTAGGAAATTAAAGACATATTCTTCCTGGTTTTTACAAAAAAAGAATTGTAATTGATTATAAAGAATTACAAGGAAAATATACATAGGTGCCATCTCCACTGAGATACAAAAAGAGAATAGCGCTAATACTTGACACAGTTTTGCTCATATCTTGATGATGATTGCTCTGCTGTAAATAAACCATCTGTGTGTTCTTCAGAACTATCCTTCCGAGTTGGGAGTACTATCTTTCTTTCGAAACTGTAAAGAAAGAAACAATTTCCCAAAACCAAATCCGGGATGGTGGTCTTCAACCGTGATCCTACGCATTAACTATCAGAAACTTTCAAATGGTACCTAAGTTACTTATTCCCTTCATTCTGTCCTAAGATATAAACACATCCAAAGAAACACGAGACAGCCAACAAAGAGACACGGCCAGTAGTGACTTATGGCGGCGGGACATGGACCCTCACAACTCAGATGGGCGGGGACAGAAAACCGAATATGACTGACAGGCTGTAGCACCACAGAAATAAAAAGATCAACTTGAAGAATTATTATTGAGAAGAAATAAGACGAAAATCAATGTGTCAGTGTAACATGTCTTCAAGTATCCAGACTACTTCTTGAATATAATACAATATTTCGATGATTATCTTTTCTTTTTTCCTTCTTCGTCGTTTACATTCAAAATGCGTTTCAATAGAGCAATTCTGGTCATATCCTAATGATACCAACCACCTTAGCGAAACGCGCATTGATATACTCAATTCCCCTATTGGAACCTTCAGTGTGAAACACTAAACTTAAAGATTAAGATTTTTTTTTAGATTAACCACTAAACACCAAATTACTTTTTAAAACTTGTCAACGCGCGTTTCGCTAATCACGATAACATTATCAGGAGGTAATTCGCGCGTCGAGAAGTTAAATAAAGCGATTTGGTGTTTAGCAATAAATCTCTTCCGAGTTTAGTTATAGAGATGCTGTAAACAAGCTACCTGGGTGTTGATTTTGAAACAGTTTCAAACAAAATTGAAAAAAAAAGACATTGTACGCCCGATGTTGAAATTTTCTTAAAACTGTTTAAAAAGATAAGTTGTAAAAATTCCCAAAATTAAAATATTTTCATATTTTTCTTCTCTTTTCTCATTTATACAATACGCTATAATATCAATAAAATATTTCGTTTATTTTTTTTAACTTTTACTTTGTTTAATTTTAAAGGTAATGACTAGAAGCGAGTTCTTAAGCGAAATGTTGGCGTAAAGCTCTTTTTTAAATTGTTTTAATATTTTTTTCTTTAATACTGCTTTTCTTTATATGTAATTTTTCCTGTACGGTCAATCTCCTTCACAAAACATATTGCACACAGTTTTTTTCCTAGTTTATTGCACACAGTTTTTTTTCTAGTTTTCTTCCCACATGCTCGAGTATTAAGACTATTTTGCGAAAAAAATTAACCATCCAACAAAAACAATTTAAATTTTACACTAATTTACGTTAAAGTTGAAAGACAATTCTTGTAGTAAATTCTAATTGTATAGAAAAAAAAACGATTCTGAAATATTTCATTGTCTTGGATGAGTTTTGAAACTTAATCATCGTGAATTTTGTAGTGATACATATTTCTATTGGTTACATTATCAGGAAAAATGTACAGCACATGCCCTATATTAAACACCAAATATGTCAGTCTTATTACAGAAATCCAAAAAATAAATCGCCGGATGTCTAAAGTATATAATCTTGTTTTGTGAAGATTTTTTCGTGGCTTGAAACAGAGACATCCGGCATATGCAGACGAACAGTTTGAAATACTTGTAAAGCTGCCTTACGAACATTAAAGTATAGGGGTTTTCAACACCAAGAGATCTAATAGACGTTCTTGTAGATTTCAACAGAGTTCAAAAGAATCAACTTTACTGGAAATCTTAAAATACCTCTACTAAAATCTCTCGAGATCTTTGAGTAGTCGGGTATCATCACATCAACTATGTTCAATATTGTTTCAAGTATTAAACTCTGAATATGTTAAGAAGTTTGAAAAATGGTTTGATGTCGTACCTGATCTGTAGACACTCATTGTGATTCTGTTCTTAAACAATTATATGCTTCAGCATAGACGAACTTTGGTACTTTGTAAATACCAACGTGTTTCAATATTTTTCATTCTTTAGTTGAAGTTTCACAATGTATTGTGAAAAAAGAACTAACCCTTCTAAAACAATAGGAAAAATAATATTGGTTACATTTTCTCTCTCATGATTTTATGATAAACACTTATCATGATGCGTGGAACATTTTCTGGAGATGAGGAAAAAATTGATGCTTGCAGTATTTGAAAGAAAAGTATTCAGAAGTCTTGGTGCTGTGAATGATAACTGAACCAGGAGGATCAGGTATAACTTCGAACTCAATTATACCAAGATCTGGATATGGTAGATTATGTTCAGGAACTCAGATGGGTGGGACATGTGTTAGAAAACCAAGTACCAAAGAAAATAACATAATAGAAAGAGAGGTAAACCAAAGACAACTACTACACATTATAAACTGGCAAGGGGCTTCAGGGGATCAATCTCCAGATGGTTTCCAGAGTCCATCCGGAGACGAGGGTTTAAGGAGGTGAAGGGTACAGGAACAAGAACACGACAAAAATGGTATGTTACCAGATTAATTAATTCATATCCATTAACAAACTGAGCTCATTCATGTACCTGAATTTAAGTGAATGCGATTAGCAGTTGTCACTCTTAAAATCCAAACGCTGTCTTTGGATTTTTAACCAAGTTGAATGAACAATGACGAAGATGAACCTGAACTTTATCATGAATAATTTTTAATTTCAAACAGTTTATAAAAAAAAAAGTTTCTGCTCACTGTCTGGTATTTGCTGCAGAACATATAAGACAGGTAATTATCTACACCTGAATCTAACAGGACACACAAAACGCTGAAGAATTTGAAAAATACGTTGAAGAATAGGAAGATGAATCCACATTGCAGAAGTTGAAGGGATCGAAGAAGGAACTTCAAGTTCTGTAGTTTCATTTACCTGAACTCTACCATCAGCGAAATCTATAACAGCTTCTTAATCATATCCGGAGGAGTTTCTGGAAGGAATGCTAATTAAAAATAGATAGAGTATAATAACGATAATCCTTTTGAATTTTTACAAAAAAAAAACTGGAAAGTTAAGATCTACAAAATACTCACGAGACTTGAGCTATGAGACGTGAACTCTCACAAAGAAAATAGAAAAGAAGCCTTGCACTATTACTAGAACTAGAAGAGCATTCAGAAGAAATTTTAGTGCTGTGAATGATAACGGTATAATTTCGAACTCAAGCAGTTATACCAGAATTTGGATCAGTATCTTAGATGGACGGGACACGGGGCGTGAATGCTGTAAAGTTAAATACTAAGAAGAATCATCGAGAGGGACGAATAGGGTGTAACAGAAAGACAGGTAGACCAAAGATACGGCAGCAGGACAAAAGAACTACTGCATATCAAAAACTGGTCAGAGGCTGATGGAGATCGATCCAGATAGAGAGAAAGGTTGAAGGAGGGGGTAGGAATAAGTCCAGTAAGTCCAGCCAACATCTGGAAGATTGCACAAATGTTCTAAGTGAGAACATTTGGTTTTTAACCAATGAATTAATGTTTAAAGAATAGCAGTTTGAAAGCCTCCACATTTCTGATGTTTCTTAACGCGACTACTCAAAGCTAAAGTTATTTTGATTCAGACATACTTAACATTACGGATCGTTCATCGTTTCCTCACTACAAAGACTTAACAATTAATGTGATGCACGTTGTAATGTACCTTAATTTCTACGTTAAAATACTAATTGCACAAAATCGTTTACCATATTGCTATTTAGGGGGAGGTGGGGTCGTAACAGAACCAACCAACCTTTCTCCCCCCATTTTTCTTCTTGGTCTTCTCGAGGGACGTCGGTTGGTTCGGTTTAGAAGGTTTTCTTTCCACCTCGGGGTTTAATTTTCTCGGACAGTTTCCACATGACGTCCTCTACAATGTAGTCGTTGAAGTTTTCGAAGAATTGGATGATTTTTTCGTTCTTTTTGAATGTGTAGTTACTGAAAGTAAAATAGGAACCAGTCAGTTTATTACTTTTGACACGCAACGATTCGAATTAGCAAAATTGTCAGAATTATAAAGGTGCAATTCCATTTTAGACATGTCGTCAAAAATAAAGTGCCCTTTAGAGAACCCTTAGAGGTTCTCAGTAAGGGATCCACGATTCGCAACCGAAAGTAAGTAAAGGCACGATCACAGCTTGGTACACGGCCACCTTTGCCCTCAAGGATAGGTCATGGTTTCTGAAAAATCTATGGGAGAGGGGCTCCAAAAGGCTCTAGAAGCTCAGCCCATTTCCGACTCCCCTTAGAGTCACAGGGTGGTCAACCAGGTAGCTGAAAGATTCCATAGATTCAAGTGGAGAGCCAGTTGTATAAATGTTGTTGGCGTGAGAGTCTTCATAGTCCAGATAATAATGTGGTCCTCCAGGAAAACTCCCCACACCTGAAGAAATGTGGTTTCATAACTTTCAAACAGTCTTCCTGTATTCCAGTTTTGACCCCTTCAACCATCTTTCGTTTCTTTCCTAACCTGTAAGAATAGTGGACAAAAAAAAAATACAAACATATTTTTTTAAACCATTCAGGTAATTTTAAACCATTCACCAAACCATCCTCGACAGAGTAAAACTGTTGATCTTTTAGATTACGTTTCGATACGATATTACCTGGGATTCCTACAGAGTCTTTGTTTAATCCTGTAAGGACTAGTTAATTTTTTATCCTGTAATGTCACAGTTGGGTCTGCTGAAGGCATGATGAGTGTTTACCAAGCAGTTGGTATTAAATAATATTATTAATTCAATAAATGTATCTATTAGTACAATAAAAATTATAATTTAAATTTAATTATACATTTAATTCGTTTTCGCTCTCACTGTCACTTTGATCTACATTAATAATAAGTGGTTCTATAATATTAATAAATTATACATAGGAATCTTCTATTTTAATGACATGGTTAATTGAATTTAACCAACTTTCTTTGGGAATACTATTTACAATCTTCCCAATTAATGTTGCAGCATTTGCACTTAGAGTGGGAGAAAGGTTGTATCATTTGTTACCAAAGAAATGACTAAAATTTCCCCTAGAACTGTAATCGAGATAAAACGTGTAAGATTGTTGTCGTGTTGGTTGCCCACAATTATAGGTCGCGTGGGGTTCGGAATTCAATGAAGGCTCTGTATGTTAGGAACAATTATTTGTGGAAATAGAAAATAAAGTAAATTGCTTACACATGTTTGAATTTCTGCATATTCTCAACTATATTAAATTGCTGCCAACGTTTGGAGAAGTTGATGTACCCATCCGGTAACAGATTGGCATTTCCTATATGTACAAAGGTCAGATCTTGCAAGACTAATCCACTGGAAAACCAAAGAAGAATCAATAAAAATCACACATCATAACCTAACATTACTTACATATATGGAATGCACGGTGGTTGGGTTTCGGCCAAAGCGTTTCTGTACGCTCTGAAGCTCGAACTGCTATCGATCAGCGCGCAATACTCCTTTAGCCCTTCCTGAATGTGCTTCTGCCATTCCAGTCGTCGAACCGGAGCAGAATCCAGCGCGCTCAACAACGCCAAGTACGAATTAAAATTGTTCATTTTTCTCAAGTGCTTCATGATCTTGATGAACTTCGTGAAGTACTTTTCACGAATCTCTTTGGTTTCAGCCAAAAGAATTCTCGTTCTCGCCCTGCAATTTAACATATTTATTTATGCATAGTTAATGTACAGGTACCGCGCTAAAACCCGGATAAAATTCAATTTGAATTTCATAACCTCGAAACAGGCGCAATGTTTAAACCAACTGCGGAGTAGAACAGATGAACCGCGATTATCGGAAGTGTTCCCGCTGGTCGCTCTGCGACAGAAATCATTCGGTTCTTCGGGTACTCGAGATATGCATGTGATATGCTGTGCATGATGTCGCGAAGTATAATGAATCGGAGAAGTCTAACGAAGGTCTTGCAACATCGACATGAAAAACTCAATCGAAGGAGCGCGTTGATAACATTCAACGGGCTCAGGAGCTGATTTTTCAGGATCCAGGGCAGTCGATCCGAAAATTGTCATGGATTGTCGGTGTGAGTGAAACAACTATGCCTCGAATCGTCGAGGAGGACCTCCGTTACAAGTCTCACACAATTAGGTTTTTGAACAAATATTTTTTTGTCATAAATTTTTTTGTTTATAACAAAATTATTTTTATTTTTATTTTTTTCCTTATAATTAAAAAGTTATATCAAATTGAAAATAAATTTTTAAACCTAGTACCGATGACACGCCGACAATTCCCGAACAATCGGAGCAATCTGTGACCTCACAGAATATACCGAAAGCCAATCGGTTCGGCTCGGGGCAATTCGCATGTCTGTCAGTATTGTATAAACCTACTCAATGAATAGCCCTACTCAATGAAAAAATCTACCAACATTGTTATAAAAACAACATTTTTGAAGAAGAACAGAAAGGATGTATAAGAGCAAGTATGGGCTGCAAGGAACAGTTGACGATCCATACTGTAGTTTTTGAGCAAGTGCGAAAAAGAAAACTCAACTTAAATATCTGCTACATAGACTACAAGAAATCATTCGATAGGGTCCCTCACAAATAGTTGGTTGAGGTTCTGAATCTCTATAAAATTAGCCCCCAGATTATTAATTCTTTAAAGTGCCTGATGGGGAAGTGGAAAACGAATCTTTTTGTCGATCAACAATACAATACAAATATCGAGAAAGGAATTTTTCAGGGAGATTCCCTTTCTCCAATTTGGTTTTGTCTAGCCTTCAACCCTTTGACTACACTGCTAAACAACAGCAATATTGGATATAAACTTAACATGAGGAATCCAAGAAAGCTCTCTTATCTACTATATATGGATGACCTAAAATTATATGGAGAAATTAGAGAAAAATTAAACTCCTTGATAAAAACGGTCGAAACATTTAGTAGAGATATCAGAATGTCATTCGGACTGGACAAATGTTCTACCATTAGTATACAGAAGGGAAACGTTCAAAGTCAATACTCAACATTCTGTAACATACAACAACTGGCACCAGAAGAATCCTACAAATATTTAAGAATACCCCAAAAGCATAAACTTGATCATAACCAGTTAAAGAAGGACTTTTTCTAAGTCACTCGAAGATGACACCATTGACCAACAATTGTTTCTAAAGTGGCTGACCGATGGACTCTTGTACTCAGAAACAGAAAGTTACGCGATATCTATTCAAGATAGGGTAACAAGAACAAAGAACTATGAAAAGCACATACTGCATTTAATATCCATATCCGATACCATTTTTTACTGGGACAGACCAATCACTACTGATCAAACAGTTGATTATAACAGGCCAGATATTGTTCTAATCAACAAAAAGGAGAAAAGGGCTTTTATAATTGACATCGCAGTGCCGCTCTCTCACAACATTAAAAAGACTGAGATGGAAAAATCCACAAAGTATGAAAATCTGGCATACAACTTGAAGAACCAGTGGAAACTAAGTAAGGTAGATGTAGTACCCTTCATTATATCCGCCGAAGGCCTGAGGTTTTCAAAGAACCTCGAGAACCTCGGTATCTCGAAATCGATTGTCATAGTGGGACAACGTGCCGTGCTCTTGCAGACTTGTCACATTAGTCGTAAAATATTATGCTAGGGTGAGAGGAGCTGAATTGCTTTTTCATCTTGGCATTGAAATATCGACCAGCAAGAGCTGAGATTCTACCTTACGGATAAATAGAACAATAATAATAATTTCTGATGGATCTAAAAAGAATCACGCTTACCAATAAGACATTTTGTTGAAGTGCTCCGTAAACCTCGTAAGGTTCGGACTCCTTTCTTCATTCTGTTCCTGGGCCCATATCAGCACTTCTGGTATCTCGATCTTCATGAAAAGCTCCGCATCCAACAGCGTCATCTGCTCAGCTATATGTTCCGATTTGAAATCTAAGAGCGTTGTTGCTTTGCCAATTAACGACAAACTACTGATAATATTGGGATACCTACAAACAATAATATAAGAAAACCTAATCAGTAACGTCCTAGCTTCACTTACCCCACAGAAACTTGTTTCATTGCATGTCTCTCTAAAAATTTCACCCTTAAAGCCTTAGCCAGGATCAGTTCACCGCACGATATCAAATGCTGAACGAAATTTGTCAGTTTGTGTACCAATAAAGCATCCAAATCCAACCTCCTAAAATGCGAATAATTCTAGATAAAGAACCTGAAAAGTAAAAACTTTTCTACTCACGTCAAATCGCTCACAACGCGAACTATCAGAGCAAATGCTTCCCTGGAGCGGGGTTTCTTATCCTGCTGATAATAGAAATGATTGTATCTTCTCATCAATTTAGTGATTAGATCGTAAGGGCTTATGAACGTCCTGTAGGTTGTGAGGAAAGCTTCTTGATATGCGAAAACTACAAGAGAAATTCACGATATTCCAGAAGATACTCTTAGTGATTTCAGATACACTAATCTTGATTGCCTCCAATGACGATAAAATAGCATATATAAAGCCGAATAAATTTACAAACAGATGGCTCGAAATGTCGAAACTCTATCGGCCTTTTGATAGTGCCTTAAACCACCTGAAAACCTGGGCCCTCCGTAAAACACTGTTCCCAAAGGCCTATTGAAGTTTTGCTAAAGTTTCCGTGGCATTGTGCTCAAGTCTGGAACAAACCTTGATAGAGCACCTTTGCTCGAAAGTTGTTTACTCATTTTCAAAGCGCAATTCCAAAAATTCGGTTCACGAAAGGAATTGCTCCGCACCAAGGGACCCTAGAGAGGTCAAACGCACTGAAGATGCATCAGCTGTTGGGCTATATCCCATCCCCCATCAAGCTACATCACACTAAATTATTGATTTTAGGCAGTTTTGTAAATAACTGAAGAATTAGGTCAGATATAAGCAATGGAGAGCTCTTCTTGTCTCCATCTGGTAAAAATTGTCACTGCTTGTCTCTCTGGGATGTAGGACATCCATCAAATAGTTTGGATTTTACATCCTTAGATTAACATTTTACTAGGGTTTTGCAACAAAATAAAAAATTATTTTTTTGACTGAAAAAGAGAGAGATACATATATGTACACAACTGAACAATTATTTTTTCACTTTTTAAAATAATGATTAATATATAATGTGAAAACTGTAATAAAATGAATTTTTCCTCATCTTAAGTTGAAATGAGAAAAAAGTCGAGAAAAAAATCTTAAATAGCTGATTGATTTGTTCGTTGCTTTGTGATAGTTCACTTATAAATCGAATCACTTATTAAATAAGCTAATTGGCGTCCTATGTTCGTACAACTCATAGGGTCTGGAATGCAGACTGTGCATGTAACAAAATGAGTGTTGTACCGCTGGTTCTTTAACTCTGCATAGTCCCCTTATGACCATATAAACAACGTATGTCCTCCATGCTTTATAAAATCATTTACATTCTATAAACAAGGAGAGACAATAAAACTGGGTCTTCGAACTCGAGAAGTACGTCCAGAGATATCGTAATCTCAATCTCTATGTCTTAAAGAGAGATAGCAACAGAATAATCGGCTATTTAATTCGTATATGAACAGAGCATGTTGTTCTTGATGAACTGGCGTTGACGTTTATAGATTTGTTTATGTTTTGAGGTCTGGATTATTTCTTCTTGATAAAATTAGTTCTTTTAAGAGCTATTAAGTCATTCATAATAGTTTGTAGGTAGTAATGTACTTAACTAATTTTCAATGTATTTGTCAAGCACTTAACCCTAACCTCAATGTACATTTTTTAAAACAAACGTTTTTTTTCGATGTATTCAATTTTATTAGACATTTTAACGTTAACTCGCGAGTATATAGAAACTCTATATAATATGTTAACTTGTTTAATACATGTCACAAAAATCGAAACTAGAAATCAATTACAAAGATAATTCAAATTGCAGTTAGAGCTTACAAGACTAAATTTATCTAAAGTTGCGAAATGAAATATGTTCCTTTTCAATCCGACTCTTACCGTCATGCACCGCCCGATTTAAGTAACTGTATTTTAATCAGCAATAAACACTGATAAAAATCTGAAGTTGGAAATTACCTTGATCGCAATAACAGCTGATTAAATATCATAAATGAACACTCTATTCTAACCTAATATATTGAATATGTCATCATGCGATCTTATGCCGAATTTACACGTTCTAGGAAACAAAACAAAGTATTAAACTAACTCAATGGATAAATGTAAGGACTTGAAAACATCTTGATATAACAGTACATAAGTACTTAAAACTAAATATTTGTGTGACGCAAGTCTCGTTGATTTAGCTTAACTTACTTAATATTCTTAAAAATTATAAATAGGGCCTCAGGGTGTTTCCTGTAACTGTCATATATTAAATTATGATCACCGACACTTATTTGACTAAGAATTTTCGACTTGGTTCATATGGATTTTTTTTTGTGATGTAGATGTTTCTAAATAATTCCGGGTGTCGATCCGTTCGTTCTGTGAAGAGTCCAACTGACGTGCATGGGTCGTTGCGCTCGCTCTTATAGGTGGCCGGCGACTACGCAGATTGTATCGGGGTAGTTCGGGACTATGCACGGCGTTCGGCAACGCTGTCGGGTGTCCGTTTAGTGATTTGTCATCCTCGTCGCCACGTTGCCTTGTTTCTTCTTTTCTCAGAAGCGATTTCCATACTTTTGGAATGTTGCGAGAGTCATTTCGCGTATTTAGCTCAGCCATTTCTTCTATTTCAAGGGCTTCGCTGATTGTAGTTTTCAATATTCGCTATTTCTTTGGCTCCTTCAAAATTGATTTTATGTCCTGTTTGCAGATGGTGCTGGAACAGAGCGGAAGTGGTTTCTTTTGTTCTACGTATGTTTTGTTGCAGTCGAAACAAGATAAGCTATATACTTCATGATTTTCCAGTCTAATTCTATTCTTGGGGTTTTTAAAGATGTTTGCGATAGTTTTATGCGGCTTGTAGACAGTTTTGATCTTATGTTTTCTTAGTAGTCTGCCTATCCTATCAGTATATCGAACAAATCGAATATCGAGCAAATTCTTGCATTTTTCGAAATTTCTTTAGTGTACCTAACATTTTTAACAATGAATGTATACGGCAATTTAATGTGTTCTTTAAACTACAGTGTATAATACATCATTGCAATGTAATAACGATAATCTTGCTTGTTTGAATTAAATAAATACCTAAGCAAATGAACTGTTAATATGAAATGTAATATCTGGGATATTTTTATTTTGTCGTCATTGGATCGCAACCAAATATCAAAAGCGAAGGTCAGACAACATTCAGTTTTAAGCCAGATACTGTTCAAATTAAAATGTATCGTACCCTTATCGTGATAAGGGGAACTGGTACTGAATGTGCTCTCCTGTAAAGTTCGAATTTACCGTGAGATATCAGGGTAATAAAAAGAAATTAAACCAAGATATTCGAAAGTTATAGGAGCACTGAGTCCAAACAGTGAACAACAGTCGGGCGTATCTGCAAAAATCAATTGCTGAACATAATAAACAAATAAACAGCTGACACGGCAAGTATCCAAGTTAAGCCAAGTCAGGACTTAGTTGATGTTGAACTACAGCGAATAAATGTTTATATTTTGGCCAATTTACATTATGCCAACAACAGGGCAAACATATTTCCTCATCGGAAAATATTATCTGGCGCCAATTGGTAAACAACACCACAAAAGGTAAAAAGGTGGAGGAAATACTGCAAAGACTAGACGGAATAAATGGGGAACTAAAGACACTGGGAAGTATGGATTGGAAAATTGGAAAGAAGTTTAGAAAAGATCCGAAAAACTGGAAATCGAAAATAGGGAATTAAAAAAGCGAACAGAAGAAAAGAAAACTACATCGACCAATTAGAAAGTAAAATCTAATCACATGATATACCAAAAGAAGAGACTCCTGGACATCGTAGGATGTCCCTATACGCTAGTGCGCATAATCTTAGACCAACCAACCAAATAACTTAGTCCAATCTGAGTCTACACAATAGCTGAATGCAAAAGTTCTGACACAGATGGGCGAAACTAAGGTTTTTGATATTATGATCGCCGTTAAGCAGGGCTGTGCGATCGCGAGAATGAATGGAGGCATGTTCAACCTAGCACAACTTAAAGCCAAATCAAAAATAAAGGAGATTAGCATCCTAGAGCTGCAGAAATCGAATCTGGACTTACATAGCGCGGCGTTCTACGGTGTTTTCGAACTTAAAATTAATGAACAAAGAACGAAAATATTGTAACAAACTGCTCCAAATATGAAAAGAGAGACATCTGATGTGAAGGGTCAATCACTGGAAGAAGTGGCGTGCTGTATCTGGGAAGTCAAATTTCCCGCTCTGTCGATATGGAAGAAGAGGTTATATATAAAATAAATTGTGCTGATGCTAATATTCTACGTCTAATGAGACGAGTGTTTATTAACCGAGACTTGCTGCTTCCGGAAAATCCGGACTATCAGACCAATATGGAGGCACTTGAAAAATCCAATAGTTCGAGCATAAAATCCGAGATCAATTCTTCTATTGGAACCTTTGGTGTGAAACACTAAACTTGAAGAGATTTACTACTAAACACCAAATCACTTTTTTTCCCAGATTAAATCATCTCGTGATGATGCTAATATGGTTAGCGAAACGTGGATCGAGAAGTTAAAAAAAAGTGATTTGGTGTTTAGTGGTAAATCTCTTCAAGGGTAGCATAAAATCCAAGATCATAAAAACTCGGCTGAGATACTTAAGTCGTTGCCAAAAGGATGCAGGATAATAAGATGCCAAAGCAGATCCTCTATAGCGAATTAAAGAACAAGCAACGATATTTAAGAGGTCCAAAAAGCAGATTCAAAGACGTCTCTAAAGAACTCCATGTCAAGCGTATATTAATGGGAAAAGGCGGCAAAAGACAGAGCCAAATGGCGTGGAGACCATGCTGATTTAAGCTGGATAATTTGAGCCATTATAAAACCTTAATACCCATGGCTGAGGTACCGCAGCTCGTATCGAGCCAACATCCATCACTAAAAGAGGATAGAGAGACTGATGTATGTATGTATGTATATATATATATATATATATATATATATATATATATATATATATATATATATATATATATATATATATATATATATATATATGACGATAAAAGAAGTAATAAAAAATTATGAAAAAAATACTTAGGGTGGAGAAGTTATGGGATGAATACAACGAAATGTAGATAGAGCAGTACTCTCGGAAAGAACTGAGAGAACAAATAATACAGAAATGAAACAAAATTGTATTCACATACAATAAACGTATCAATAATGGAAAACTATGCAGGCTGTTCAAGACATCTCTCCCTCCTATTGTCCTTTTCTTCATCCCCAATCCATTGGTGACAATCTAATGGACGGTTGAATGAGTCAAATTCAACTCTTCCCCGATCATTCTGACCGAAGAAGCCCTCACGCTGTGAGATTCATTTTCAATCGAGTTGGGGTCTTATGAGAATGTTGCCTGTTGAATGCTACCCTGTTGAAGTTTTGCTAAAGTTTCCGTCGTATTATGCCTGAGTCTGAATAAAACTTGATAGCACACCGTTGCTCGAAATAGTTCTCATTCATGTTCACGAAAAGACTTGCTACAGACCGGCAAGTTACTCTAGAGATGTTGACCTGACTCCCCTCCAAAGGGGAAGTCATTGGTGTCCTTTATTTACACACTTTCTATACACACAATACAATAGATTATAAAAAACTAAGGAACGCACCAGTAGTTCAGGAAATGTGCAAGGAATCAAAACAGTTCCAGATTTAAAGTTAATTTGGCTCTAAATAAGAAAGAACTAACCAAGAAGACTCTTAGAATTGCACCATCGCACGTTTTGTTGGGCTAATACTTCAACAAATTCAAGAAAACCTTACTTTAGTTATACCCCTTTCGACTGTTTAATTTGACCAGTATTTACTAGCTTTGTAGTTGACTGTCCCTCGATCGAGAAAGGTATAAAATATATACGAGAAAAGTTCACGAATTACGGTCCCTAAAACAATAACCTTTGACTAACCATCTGCCAAAAAAAACTTGCAGATGCTTCAGATTAATTATTATTAATTTATGGTGGTTTACATTCGCTCAAATGAATTAAATTATAGTGGCAGATGTCATTACAAGTGTTAGATGGTAGTGACCGAACTGTAATTTTGGATCTTCGAAGTTGTCTCACTGGTTTAAATTCAGAAGAGTGCCTTGTGACTTGACCCAAAGAGGGGACACCGAAAACAATTATTGAAACAGTAGAAGCAGCCCAGGAGGACATTTGAAGTAATCAAATGTCTCAAATGTTGAAGCAATTCTCAATGCTTGAAGGATTACAGTGACATTTATACCAGAAGTATGAGGCTTTTTATAGGCAGTGCTGAAAACATTTTGCTAGACAAATTCTTCTTCTTCTTCTTCTTCTTCTTCTTCATGTGGTGCTATAGCCCGTTTTTGTAAGCCTTGACCGCAGTAGTTCTTTTGTCCTGCCATAGTATCTTCTTCTTCTAAGTACACTTCCCTCAAGTGCTATAAATATGTCTCACAGTCATAGGTAACTACTGGAATGTTTTATAGCATCGGCACCTTGGCCCATTAGTTTGATCCAGAGTTAAAAGTACAATGTATGGACCAATGACAAATGCTTTTTCGCCCAGATACCTGTTCCTACCTCTTACGTTTATTTTTAGGTTTTATTTTCTAAGCTGAACCAATATTTACAGGGAACGTTACTGTGAGTGAGTGTAATGAGCGATCGGGAAAATAAAATTGTTGGGGTAATAATTTGTGAACTGTTCCTCGTTAATGAATGTTAAGGAACACCTACAGAAAGAGAAGAAGGACAAGATTAAGGAAAAAACTATAGCTACAATCTAGCTACATACCGATCTCCGTCTCTTCAGCGACTGTTACAAAATCAAATGCATTACTTACAATTGTTAAACATTCAAATCCAAATGAAATGTTAAAAAGCCTCTCGATGTAAAAAATGTATTTTTTTAAACTTACCGCCATTTTTCGTTGCCTTGGTAGCCTGGATGATTAAAGCGTCAATAGTTCCACCTCTAATTTCCGGCCCGTCCTCCTCTGCTTTCTTCTTAACCAAATATTTATCCACATTTAATGCTTCCATCAAATCCACCTCAACTGAACTCAACTGAAATGAAAATCACACGAATAATCGAAAGGAAGAAGATTCATCCGAAAATCTACAAAATTACCTCTGAATTCTCCGATTTCTCCTCATTACCCAGGCTGGTCGTGTGCTCCAATAGATCGGGGAGGATCTTCATCTGGTTGGGGGATGGAGTCAAACTGGCGCTCTTCGGTTCCTGAAGGTGGGTGAGGGAGGTCGGTGTGGGGGGAGGTGACTTAGACGAAGACTTGCGTGTTTTTTGCTTTGGTGGTAGTGGGGGTACGACTGAACTATTGCTGGAGGAAGAGGAAAGGGTTGTGATGGGGGAATGTAAAGGAGATGGACCTCTGTAAAAAAAAAAATATGGTGATGTGTATTATAGTCCAGTCCTATACAGAATTGACGATGCAGCTAAATGATTGTTGCTATCTGAATGGGCGGGACTCGTGGTGAGAATGCCAGAAAGTCAAGGAGAATCGGGGGGATCAATAGGGGGTAAAAAAGAGCTAGACCAAATAGGCAATAGCAGGACAATGTAAGAACTTCTGCACATCAAAAAACCGGGTAAGGGGCTGCTGGAGATTGACTCAGACGGGCTCTAGCACAACAGAAAGAAGTATGAATTTAATAAGAAGAAAGTCATTCTAATCATTTAGAAAAAAAGTCATCCTGTTTTTCAAACTAGTACTCTATAACACTATTGTATGTCGTGCATTTTCGTTATTGAAGAGAAACAAGTAGATTTTCGCTGAGCGTTAAAAAATTAGTAATCTGATATTGTCCGCAGATTGAGAACACCTCGACTGGTCCTGGAAGGCAACAAAAATAATACTTACCTTTCATTGGCGGAATGTGGAAGCAAACACAATGTTTGCGAATGTGAACTGCGGCTCGAGCTGTGACTTGAGGCGTGGCTAAACGAACAGGATTGTGTGGTGGTCAGCCCGGGATTGGTCCAATGCGCTTGCGCAATGTGATGGGACTGTCGCAAAAATTCTTGATCGTTGGTGTGGGAGCAATTTCCAAACATCTCCATGTAAGCCATTACTGAAAAAGAATTGGTGCATAACATCATCAACGTTTTCCTCTTAGTTATGATTGGTTTTCTTCATTTTTTTTTGTTTAATTCAAGAGAAAAGTATCCAAAAAGTATCTATAATAAAGCACTAATATTTCAAGTTGTGCAATACGAATACTTATAATATGTATGTCTTCGGTATCAAATTAAAAATATTTTATCTGATGGGTAGTATTTTATTTGATATAATTGAGTTAAAAACTAGGCGTAGTCCCAAACTAAGGATTGATAGCCTGGGAGGTGACCCCCTAGAAACGTTAGAATAAGTATATTGGAGGTAAAAAACCACGACGCTGTGCAATAGTAGTAAATTTCCATTAAAATAATAATTTTAATTTATTCAAAGTGCCTGTTTCTGAACTAAGACATGCGGCAGTAGGTCACGGGTGTCTCAGAATGTTTTTCGTTTTTGTTTTGATTGTTAGACGCCAAATACAGATAGCGGGGGGGTTAAACGCTTGATGATTTTTCTAAGTTCAGTAGCGATGGATCGTTTCACGGGACACAGCGCGCATTTTGCGTGCGGGCGTTTTTTTATAAAAACAACGATTCCTACACTATTGTTCGACCTTTGTACAGGCCCCATTTTAATCTAGCGTTTCTGTAGAAGTTTCTATCCACCCACCATACAAATATCATAGTTTTAGATCAATTCTTCTATTGGAACCTTTGGTGTGAAACACTAAACTTGAAGAGATTTACCACTAAACACCAAAACACTTTTTTGAACTGCTCGACGCACGTTTCGCTAACCATGTTAGCATCATCAGGAGATGATTTAATCTAATTCTAGAACTAAACTATGTTCTATTTATATGAAAACCATACCTAACTAAGCGTGTAAAAATCATGAACCGCTAAGTGTACTAAGCCTTACATTAATAATTGAAAAAGTTGACTGAAAGTCTTAAATTACTAATATCTATACTGTGGTCATGTTCGATTGCATGTTGGGCAACACAAGATTTTTCATTTCTCCCATATCTAATGTGGGCAATATGTTCTTTATATCTTGTCAATATGGATCTTTTTGTTTGCCCAATATACCTTCGATCACAGCCTTGACAACTAATTTCGTAAATCCCCGACTTTTCATGCTGCTCTACTTTATCCTTTGGATTACCCAGAACTTCTCTTAATTTATTATACGGTTTGTACACAACCTTAATGTCCACTTTTTTCAAAATTTTGTCTACTCCTCTTGTTAATTGGGTATCAAATGGTATTACCATGAATTTCTTTGTGTTCTAATCCTTTTGAAAAGTCAAAGATTCTTTCAATAATTTTCTGAACATATGTTTTTTAATTAGTTTATCTACAATGTTCTTATTATAACCATTCACTTCAGATACCTTCCTAATTAATTTTAATTCTTTGTTAAAAATGTTATAAAGATAATTATAACAAAGAATTAAAATTAATTAGGGATCAGAACACAAAGAAATTCATGGTAATACCATTTGATGCCCAGTTGACAAGAGGACTAGACAAAATTTTGAAAAAAGTGGACATTAAGGTTGTGTACTAACCATATAATAAATTAAGAGAAGTTCTGGGCAATCCAAAGGATAAAGTAGAGCAGCATGAAAAGTCGGGGATTTACGAAATTAGTTGTCAAGACTGTGATCGAAGGTATATTGGGCAAACAAAAAGATCCATATTGACAAGATATAAAGAACATATTGCCCACATTAGATATGGGAGAAATGAAAAATCTTGTGTTGCCCAACATGCAATCGAACATGACCACAGTATAGATATTAGTAATTTAAGACTAATTAAAAGTGTTAATAATAATAGGGCTTTTGATGCATATGAAAACATTCAAATAGAAAAATGTAAGAAAATCATGAACCGAGATAAAGGACCGATTCCTTTCAGTCAACTTTTTCAATTATTAATGTAAGGCTTAGTACACTTCACGGTTCATGATTTTTACACGCTTCGTTAGGTATGGTTTTCATATAAATAGAACATAGTTTAGTTTTAGAATTAGATTAAATCATCTCCTGATGATGCTAACATGGTTAGCGAAACGTGCGTCGAGCAGTTCAAAAAAGTGTCTTGGTGTTTAGTGGTAAATCTCTTCAAGTTTAGTTATAGTTTTAGATGTTACAGTGGTGCCTTTGAGATCTGCTTTAATATATTTTATGTTTATAATATATTTTATATTTTATATTTTTGATGTTTGATGACAGATTCATATTACACAACATAATCTTTGACATGGTGTTTATAATAATAGTTACTTTTCTAATACGAACATATTTAGTATAAAGATAAACAGAATCATGCAGTGTCACAGAAAAAAAGTGATATTCTTTTCAGTAAATCAAGAGTAACAAAATAATTACCACAAGAGAACACGTTATAAATAAAAATTAAGCTGTAAATAGGATACAGATCACGATTTAAAGATCGAAATTATAGAGGATTTTTTTTTTCACTTATCATGTGATATATAGATTACATATTATTTATATTACCGTGAATATTTACCTACGATATTAAAAAAACACAAAGCGATCGAATTTATATCCAGACGTCTAATTATGTGTCCCCAATCTACAATTTAGAAGTGTTTTTGTTATTTCACGCTCCATAGTGGATTGTTTCAAATATTTTGACCGTTTTAAACACAGACATCTAATGAAATTTTTAGTCATTATAAGGACAATTCATTCCCCAAGGACTGTTCAAAGGACTGTCACTGTAGTACAAGAATATATAGACCCAATGCAGGACGGCGACGTGTATAAATACCTTGGAATACAACAATCCAAGAGAATTGAGTATACACTCATTAAGGAAACTCTAACCAAAGAATTTACTTCCAGACTTGAAAGCATGTGCAGGTCTGACTTAGACAGCAGGAATATAGTAAAACACTTTTGATATACCAGCCTTAACATATTCGTTTGGAATTATATTGTGCTCAAATATAGTGTGGTCAAATATCGAAAGGCTATATAGAAAACACCACCCACACAGTAGTAGAAAATGGCTTATATTACCACGAACCGAAGGAGGAAGAGAAATAATAAATAACGTAATCACCACGAAAAACAAATACCCATAATACATAAATAATACATAAATGATGATAATTATACGCCTCTGGATCTTAAAAAACAGGATTGACAATTTAAACAACTGCAAAGATTATCAAAAGTGGAAAAATATGTCTCTGCATGGTAGATGCCCCCATGACCTTACCATCATGATGTCGACAAGAGTACGTTGGACGCCTGATTAACATGGGACCGGAGACTGAGGGTTTTATGTTTGCAAATCAGGATCAAGTCGTGCACACTAAGAATTACCAAAAATATATCGTTAAGGATGCACGAGTATCAAATGACAAATGTAGGAAATGCCAAGAAAAGTCTGTAACCATCCAACATATAGTAGGTGCATGTAGTAAGCTCTCCCAGACGGACTACCTTCATTGTCATAACCAAGTGGCCAGTATAGTTCACCAAAAGCTTGCAAGTTGTAATAGACTCTTCCCTATTACAAATACACTCCAGAGGCGGTATTAGAATCAGCCGATTTCCGGTTATATTACGACAGAACAATAATAACCGATAAAATCGTGCACTGTAATAGGCCAGACATTATATTATTGGACAAAAAGATGAAAAAACCCACAACATTCAAAAGATGGCAGAGGAAAAAATGTAAACATATACAGACCTCAAACTAGAAATCAAGCGGATATGGAAGTTGAACCAGATTCATTTTGTGCCATTGATAATTTCAACAACTGTCATTATACCAAAAACGTGAAAGATAACATCAACATTCTGGGACTAGAAGAAAATCTGTTTAGAATAATGCAGATGGCGGTTATCCTTCATACAACCCTCATTGCCCGAATTTTTTAGGAGGAATAAAGTTGTTTTGGCTACGGCCCGCAATTTGTTTAAAATCCATCTTAGATGGGAAAAAAGATGAAATGGGAGAATAAGAAAAAGAACCTTTTACAGTAATTTTTATGGTAGGGAAGCAATAACCTTAATAGGTTTAAATAGGTTTCAAGATTTCGTAATGGCAAAGAAAGCTCTGAAGACCACAAATATCAATTCGAATTATTGAGAAAGTCCAAGACATTGATGCAATTTTTCAAAATAATCGTGATGTCTCTGACAGATTCGTCGAGGAGCTCTTTCATGGAAACCTTTTTTTTTAGTTTAGTATCTCTTTCCTATAACAGTCTTGTGGTTCTCGACCATTCTCCATATTCGCCTGATTTAGGTCCGTGAGGCCATTTCCTAACCTGAAATTGGCGATGATACGAAGGAATCTTTGACTCTTGAGTATATCTGTGTTAAAAACGCTCCCAACTTTTTCAACAGTCCGATGTTTTAAAATAAAATCAAAAGCTACAATTAATATCTGGGTAATACGTTAATAATGATTATTCACGTTCAAACCAACATAAATGATGACATATCAGGTACGCAACTTATTTCTAATGGTTTGCTTGAATTTTCTACGGTCAAAAAATCCGGCATATTCTCCAGACTTTGCCCCTTCAAACTCATGCCCACATAATTTTTGTCGAAAATATATTAATTTGACAACTTTCCGAGAAATTAATAGAAAAATTTAGGAACTATTAACTCTTTATAATGCTGAGAATTGAATTGTGCACCTGATACACATGGAAACATTGTATGCTATATATCACTGATGGTGGATTATTATACACAACATGTAATATTGCTTCAAAGCAAAATTAAACACAGTTAAATCATACTACATTTATAATACACACAATAACCTTTCAATATTTGTCTTTATTCTCGTCTGTTTTTTTTTTATAAAAACAACATGGATAAGTTACAGACGTAAATTAAACAAATGTTATCGGTTTTATTTCTTCAACAGGAACAAAAAATATAGAGCAAAATAACATCGCAAAGACGTATTAGTCAGATCAAAAAGTATCGCTGCTAGTTCGTTTATATCAACGATTTTGTTACATCATCAGAACTTTTAAATTGTACCGAACAGTCTTCTGGGTTGTCCAGAGAGTGCTTGCCCTTGAAGCGAAAATTGAAGCGAAAGCATATTCATGCACATTACATCATATAGAGAATGTTAAACAATGAATTTGCATACTTTTTCTACGAAAACTATAGAAATGTTGAAGTGTGTACCATAAATTAAGTAATCGGACTGGTGGCGTAGCCTTCCATCTGACAACACTGTTGTCTTCCCCTTTGGAAGGGAGACCGACCCACATCTGATGCGCCTTCAGCACGATTGTGCACTCCCTAGATTCACTTGTTGGTTTGTAGCATTATTTTTAGTCGCATTAGTTTATTTACACACTTTGTTTCTCATCGCAAAATTCATTCTAAGAAAATAAAAACCGTAAAAGCTCTGGAAAAATTTCCAGAACTGTGAACTGAAACGATGCGATACTTTTTGATTTGAACCGTACACGTGTCGCCAAAAAAGTGATACAAGAGTATGGTAAAAACAAGAACACTCATGGCCGTCCCTCTACTTAAAACTTACCGCTGTAAGCCACACTCTGAAACACTGAGACAAAATATCAAGTTAAAAATACTGATCGCAAGGACATCTACACTTTTGGTTAATTATATTGGCTTGTCTGAATGAAATAAGTCAGGTTTCACTTACTGTGTTTCTTCTTCGGAGGTAAAGGGGGTGGTTTTCCGTTGTCTGCTTCGTCTGGAAAGTCCGTGCTGGTATTTGGGGTACTGGAGACAACGCTGGTAAACTGGATGTGACTTTGTTGGTGAGACTGATGCTGCTGACACGAAACTAATACTTCAGCTTGAGTCGTATCACCTACTGTAACAAACAAATAAATTATCAGTATGGAAATTAGTATTTCTTGGATGGATAGCTTCCTAATGTGGATAAACTACTTAAAAGATCTAAAGGAAAAACAGAACAACCAACAAAAAAACTTCTTCTGCCTCTTCTTGTGGTGTTAGTATGCCTTGACCTCCTTTACTCCTCGCCTCCATCAGAAAGCTTCAATCATCTCCTGATAATACTTGGTTTAGTACTAAACTTGAAGAGATTTACCACTACCATTTACCAAATAACTTTTTTTGAACTGCTTGACGCACGTTTCGCCAACCATGTTAGCGTCATCAAGAGATGATGATGATTCACAGGGGATGAAACACCGTATTATAAAGGCTGGCAACCACTGGCGGCTCGTAAGGAGGGGGCGTTGGGACGCCGCCCGTCCAGCATTTATCATAGTAAACAATTTATCAGAGCAAAACACCATATTTTATTTCCGTTCAGTTTCTTTCCGTTTCAGTTACCTCCAGCGACCGTACGCCACGTTATCTTATATTGTCGTTGGCGTTACTTGTTTTGTTGGTTGCCAGAATTCGGGGTTTAACCGCTTTCTAAAACATGCGATTTGGACGTAGATCCCCACTTTAAAAACCCACGAGCCGCCACTGGTGACAACACTTGCTCTCTGCAGTCTGTCCTAAGATCTAAACTTATACAAAAGAACATAAAAGTTAAGATCTATAAAAGATTCGTTCGGCCACTAGTCACTTATGGTTACGAGACGTGGACACTCACAAAAAAAAACAGATGTGCTTGCAGTATTTGAAAGAAGAGTATTCAGAAGAGAATTTTTTAACTCAGAACTCAGAATTTTTGCTGCTGTGAATGGTAATGATAATTGGAGAATCAGGTATAACTTCGAACTCAAGCAAATATATAAAGATCGGGATATTGAAGACCAAGTGAGGGTTTAACGGTTACCAACGAGAATCGTAGAATGTGAGGAAAAGTGTCTTTCAGAAAATGAGGCAGACGAAAGATCCATACAGTAGAACTGTACATGAAAAACTGACAGGCTGTAACACAACAGGGAGAAAGTTGGAGGGATGAAAGTTCTTTTCTAGTCTAGTTGTAACCAAAAAAAAATGCATGATATTCCTTACCCATCAAATTCTCTAAATCCGGAACATTGTCGTAGGGACTAGGCTGTCGAGGTTCAGTCTTTTTCTTAGTTTTTTGCGGAATGGCCGGCGGCATTTCTTCACTTCCATCACCACCTAATCTGGTCGAGATAAACGAACTATCTGACATTACCATGGTGGAACTAGATGAACTGGAGCTCTTCTGAGCAAAACTCTTCACAACGGTGGACGGGCTGTCCAGATAGTGGTCGTTGTTTTGACGGGTTGTAGAAAACTGGGTACTACATCAAGAAAATATCGTGCGCAATATGTCGAAGAGCCAAACAGGGAGCTCCTTTACCTGACAGAGCTCTGTTGCGAGCTTCTCTTGGAATAGCTGGATGAACGAACTGATACTATTCCAGAATCGGTGTTTGAGAGGCGGTGGTAGTCGTTCACGGTTGTCTGCAGATCTAAATGGTTGGATATGCCGGAACTCAAAGACGATTCCTCCCAAGAATTCGATCCTATATAGTATGTTAGTATAAGTTTCACTTATAAAAAGTTGTGAATGGAATCAGACATAGTCATAATGTGGTTAAGTGGGGCCTTAGTTGTTTGTTTATCAGACTTGAAGAGTTACTTCTTGTGAATAACTCTATGAATAAATGGAGGCAAAACACCAATGCCAAAGTGGCTTTGGTCAACATAAAGTTGAGTTGAGAAAAAGTAGTTTCAGTGCAAAATAATTTCAGAAAACTTTACCATGGCTTAACTAATCACTGATGATACAAGCTATTTTCGCGCAGATGAATTTATCATCTCCTTACTTACAAATGTGCTCGATCAGATAGTTGTCAATGACGAGAGAAGTAAAATGATTTCAAACAAAACAGACCCACTACAATTCTGATTTTAAACGATGTAATGGGACAATGGAAAGAATAGAATTCCATGGAGGTCTCGTGGATTATTTTTTACATATAGTTTTTTGTATATGTGAAAAAAGAATGTGATATATATATATATATATATATATATATATATATATATATATATATATATATATATATATATATATATATATATATATATATAAATATAAATATATAAATATAAATATATAAATATAAATATAAATATAAATATATAAATATAAATATATAAATATAAATATATAAATATAAATATATAAATATAAATATATAAATATAAATATATAAATATAAATATATAAATATAAATATATAAATATAAATATATAAATATATAAGTATAGGGTGTTTGTATCGTTTGTCAAATTAAATCTATCTCCTCAGCCTCCGTAAAGCATTATTCAGCCTACAAGTTTTTGATTTTCATACCCTACAACATTACACATAATTTGGAGGCTATACCAATAACTTTTTTTTTTAATTCAGGTTTTAATGCTGACTTTTGGAATTTTTCAAATAAAGAATTTAATAATTAACATAAAAAAAACCAATATTGCTTCATGGAGGCTAAAGACATAGCAAAAGACCTCTCCTATCAGCTATTTCAATTTGGTAAACGATCCACAAAACACCCTGTACTATATGAATCTCCTCAATTTTGCTTTAAGCATAGTTATTTAACGTTATTCAAATTGGTTGGCGTGAGAAAGTTATAGTTCCTGGATTTGATTTTTTAAAATTTAAATTTTTTTGTTACATTTTACTGCGACAAAAAGATAAAGGGATTAAAAAAAAATGAACAACAATTAAAAGAGAACAGCAATTCATGTATTTTTGCCTTCATTAGTACTTCGTAAATCCTCTAATAACCCGAATCACTTAAAAAATTCTTCCAACCATCTTTTCAAGCTAGAACTGCATCTGCTTTTCGTCAATTCCGTCCCAGGCGGTTACAATTTCACGTTTCAGTCCTCCTCTTCTTTGGAACTGTTTACAATTACTGAAATGATTTCTTGATAGAAGACCACCAAACATTGTTTATTGTTTGTGTCCAGATCTGGAGAAGGGGCTGGTCATTTATTATACATCTATATTTTTGGTTCGAAAACAATCTTTAGCCAGTTCTGCATTGTGAATAGACTCATTATCCTGTTGGAAAACAAACTCCGGACCTGCTAAATCGCCCAAACATGTTGGATTTAAAGCCTACTTTTATATTTTTCAGCGTTCATTCGATTCTCCATAACCATTGAAGATTTTTTGAAAAATCCGATGGCAGTCCAGACTATAACTGACTGTCGCCGTGACAAAATTCTTTGTTCTTTTTTTTAAATCATTGTAGTAATGTTGGTTTCTATCTGGACCATCGAGGTTGTACTTTATCTCATCGCTAAAAATAATTCTTTGCTAATTCTATAGTCCAGGACATATTGAGCCAAGTGAAGGCCAAGTGGGCTCTAATTATAAGGGGTAACAGAGGATTGTTTTTTTCTAATTTTTTATCTCCTTTGAATGCAGTGAGTTTTCCTGAGCCAAAACATTGATGGCGCGCGAAGCGAAGGTAAAAATTTGAAGCAATTCTCAAAATGAACGACTCTTTCCTCTTTGTAATTGCTTGCGGTCGTCCAGAGTTCTCTCTTTTGTTCTCATGTTCACCTTTATTGACAAAATAATAGATTACGGCACTACCGATTTCACAATTGGAAAAAAACTCTTCTTTCAATACAAGAATTCTTCTTCTTCCTGCTCATTAAATTTCGCACTACGACCCATAGTTAAAATAACACTCAAAAACACTAATTATCGTTGTAAAAGGTAATCAATCTCGCACTAAAATATATTGATTTTAACGATCAACAATCTGCCTTTCTCTTTTTGGCATAGATGGGCTTAATTGAAAGTCAACAATAACAGGCAAATTCTAGAAAACTATTTATTAAGAGTTGACGTAGTTTCCATTTAAGGTTTAGAATGAGAATAATAGTAAATAGTTTTTATTTAAAAGTTTGTAGAATAAATAATTCACATTAATTTGTCTTTATCTTTTTGTCAGAGAGTGAATTTCCTGTGTCGATATACACTACAGGCCAAAAGTTTAAAACTACTTTTAAAATTTCCCAAAACTTTATTTATTATTCTATGTTGTCAATTAACCCCATTTTAACAAATCCTATTTTCGTCTTTTTTAAAACATTATTCAGAATCAGTTTGTCATTTTTTTTTTAAATCGGATATTACTCATACCACCAAGTATCGAGGTGTTTGTTGGGTTGCCTATTAACATAAGCAAATATAATATAATTAATGTTGGTTAGGGTTATTTAATTATTCTGCTTACGATACAAAACTATTGATAATTCATCTTATTAATAAAATATTTCTTTGAAAATAATTGAAGTGGTCTTAAACTTTTGGCCTGCGGTGTATATGAAGTGTTACCTATACCAAATATATCAGAGGTGTGATTCTCCAAATATATATCTTGATCGCAGTCCATCACTGCTTTTAACTCGTCGTCCTCTTTCGAAGATTGATTCAACATTGAGTCTATGCTTCCCGTACCTTCCGAGAGCAGAGAAATCGAGTCCTCTGGAGATTTCGATGTAAGGAAAACTCTGAAACGAAAAAAAGCACGTTCACATCACGTTATAGATCAAAGAGTTTAGGTTGTTACCGTTCTAAACTGCTGCCTATCGGTGAACTATCTGCGCTTTGACAGTCGTCCACCAGATGGTGTAATCTTTGGTTTTTTTTCTTAGGAGGAATGGGTGGAGGTGTAACACTGTACATTCCTGTTCTTAAGCTGCGTAAAAATTATGGTTAATGGTGAATATGAATTCGTTTTTCCACCACGAACCTATCAGGTAATGGAGGCTTAGGAGGTGGATTAGGATCCATCAGTATACTTTCAGTGCTGTGGCTACTCCTGATGGGCAAGGTACAAGAAGTTTTCTCTAATATTTCCCGTTCTCTTGGCGTTAGTGGTATATCTAAAAAAAAAACGACGTCATGCCAACAATATTAATTCCCACGGAATTTAAGTCCCACCTGGCAGAGAATTTCGTTGCGTCTGAACCTCCAAGTTACAATTACTGAAAGATGAACGGGGTGTTGTTTTGTAGTTGGTTAGTTGTTGTTGGGAGATTTTCTCTTGTGCCAACTGAATCAGATTCTGCAAGAAAATATATATGTAGTATTATATATGGGTTGATAGTAAACCCAGAATTCCGTATCGAATGTTGTGTCGATATACGCCTAACTGATGAGGGTTTAACGCCAGAAATCAGTCTTTGGAGACGTTTGTTGACGATGAAGGAAAGTCCAAGACTATTTTGACTACACAGCCAAGTCTCCGACAAAAGTTTATACAAAAAAAGTCACGGGGAGCTAGATCAGGCAGATCTCTAGACCAAATTTCTTTTAAGATTACCTCTCTATTATTACTTACCTTGACGGCTTCTTCAACTTGTGCAACGATTTCATTCACGTTCTCGTTCTTTAATTCGGAGCTTTGAGCATCCAGAAGGGCGTCATCGCATAGCTTGATTAATCTGAAAAGGACGTGACTGGTTGCAAAAAATTAACTGAAACAGAAAGGGAAATAACCCACCTGGCGACTGTCTGGTATACCCTGTGCGTTGCCGAGGCAAGAGTACTGCTTTTGTCGCTGTTGACTGAAGATTTGATCGAGAGATTTATCGACCAGATGGTGTCCAAGACGATCGTTCCGTTTCCTGGTAACATTTCTAATTTGTCTTTCGACACAACATCCCTAAGAACGGAGTCGATTCATTTAATTCTGCTGGAAACTTCGGTGAATCATACCTTAAATGCTTCAAAGCTATTTGAGTTTGCTTCCACCAATCATCCAATTCTTGTATGGGACCCTTCACTTCTTGAAAGCGGTCAACAATGACCGGAGACCCTTTGGTGACCCCTTTAGGGCTGTGCGCCCTCGAGGTCAGAGTCCCCGATGATCCAGGGCTCCGCATTTGAGATATCTTTCCTGTAAAATCACAAACACTATTATTGCGCAACACGAATCCGATACCCTACCTAAAAAATCGTCTTTAAACGATCGTGCTCTTCGGGCTAGTTTCGTGCCCTTGAAGGAGGGTTTGTGTCCCCCAGGGCCGCTGCCCGCCAAAGGGGACGAGTTAAGATTCTGGTTCGATCCTTCAGTCTCTGCAAAAAAAAACAAAGTCGTGCAGGGTAAATCCGAAACGCACATCCATCGACAAGGCTCACTTTTTAAAAAAGGTATATATTTGGTAGTTATCATAATCATAATAGTTACAAACTTGGGAAAAGTAATCTACTATCGTTAATATTCTGGTCAGACAAAAAATACTTCAAATAGGATTCAAATGACGACAATAATGACATTAATCCTGATAAGGAGATGCTTTAAAACATTAAGACTACAATTGATAAGATATGTGTACAACAGAATTGTATTTAATATTTTTTCTTTTTTAAAATATTAATGTGAACTATTAGTTCATAAGAAGAAGAAAAGAGAAGAGAATAAAAGAAGAATAAAAAGAGAAGAGTAGAAGGAAAATACGATGAGGGGGATGAGGAATAATCAGAAGAATGAGACGAAGAAAGAGAAGAGGAAGAAGAAGGGAAGTTCATAACGTAAGGTTCGAAGCTAAAAGGTAGGATGTCCAATACTCCAATACTGGATAAAATATGTTCACTTTGAACACACTTTCCGGATCTTGGAGATGCTCATCTTCGCAAAGTTCCTCAAAATGGCGTTTCACCTTCCTCTGACCAGTTTTAGAAAATTCAGGGTCGATGGACCATTTTTCTACTACACTATTTGCTTCCTTCATTTAATTTTCAAATTCATGTCTATACCTTTCCAATTCTTCCAGACAAATTTTCAAACGTTTTAAGACATTTGAAAGATCGGTGGCTTTAGACTGAAGTGCTTTAGAGACTGCATCTATAGCTGGTGGAATTTAGCAATGGAAAACCAATTACATAATAAAATTGTAGCTCTCGATCTTCTTCTTGAGTGAAATAGCTTAATTTCTTTCATCTGATTTGCAATTTAACAGAATTGTTTTCGTTAGTGCTTTTTTGACTTCAAAAAATCGAACTTTTAAAGTAAAAATAGCATCATAACGTCCTGCCCATCTAGTAGGGTTCAATGTTTTTAATCTTATCGAAGTTGAAGAGTCCCTCTTTATCAGATATAAAACTTGATAAGATATTTCATCTTTTGATACTATGTCCAAAAAAATTATAAATTTGTTGAACTGTTGTGGTATAACAATAACCTTTCTTACTGCATCATTAAGTACCAGATTTAATTAGAAGCATTTGAAGAATGATAAACTGTGCTTGAACCCAATCTTGTTTACTAAAACATACTTTGAAAACATTGGATTAGACGTTCCTAAAGATTTGTGTTTTTATATGTATCTATTAGTAAACAAATCACAAATTTGCCAATATTTTTGTGACCCTTAACTTTCAAGTTTATTTGTCTCTTTCGTATTAACTTTTACTCTCATTTTTTTGCCTCCAACAATGTTTTTTAGAGTTTATTAAATACCAAAATACACTGCCCAACGGTAAATTAAATGTTTTGAGAATTGAGAGAAAAAGGTAGTGTGCCGATACGTTTTTTTGACCCACTGTATATATTATTATGTTAATATTATTATGTAATATTATATATTCTATTTTTTACTTATACATACTTTAACAATGAAAATATTTATTTGTGATAACCGCGTCAAATATAAATATAAAATTCACCCAAAGTAGGAATTAGACAAGAAAAGTTCTTCGTTAAATGTTTGTGATACATTTCAATTCATTGAACATTTGTGATTAAGTAGAAACCAACACAGTATATATATATATATATATATATATATATATATATATATATATATATATATATATATATATATATATATATATATATATATGCTGCAGACTTAAGTTATGAGCAGCACAGTGAACGCACAGTTATGAGTTCTTGAACTCAACCATAAGTGCCTTTCATTGTGATAGCACCATCATATCCTTGTCCTCGACACTTATTTAGAGGTATATTTTTGTCATTTATGGATTTAATAATTTGGTTGGACGCTGCTAAGGCAGTTTGGTCCTTAACTTCATGAAATCCTAAAAATTACTCTTTAATGACGAGCGCCTTTGGGATTCCATTTTCGTTCACACATTTGATCATTCAAGTTCACACATTTGATCTGTTTTTGATTCAATGATCTTGAGTCATATCGAATTTGATAGAGTAAATTTATTTTACTTATAAATGCATTTTCTATTTTTGGAACCAGAACAGAAACAGCTCATTTTGTATTTTTGGACTTAAGTATTTTATCTGACCTTTTGGTTTAGTTAACAATTCTTGTAAAATAGGATCGTATTTAGTTTTACAATGTGTTACAAAGTTTACAATGTCCTTTTTCGATCACGAACCGTTTCACTTGATCATTTAGTTCTTTAAAATTACCCTTATCAGTAATATATGGCGAAGGTGCAATATTATTCACTTTGATTTCTGCTTGCACCTTGTTGTGGTTGTTCTGGATCTTGATATACACTGGAGTCGGGTGCTGCATCTGCTATACTGTTACTTTTAGTTACCACCAATTCTTCACTTTCGGAGCACTGTTCACTCGCTTTTTCATCAATAAATCATCATTCTTAAACTACTGACTAATTTTAGGTAACTTTTTATTTTTTTCTTCAGACTTCCTCTTTCTCCTTCGTTGTTCGCTCCCACTTAGATATTTTCTAGAACTAGACATGCTGATATCTAACTTTCACAATTAATTTTACTTTGCCTCTATTTGCAGATTCTATTTGCATTGTCGTAACAATGAAACGAAGAACGCGTAGTACAGCCCTCCGTACCTAAAAAATAGAAATCCGGGATTCCCCTAACATCGGGCGCCGCTAGCCCGACAGCACCACGAAAAAAGTACTTTCTTGGTTAACCAAATGCGGGATTTCCCCGAGCATCACTAGCTCGCCCGCGCCACCAAAGTACCGCGACAAAAACTGAAACAACTTCTAAAATTGATCGACATCCTTTTCTTATGAATGCGTTTAAGTCTTAATAATTTATTTGAATTTGTATATGGGCTTTAGTTGTGCCTAACTTTAATTGATTTTAAGTACTTATATAAAATTTATAATTTTTGACTAAATTTTGTTAAAAATGTTGTTAGGTTAGTTCTGAGCTCGAGGCCTCTCGGACCGGACGCCAGTGCCATTTTGCCAGCCCTGCCACCATATACTTACGCCACTGAGGACATTCCATGTTTTTGAGTATTTTAATATTATTTTTCAATATTATCAATCTCTTCTTGTATATTATAACTGGATTTTCTAAACAAAACAGCATCTTTCGGTGTGTTTACGATCTAAATTTATACTTATAAAATGTTTACAAATATTATTTATAAGGTAAGGCAATAAAATAGGATATAGAGATCTAATTAACAACATGAGAAACCATGAACTTGAGAAAGGAAGAAAAATGTTTCTCAAAACGACAAATGGGTGGTGGTAGCTTTATTGTTTGATTAAACGATCATTTTATATGTTAGCAAGACAATGCTCGCGTGCATAGGGTTCGGGTTGTATTTTCAACGCGAGAATATGGCGAGCAAGGTCGTCAGATCTTGAACATTAACCAAAATGTTTGAGCAGAACAGTCTACGCAAATTCAAACTGTAAAGAAATTGAAACAGTCAATTTGAGGAAGGTCAGACTGCCTCAAAATATCATCAAGCACTTTTACGACACTCTTCCCAGTTGGAAAGGCTTTCGCGGTCGGTAATGTAAGATTACTAGGTTCTCTAGGTTACTAGAACCCTGTTTTAGATTTGTAAAATCTCGACGTTTCGGCTTCCATTTTAAAACCATCATCAAGAGAATCTAGTTGATTTCCTCCGAGGTCTCAATACTCCCCAGGGTTCACGATTTTTCGTGAGGTATTAAAGCATTTTTATCATCTGAAGGAAGATTAGAATTACTGATGACAGAACGCGTTTTCTTCTCTAGATATGTATGTAGGGTCGTTAGGAATTTGCTTATAGTCTGCACTCTCTAATAGATCAGACATTTTAATTTCATACTCAACAGTATTAAGTATGACCGTGGCATTCACTTTGTCGGCTGGACAAAGCTTCTCCTATTCTGTCCCACCCACACAAACCGTTATCTAAATGCGAACTCTCATCATCATCATACATCCCAATTAAATTCGTCAGTCAAAACTTTACTCACGAGATCACTGAGATTGTCGGATCTTGTTGATATATACTATCCCCACGCCATCCGACGGGAGGTCGGCAAAAACATGGGTTCTTGGTTGTGGATAGGGTCTCTCTATTCTTGATGGTATGGTATGGTATATGTCGGCGCCCTAAAGAGCCTGAACCTCGAGAGACGAAACATATGTCATCCAGTTGAAGGGATAGGTGGGGCTCCTTCCCGGTCAAGCAACCAACAAAAGTGTTCATCGATCGAACGAAAATTACAGCCGTAATAGGAAAAATATTTTATTTAGTGATGAAACAAAAATAAATCTCTTTGGATCAGATGGGAAACGGTACGTTAGGCGATATAAGAATGAAAAACTAAATCCGCGCAATACATTAGAAAAAGTAAAGCATGGAGGAGGAAATATTAAACTGTGGGGTTGCTTTTCCTCTAATGGTGTAGGTCCACTATATTGGATCAAAGAAACCTACATGGAAATATTAGAAAAAATTATGTCGAAATGAATATGCCACTAAAGATCTACCAACAGGAAAACGATCCGAAACATACCGCGAAAGTAGTGAAACAAATGGTCTCTTTCAAATAAGATTGAAGTGTTGCCCTGACCGTCGCAATCTCCGGATTTTAATCCAATAGAAAATCTTTGGCAACATTTAAAAAAAGGCATTGCTAATAAAAAAAACATCAAAGAAAAATATGTTGTAAGAAAAAGTGAAGAAAATTTGGTATTCCATACCGGTTGAAACTTGTTAGAAGTTAATAGACTCTATTCCAAGGAGATGCTTAGATGTGGTTAAACAAAAAGGATATTCTACTAAATACTTATTATATTATATTATATATTATATTTATTAAGTTTGTTAATAAGCATTAGTTTTCAAAATTTAAGGCTATAAGTGATATACACTTTTTTTTCTTGACCAGAAAAAGGCACATATTGTTTGACAGTTGTAACAGTATTGTTTGACTTTTGTAACACTAGGATAATATTTTGTTTTATTAATATTTTTTGTATCAGGGCACGTTATGCAACGTTAATAATATAATAATTCTGTAATGAATTCGTTAAACACATTAAAATAAAATGTTTAGATTTAGCATACTCTTATTATTTTGACTATATTATATATATATATATTATATATATATATATATATATATATATATATATATATATATATATATATATATATATATATATATATATGCTAGACTATTAGTCCGGGAGTACATCCGATCGTTTGTGTCCCGTTTGCTGGGAACGTGCAGACGTTTCGCCAAGGTCACACTTGGCATTCTCAAAGCTTGTCTGAAGACTGAAAGCTGTGTCTCCAGATTGAGATATATATATATATATATATATATATATATATATATATATATATATATATATATATATATATATATATATATATATATGTATATATATATGTATATATATATATATATATATATATATATATATATATATATATATATATATATATATATATATATATATATATATATATGTATATATATGTACATATATATATATGTATATATATATATATATATATATATATATATATATATATATATATATATATATATATATATATATATATATATATATATATATATATATATACATATATATATACATATATATATATATATATATATATATATATATATATATATATATATATATATATATATATATATATATATATATATCTCAATCTGGAGACACAGCTTTCAGTCTTCAGACAAGCTTTGAGAATGCCAAGTGTGACCTTGGCGAAACGTCTGCACGTTCCCAGCAAACGGGACACAAACGATCGGATGTACTCCCGGACTAATAGTCTAGCATATATATATATATATATATATATATATATATATATATATATATATATATATATATATATATATATATATATATATAATATAGTCAAAATAATAAGAGTATGCTAAATCTAAACATTTTATTTTAATGTGTTTAACGAATTCATTACAGAATTATTATATTATTAACGTTGCATAACGTGCCCTGATACAAAAAATATTAATAAAACAAAATATTATCCTAGTGTTACAAAAGTCAAACAATACTGTTACAACTGTCAAACAATATGTGCCTTTTTCTGGTCAAGAAAAAAAAAGTGTATATCACTTATAGCCTTAAATTTTGAAAACTAATGCTTATTAACAAACTTAATAAATATAATATATAATATAATATAATAAGTATTTAGTAGAATATCCTTTTTGTTTAACCACATCTAAGCATCTCCTTGGAATAGAGTCCTATTAACTTCTAACAAGTTTCAACCGGTATGGAATACCAAATTTTCTTCACTTTTTCTTACAACATATTTTTCTTTGATGTTTTTTTTTATTAGCAATGCCTTTTTTTAAATGTTGCCAAAGATTTTCTATTGGATTAAAATCCGGAGATTGCGACGGTCAGGGCAACACTTCAATCTTATTTGAAAGAGACCATTTGTTTCACTACTTTCGCGGTATGTTTCGGATCGTTTTCCTGTTGGTAGATCTTTAGTGGCATATTCATTTCGACATAATTTTTTCTAATATTTCCATGTAGGTTTCTTTGATCCAATATAGTGGACCTACACCATTAGAGGAAAAGCAACCCCACAGTTTAATATTTCCTCCTCCATGCTTTACTTTTTCTAATGTATTGCGCGGATTTAGTTTTTCATTCTTATATCGCCTAACGTACCGTTTCCCATCTGATCCAAAGAGATTTATTTTTGTTTCATCACTAAATAAAATATTTTTCCTATTACGGCTGTAATTTTCGTTCGATCGATGAACACTTTTGTTGGTTGCTTGACCGGGAAGGAGCCCCACCTATCCCTTCAACTGGATGACATATGTTTCGTCTCTCGAGGTTCAGGCTCTTTAGGGCGCCGACATATACCATACCATACCATCAAGAATAGAGAGACCCTATCCACAACCAAGAACCCATGTTTTTGCCGACCTCCCGTCGGATGGCGTGGGGATAGTATATATCAACAAGATCCGACAATCTCAGTGATCTCGTGAGTAAAGTTTTGACTGACGAATTTAATTGGGATGTATGATGATGATGAGAGTTCGCATTTAGATAACGGTTTGTGTGGGTGGGACAGAATAGGAGAAGCTTTGTCCAGCCGACAAAGTGAATGCCACGGTCATACTTAATACTGTTGAGTATGAAATTAAAATGTCTGATCTATTAGAGAGTGCAGACTATAAGCAAATTCCTAACGACCCTACATACATATCTAGAGAAGAAAACGCGTTCTGTCATCAGTAATTCTAATCTTCCTTCAGATGATAAAAATGCTTTAATACCTCACGAAAAATCGTGAACCCTGGGGAGTATTGAGACCTCGGAGGAAATCAACTAGATTCTCTTGATGATGGTTTTAAAATGGAAGCCGAAACGTCGAGATTTTACAAATCTAAAACAGGGTTCTAGTAACCTAGAGAACCTAGTAATCTTACATTACCGACCGCGAAAGCCTTTCCAACTGGGAAGAGTGTCGTAAAAGTGCTTGATGATATTTTGAGGCAGTCTGACCTTCCTCAAATTGACTGTTTCAATTTCTTTACAGTTTGAATTTGCGTAGACTGTTCTGCTCAAACATTTTGGTTAATGTTCAAGATCTGACGACCTTGCTCGCCATATTCTCGCGTTGAAAATACAACCCGAACCCTATGCACGCGAGCATTGTCTTGCTAACATATAAAATGATCGTTTAATCAAACAATAAAGCTACCACCACCCATTTGTCGTTTTGAGAAACATTTTTCTTCCTTTCTCAAGTTCATGGTTTCTCATGTTGTTAATTAGATCTCTATATCCTATTTTATTGCCTTACCTTATAAATAATATTTGTAAACATTTTATAAGTATAAATTTAGATCGTAAACACACCGAAAGATGCTGTTTTGTTTAGAAAATCCAGTTATAATATACAAGAAGAGATTGATAATATTGAAAAATAATATTAAAATACTCAAAAACATGGAATGTCCTCAGTGGCGTAAGTATATGGTGGCAGGGCTGGCAAAATGGCACTGGCGTCCGGTCCGAGAGGCCTCGAGCTCAGAACTAACCTAACAACATTTTTAACAAAATTTAGTCAAAAATTATAAATTTTATATAAGTACTTAAAATCAATTAAAGTTAGGCACAACTAAAGCCCATATACAAATTCAAATAAATTATTAAGACTTAAACGCATTCATAAGAAAAGGATGTCGATCAATTTTAGAAGTTGTTTCAGTTTTTGTCGCGGTACTTTGGTGGCGCGGGCGAGCTAGTGATGCTCGGGGAAATCCCGCATTTGGTTAACCAAGAAAGTACTTTTTTCGTGGTGCTGTCGGGCTAGCGGCGCCCGATGTTAGGGGAATCCCGGATTTCTATTTTTTAGGTACGGAGGGCTGTACTACGCGTTCTTCGTTTCATTGTTACGACAATGCAAATAGAATCTGCAAATAGAGGCAAAGTAAAATTAATTGTGAAAGTTAGATATCAGCATGTCTAGTTCTAGAAAATATCTAAGTGGGAGCGAACAACGAAGGAGAAAGAGGAAGTCTGAAGAAAAAAATAAAAAGTTACCTAAAATTAGTCAGTAGTTTAAGAATGATGATTTATTGATGAAAAAGCGAGTGAACAGTGCTCCGAAAGTGAAGAATTGGTGGTAACTAAAAGTAACAGTATAGCAGATGCAGCACCCGACTCCAGTGTATATCAAGATCCAGAACAACCACAACAAGGTGCAAGCAGAAATCAAAGTGAATAATATTGCACCTTCGCCATATATTACTGATAAGGGTAATTTTAAAGAACTAAATGATCAAGTGAAACGGTTCGTGATCGAAAAAGGACATTGTAAACTTTGTAACACATTGTAAAACTAAATACGATCCTATTTTACAAGAATTGTTAACTAAACCAAAAGGTCAGATAAAATACTTAAGTCCAAAAATACAAAATGAGCTGTTTCTGTTCTGGTTCCAAAAATAGAAAATGCATTTATAAGTAAAATAAATTTACTCTATCAAATTCGATATGACTCAAGATCATTGAATCAAAAACAGATCAAATGTGTGAACTTGAATGATCAAATGTGTGAACGAAAATGGAATCCCAAAGGCGCTCGTCATTAAAGAGTAATTTTTAGGATTTCATGAAGTTAAGGACCAAACTGCCTTAGCAGCGTCCAACCAAATTATTAAATCCATAAATGACAAAAATATACCTCTAAATAAGTGTCGAGGACAAGGATATGATGGTGCTATCACTATCTTATATATATGCTAGACTATTAGTCCGGGAGTACATCCGATCGTTTGTGTCCCGTTTGCTGGGAACGTGCAGACGTTTCGCCAAGGTCACACTTGGCATTCTCAAAGCTTGTCTGAAGACTGAAAGCTGTGTCTCCAGATTGAGATATATATATATATATATATATATATATATATATATATATATATATATATATATATATATATATATATATGTATATATATATGTATATATATATATATATATATATATATATATATATATATATATATATATATATATATATATATATATATATATATGTATATATATGTATATATATATATGTATATATATATATATATATATATATATATATATATATATATATATATATATATATATATATATATATATATATATATATATATATCCGACCGATTAGCCCAATGCGTCATTCAGCTGAATAAAAAGTTTTGGCTTCAAATCGTCCAAGCTTATGCACCAACTATAAGCCATAAAGATGAGGAAATTGAGGAATTTTATGATGATGTGGCCCAGCTTTTATACAAGGAGAAATGTAGGTACAAAATCCTGATGGGTGATTTTAATGCCAGAATTGGAACAACAAGAACAGACGAAAATGCAACTGGCCCATATGGAACTGGTGAGCGAGACAATAGAGGTGACAGATTAGTTGATTTTGCTGAAGGACAAGAACTATATATTATGAATTCATTCTATAAGAAAAATATCAGCAGAAAATGGACATGGAAAAGTCCATCTGGGCTCACAAGCGAAATTGACTACATCATGACCAACGATAAAACAATATTTACCAATTGTACTGTCCTTAACAATTTTAATGTTGGAAGTGACCACCGAATGGTACGAGCAAGGGTTCGGATTGACTGTCGAAAAGAGCGCGAAAGAATGGTAAGATCAAAGAAGGGCAAGGTGGATTCTGGAAAACTACAGGAGAGAGGAAGCGATTTTGAGATTGCTTTGTCAAACCGGTGTGCTGCGTTACAAGATCCAGAGGACGTGGAAATATCAGTTCAATATGAAGAAATCGCCAACAATGTACTTCAAACGGCTGCTTCAGTAGCACCAGAGGAAAAATGTCTCAAACAAACAAAAATCTCCAGTGAGACCATTGATTTAATGAAGAAACGGCGAGCAATGAGAAATGCAGGTAGTCCTTTTGGCAGGGTCGAGTACACTGAGCTCTGCAAAACTATAAGAAAACGTATCAGAGAGGACACGCGCCGATTCAATATGCAGCTAATGCAAAAAACCCTGGAAGAAAACAAAGGAATTAACAAAGCTAAACAGAAGCTGAGAAACAAAAGAACGCAAATATATGCTTTAAAGCGTGAGGATGGCACAGTGTGCAGGACGCGTACCCAAATGTTAGAGATTGTCAGAAGGTTTTATTCCCAGTTATATGAAGATCAGAGCCAGTCAGGGACAGCAATACCCACGGAAGAACAATATATAATGCCAGATATCCTAGTGGAGGAAGTAACAAATGCTATAGAATTGATGAAGAACGGCAAGGCTCCAGGAAAGGATAGTGTAACTGTCGAAATGCTAAAAGCTGGTGGTCGGACGTTACATAAAACACTGGCAAAATTATACTCAAAATGCCTCAAAGAACAAAAAGTACCCGACTTATGGAAAAATGCAGAAGTGATCCTTTTACATAAAAAAGGAGCACAGGAAGATTTAAAGAACTACCGTCCAATAGGCCTCCTATCAGTGATGTACAAAGTTTTCACTAAGATAATTTCTAAAAGAATATTAAAAATACTGAATGACGCACAACCAAGAGAACAAGCAGGATTCAGAAGTGGATTCAGTACAATGGATCACATCCAGGTTGTACAGCAGGTCATAGAAAGGCACAACGAATACACCATGCCACTGTGCTTGGCTTTTATCGACTACGAAAAAGCATTTGATTCCATCTCAAAGCATGCGATAATGGATGCACTGCTTAACCAAGGTGTAGAGAGAGCCTATGTAAACCTATTAGAATCGATATATGATGGAGCTACAGCCACAATTCACCTTGATGATCTTGAAGTGGGAATTAATATAGAACAAGGTGTACGGCAGGGTGACGCAATATCGCCTATTCTTTTCTCGGCTGGCCTTGAAGAAGTATTCCGTAAACTGGATTGGGAACAGGATGGTGTAAAGATCAATGGTGCAAACTTAAACCATCTTAGATTTGCAGATGATATTATTCTCATTTCACAAGACCCAGAGAAGCTGCAAAGACGCATACAAGAACTGCAAAGGGCTGGCGAACCATTTGGCTTGAAAATAAACCTGAAAAAGAGTCAGGTTATGTTCAATAACTTCGCTCAGGACAGAAGAATTTCAGTTCTAGGAAGGGATTTAGAGATTGTGGACAGCTTTATATATCTTGGGCAGAGGATTTCCATGGAGGGGAATACCGCCCGGGAGGTGGAACGGCGTGTTAAATGTGGCTGGCAGGCATTTGGTAGGCTCAACATAGTGTTTAAGAGCAGACTCCCACTTTGCCTGAAAAGAAAAGTATTCGATCAGTGCGTTTTACCCGTTATGACATACGGAAGTGAAACCTGGACACTCACATCGCAATCAATTCAAAAACTTCGGGTGGCACAGAGGGGAATGGAAAGATGTATGCTTGGCATTACAAGACGAGACAGAAAGTCCTGCGCGTGGATCAGGGAACAAACAAAAGTCTGTGACATCATTGGAAGAGTAAAACAGTTGAAATGGAGATGGGCAGGCCATATAGCGAGACGATGGGACGACAGATGGACCAAGGCAATCCTGGAGTGGATACCGCTTGATCGCAAACGTCCGCGAAGAAGACCGAAAGCACGATGGATTGATGACATCGTTAAGTATATTGGACCGGAGTGGCAGAGGAAGGCCCAGGATCGTGAAAGTTGGAAACATGCTGAAGAGGCCTTCATCCTGCAGTGGATCGATACAGGCTGGCTGATGATGATAATGATGATATGTATATATATATATATATATATATATATATATATATATATATATATATATATATATATATATATATATATATACAGTGTTAGAATTCTTCAGCTGAGTGTCATCAGACACCCAACTGCTGGGTTCCACAATCTCATGTGGAACACACAACAACCGGCGTCTCCGTCTAAATGAACATGTTGATTACTTGACTGGGGACGAGCCCCACCCATCCCTCCTATTGGAGGGCACATGTTTCGTCTCTTGATGTTTAGACTCTTCAGAGCACCAACATGTGCTCTCTCATCAAAAATAGGAAGATCCCATCCACAGTTAACAACCCATACTTTTCGCCGACTTCCCGTCGGATGGCGTATATATGAAGTGTTAGAATTCTTTGGACTGCGTCCAATGAGACAATAATGCTGAGTGTCATCAGACACCCAACTGCCGGGTTCCACAATCTCAATCTCTTCCTTTTCTTTTATAAATTCTACTTTCTTATCAAGATAGGAACTTCATAATTAGGACTCAATATAATTTAAAAATTAGTTAACAAAATAACAACTTGGTTTTTGAGTTTATATTTTTTCACAGTACTGTATATCAATGGCCATTTGTTTAATAATTGTTAGTCAAGGCGACGGTGTATATGTTAGTACCGTAAATAGGCACAAACATCATTGAAAAATATATTTAAATACTGACGAAATAATCTTATTAACACGTCCTCTTTTAAATTGTAAATAAATTTCGGTGACGTAAGTAAGAAAAACCGATGGGCGGATACCACAATAGGAAAAGAGTGTCACGTTTCGTCACACTTCCCGTATCACCGTACTATAGGTAATTGAAATCGGATCTTTTTTTCGCAAAAGCTACCAACGCATCAGATAAAACCCTAGATCAAGCATTCAGTTAAAAATGATCAGACAGAAATTGTTGGCCCGACACTTGTTCTTATGTCAAAAAAGTACCGGGAATTAACCATTTGATAAGCCCGCTTAAAGGGATTGTCAAAAGTTGGCACACCTGTCCTCTATATTGACGCGGAGTTTGAACGTTATCTGTCATTTAGTTTGTTTACAGTGCTCGATTTTGTCAGTTTTTACAATGGATAAAAAAATCGAACAAAGAATTTGTCGTAAATTTTGTATTGTAAACGAAATTTCGTGCTAAAAATGTTGCAGAAGATTTACGATGAATTGACTTTATTCAAAAGCGGTCGAGATGTGGTGGAAGATTTGCCTCGCTTTGGTCGGCCATCAACGTCTTCAACTGAAAACATCGCTAAAGTTAAGGAAATGGTAACTGAAAATCACCATTTAAGTTTGAGAGAGATAGCCGCTGGTCTTTCTGTCTCTCACGAATCAATTCGTACCATTTTAGGCGCGTTGCCGTACGACTAGTCCCGAAAGACCTGAATTTTATTCAGAAACTCAATCGCGTAAAGGTCATTGAAGACGTGCTCGAACCCATTCCGATCCCACATTCATAAAACGCATTGTAACTGGTGATGAGACAAGGGTATACGAGTTTAACATGCAAACCAGTCAATGGTTCGGAATGGCGCTTTCCAATTGAGGCGAAACCGAAAAAAACACGTCAAAGTAGACCCACTGTAAATTCGTTAAAAAGTGCAGATCTTTATTATTTTGGATTTCGTGTTGCGAATCTTGATAAAATTATGTGTTTTGTGGAAGCTATAGAATCGTTTTACTCTAGTGGTCATCAGTCGATAACATAAAAGTAACAGTCATGAAAATGACTTACTATTGTGTTGCGAAGACAGTGGAATATAATACAAAAAATAAGGCGAGTAGTGTATATGCAGAAATTCCGTCTGATATTAAGCCAATTTACCATTCGAACGATCTTCCATATCCAATTTGTCCCGGTAGGATTTCTAATGATTCTGACGACTTCTCTTTTTAAGGAAACACTCCACATTTAATTAACTAAGACGAACTAAATGATCTTATAAGAGATTTACAACTATCAAGATCTAAAGCTTCTTTCAGAAACAGGAGCAAAGTTTACTCAGAATTTTTGTTATTGTATTGATAGTGGGGAATAGTGTTATTGAACTGATATTTCGGGACTTTTTGAAGCAATGAATTAAAATTATAATAAAACAGAGTGGGTCTCTTCGTAGAACCTTCAAAATATAGTCTGAACGCTGTTTTATCACACAACGGCAATAAGAAACCATCTATACCAATAGGACACGCAGTTCATTGTAAAGAGAGCTATGAAACGATGGGTACATCAATGAAAAGAGTGCAGCGATTTCAAAGTTATTGGTTTGTTATTGGGATTGCAGGGTGGTTACACAAAATACCCTTGTTTCCTTTGTCTGTGGGACACCAGGGCTAGAGAGAGTCATGATGTAGGAAAAGAATAGCCTATTCGGAACGAGTATATTCCGGGCAAAATGAACATTAAACACGGGTCGTTGGTAGATCCAAAAAACATTATTCTACCCCCTTTACACGTTAAACTGGAACTTATGAAAAACTTCGTGAAGGCGCTAAACAAAAATAGTGATGCTTTCCTGTATTAACAAAAAATCTGTCTAAGTATTATAGAATCACAACTGAACGAGGGGATATTTGTTGTATATAACGGTATTAACTGTTTCATAAGCGAAATTTGACCGAAAGTGTTAATCTCAATAAAAATGTTAAAAGTTTTCCGATTTTTAATAATTAATAAGACCAAAATTTGAATAAACAATCTGTCACGACTTACATGACCGTCGTAAATTTTCTAGAACGCAAAAACTACCCACAAGTGTTAATTAATTATTGAACAAGCCATATATTTTTTTTAATTTAAAGACTGCGTCAGACGTAAGTATTGTCAATGATGAAACAAATAAATATTTATAATTACTTTTACTTTTTGCAATTGGAGATAATGGAGATAGTCAATATTTATAAACATATTTGAAACATTACCGGCGATACAATAAATTTGAAAAAATAATAATAATTCCCGGTACTTGACCGAAAGCGCTAAGCTCAATAAAAATGTTAAAAGTTTTCCGATTTTTAATAATTAATAAGACCAAAATTTGAATAAGTCTCTCACGACTTACCTGACCGTCGTAAATTTTCTATATCGCAGAAACTACCAACAAGTGATAATTAATAATTGTACAAGCCATATAATTTTTTTTTAATTTAATTTAATTTTAAATCTATATTTACAAACATATTTGAAACATTACCAAATGGTATTTATTTTGCAATTATTATCCCATTTACGGTTACTTTCTTTTTCAAGTAGTAACATCTATTAACTAAAATATAAATTTTAACAATAGTGCTCGATTTAAATCAAATAACGAACTGATAAATTATTCCTAAATCTTCCCCTACAATATTCGTATGTGTATGTGCAAGAAGTAAAAATAATTCGCGGAATTTTATCAAGGCTGTCTCCGAAAAATCCTCAGAATAAAATGGCAAGACTACCAAACCACATGTGGAGGACTACAATGTGGAGGTGCTTGAAAGAGCCAACAGTTTGGGCATAGAATTCCAGATCATAAAATCTCAGACGAGATAGGTTAGAAAATATAAAATTTGGATGTTTTGCTACATGAGCAGGTAGATTAAATATACAGGGCGTCCCATAATTTATCCCCCATAGAGCAACTGGTGATAGAGATCAAAATCAGAGGATTTAGTCAATAAAGGTGTTGGCAAATCTTAGTTATTAAAATGATACATGGCGTTGAAAGTGAAACTAAATTTTCGAAAATTCAGATAAAAACGGTTGGAGATATCAGGTCCAAAATCATAGTTGGTGACAAATCCGAATTTGGTTTCTAAAGGGCGCTTGCTACCTACTTTGTGAGGAATTAACTCGGTCATATTTTTTTTGTCCTATAAAGCTGGGAATATTTTGATTTCAAAATAGAGAAGAGTCATAATTTACACTTTAAAAGGGTACCCTTGATAAATATGGATATATCACGCCGTTTGCGAGATATTCGTGTTCGAATATTCCATTGCGCATCTTGTCGATGGCTGAAAAATCTACAATTCTCAGTGTGCCTTGAAACGATACACATGAGACACCAGCAAAAGGATGCACCAGCACCAGCACCTTAACTACAGAGGTCCAGCCTATAGAACAAACTCCTAATTTTCCACCGGAGGTCTCACCGTCTAGCAATGAGGAAGTGGCCTTACAACAGAACTTGTCTAATGTACGAGAGAAGTTTTACAGTAATTTGGCCCATTTTATTGGGTCAAATCCACTAAATAGACCAAAAATTCCAATACTGCGAAATATTACAAAAGCTCGTATTACTCTAATGCAGATTAATAAAGTTCTGGAATCACATCTGGCTGGGATACTAGATCTGTGTGATATACATCTTGCATTGTACTGTGCAGCAGTGACTGCGATCGAAATTTCAGGCCAAAAAACATACACCCCCAGTGCGAGCAGGCATAATTTCCAGAAAAATACACCTGCCTGGAAAACACGCCTTGAAAACATCGATGATTTCCGAAGGAAAGTCGACGTCACCTCAGAATACCTTTCTGGTAATCGATCAAGTAAAGTAACGAAAAAAACAAAAACAATTGCCAATAAATCTGGCATTGGCTTCGATGATCCAAACGTCTCCGAAGAATTATTGGATCTTAAAGATCAGTTTAGACAGAAAGCTAATTCTAGAGGGGCTAGGCTAGCAAGATATAACGAGCGAAAAAAATGAAAGCACCAAAATTCAGTATTCATAAATAGCCAAAAGAAATTTTATAGAGAGCTCGAACAAGGCAGTAGCAGGTCAGAACTTGAGAATGAGGACATGTCCTCCTTTGCAGAATATTGGCAATCGGTTTGGAAAAGATCAGATGACTATGAAAAAACGGCACCTTGGATTAAAACAATTGAACAGCACACAACTGCTCTCCCAGAAATGGAGTTTAACGATTTCACGGCGACAGACATTTGCACCGCCGTCAAGAAAACTCATAACTGGAAAACTCCTGGACCAGATGGACTACATAACTTCTGGATTAAAAACTTTACGGCGGCCCACCGCCAACTTGCTAGTGTATTTAAAGAGGTAATGATAAATCCTGATACTTTCCCGAATTTTTTAATGGAAGGCAATACATATCTTCTGTACAAAAAGGGTGATGCTAAGCAACCCAATAACTACAGACCCATCACATGTCTGTCAGTATTTTATAAATTGTTGACAGCCCTAATTAATGAAAAAATTTACAAACATTGTGATGAAAACAATATTTTTGAAGAAGAGCAGAAAGGATGTATAAGAGCAAGTATGGGATGCAAGGAACAGCTAACGATCGATGCTGTAGTTCTCGAACAAGCGCGGAAAAGAAAACGCAACCTAAACATCTGCTATATAGACTACAGGAAAGCCTTCGATAGTGTTCCACACGATTGGTTACTAGAAGTCCTGAAGATTTATAAAATAAGCCTTCCCATCATTAACTTCTTAAGGTGCCTGATGGGGAAATGGAAAACAAATGTTTTTATCGATCAACAATGCATTACAACTGCGAATATCGAGAGAGGAATTTTTCAGGGAGATTCCCTTTCTCCAGTTTGGTTTTGTCTAGCCCTAAACCCTATGTCTACATTACTGAAATTACTACAACAGTAATATAGGATATAAACTAAACATGAAGAATTCACGAAAGCTCTCGCACCTACTAGATATGGATGACCTTAAACTCTATGGAGAAACTAGAGAAAAACTAAACTCCTTAATAAAAATGGTCGAAGAATTTAGTTTTAGTTTAGAAGAGGCTTACAAAACTTTTAAATACCAAACTGAACAGTGGAAACCTGATTAGAGCGATCAATGGATGAGCAGTACCAACTCTGACCTATTCCTTTGGTATTGTTAAATGGTCAGAAACAGACCTTGATGGACTGGATAGATTAACAAGTCGAACATTGACAAAATTCCGATGTCTGCATTACATTCCAAGACTGTACGTTCCAAGAAAGTTGGGAGGCAGAGGCCTCGTGAGCATTAAGAACCTTTGTCTGAACCAGGAGAGTAAGATGAGAGAACGATTCATTAATTCAAGCAGCACGCTAATGAAGTTGGTTGCTAAGGAGGACCGGGGTTTCACCCCGCTGAACCTAGATAAATTGAATCGTGTTGATGGTAGAACAACACTTACGGATTGCGTCCGTGAATTGAAACAAAAGATACTGCATGGACGGTATCCAAAGTCACTTGAGGAGGATACCATTGATGGACCATTGTCTCTAAAATGGCTGACCGATGGGCTGTTGTACCCAGAAACAGAAGGTTTTGCGACATCTATTCAAGAAAAGGTAGTAAGAACACGGAACTAAGAAAAGCATATACTACACATGGATGTTGTCGACCGATGTAGGAAGTGCGGTATAGTGGGGGAAACGATTGAACACCTTATCGGTGGGTGTGCAGTTCTAGCCCCTAATGCTTATTTAGGAAGACATAATCAGCTGGCGAAAATTATACATCAGCAAATTGCATTAAAGTATTCGCTATTAGATAACGCCCCTGCTCCATATTATAAGTACTCACCCTCTCCCGTATTGGAATCATCTGATTCAATCCTATACTGGGACAGACCAATCACAACAGATCGAACGGTCGATTACAATAGACCAGACATTGTTCTAATTAGTAAAAAGGAGAAAAGGGTTTTTATAATTGACATCGCAGTGCCACTCTCTCATAATATCAGGAAAACCGAGTTGGAGAAAACCACTAAGTATGAAAACCTTGCGTACGATTTGAAAAACCAGTGGAAACTGCATAAGGTAGAGATAGTGCCTTTCGTTATATCCACCGAAGGCCTAATAAGAAAGAACTTTGAAGAAAATTTGAAGAACCTTGGTATCTCAAAATCGATTGCCATAGTAGGACAACGTGTAGTACTCTTGCAGACATGCCACATTATTCGTAAAATTTTATGCTAAGTGAGCGGAGTTGAATTGCTTACTCATTTTGGCATTGTAATATAGACCAGCTTAGGCTGAGATGCTGAGTTCAGTACGAGGATAATAATAATAATAAATAGACTAAAACCATGTAAGCTTCAGTTAACTGCTAAGATCAAAGACATTGTTAAAAAGCTAAATGTTGAGTTGGCCGTTGAATTGAACAATGCTCAAGATCTAAACGAACTCTGCCATTTAATACACTGCGTGAGTCTAGCAGTTAGCGAAATATATGTGAAATAGCCCAAGGAAATAAAATCTATAAAGCCCCCATGGGAAACCCGGCTCCAAAACAATATAGAACGGTTCCGCAAAGAAATAACAATATTGCATGATTATCTGCATGAGACAAAACCAAGCACAAAAGTAAAAAAAAAGCTTCTTTATATAGAAAGCGAGCAAAAATTAAAGCATATCCAGATTGTAGACAGCAACTTCTTACGAATCTCGAAAAGCTCAAACAAAAAATAAAGGCACTGGGTAACAGGCTACACCGATATCACAAAAGAAATAAAAGATATCAAGAAAATAAAATGTTTGCACAGTCTCAAAGAATGTTTTCCAGAAACTTAGGCAAGGACCGCGTATGCGAAGTTGAAAAAATCCCGGCAAAAGAAAAAACTTTGGTCCAATCCTGTTCAACACAGTGATGCTGCAAGGATTGATACGGAAAAAGCCAACTATATTCAAAAACCTCAAATGGAGTACATAGCAATAACTAGGAAAGAAATTAATAATGCGACCAGAAAACTTAAAAACTGGACGTCACCTGGTATCGATGGCATACATAACTACTGGTGGAAAACTATGACAAACTGTCATAACCGACTTGAAACGTTGCTTGAAGATTCTATACAAGACCCAACAAAGATACCTACAAATTTCATGAAAGGAATCACGTATATGCTCCCGAAGAAAGGTGACTTATCTGGAGCAAACAATTTTAGACCGATAACTTACCTCCCATCTCTATATAAATTCCTAACATCTATATTAAACATAAAAAATAATGAACCTCTTAAGATCATGGTAGCAAAACGGATGTAAACAACGTTCAAGAGGATGCAAGGAAACTTTAGTAATCGACAACATCGTTACTAGCCAGGCAAAGCTTAAACAAAGAAAGATATCTACCGTGTGGATTGACTTTCAGAAGGCTTTTGACTCAGTCCCGCATTCATGGCTGAGCAACATACTTCACATATACGGAATCCACCCAACTCTGTGTCGACTGATCGAGTATCTTATGAGCACATGGCACACATCCATATCAGTTAAGGGAACATCTGAATCTTACTTAACGGAAGAAATTCCCATACGCAGGGCAATTTTTCAAGGGGATAACCTTAGCCCCTTGTGGTTCTGTATGGCGTTAAATCCGTTGAGCTCAATGTTAACAAACACCAAATATGGTTACACCCTAAATAAAGATACAACCATAACACACCTATTCTATATGGATGACTTAAAGGTGTATGCCAAAGGGAAAGAACAACATAAGGGACCACTTGAGTTAGTAAGGGAATTAGTTAGTAAGCACGACAATTGCTATGAACTTCGGACTAGACAAATGTGCGACACTACAGGTAGAGAAAGGAAAATTAATTTTCACCACAAATTTGACTTTGTCTGATGGTACAGAACTGAAAACATTAGAACCAGCAGGCCACTATAAATATCTAGGCATTACCCAGGGCCTAGATATCAAACAAAATGACAATAAAGACAAAGCTGAAATAGAATTATTAAAACTCAATACACACCTCTTAGGAAAAAAAAAATTATAGTTATTAACACTTGGGCTATCCTATTGGAACATTAAAATGGTCAAAGACAGACCTGCAGAGTATAGACAGAAAAATTCGAAGCGCATTTACAAGAGCCAGAATGCATCATCCCAATGCCGCAATTGAGCGGCTTTATCTATGAAGAGAGGAGGGCGGTAGAGGGCTGGTTTGTTTGGAAGTGATACACGAAAAGGAATGTCAAAGCCTAAAGAACTACTTTTATAGAAAACACTCACCCGTACATCGAACAGTTGTAGTATTGGATAAAAAGTACATTCCTCTTCGGCTGGCCGAACCATCCCAACCGGAACCAGAAAATGCATTTGAAATAATGAAAACAAGTGGCGCAACAAAGCCTTGCATAAACGGCACTAAGCTACTCTAAACAATCAAGAACAAGTTGACTCCAAGGCTACAAGTACCTATCTAACCTCAGGATATCTCTTTGGAGAAACAGAAGGATTTATAATGGCAGTAGAGGATCAGGTTGTACCCACAACAAATTATGTTAGAGTCATCATGAAATAAACCATACCAACCTCCAAATGCAGATACTGTGATAAAAGATACTGTGATAAAGACGAGAAATCGATACAACATTTAATATCGGGTTGTACCTATCTGGCCCCCACCAGCTATCTATTAAGACCTGATTCCATGGGTAAAGTTATTCACCAACTTCTATGTCTGAAACATGGATTACTAACAACATTCACACCATATCATCAATACGGTCCCAAACCTGTTCTAGAAAATCAACACATTAAATTATATTGGGACTTGCAGATTCGAACTGACAGAACGGTGCAAGCAAATAGACCAGATTTAGTGCTCTACTAGAAAGAAGCTAATCAAACCACAATAGTTGACTTCTCTGTACCTTTAGATGAAACTGTACACCGAGCATATAAGGAAAAATATGACAAATATAGAGATCTGGCTTTTGAGTTAGTACTTACTGGTAGAGTTAATATCCTTCCATTTATGGTGAGCGCTAATGGTCTAGTCCACAAATCCCTAATACAGAACCTCGAACAACTAGGTATCACAAAAAGGGCAGTAGTATGGATCCAAAAAGCAGTAATATTAGGAGCAGTCAGTCAGAATAGTCAGACGCGCCTTTGACCGTCAGTAGACACCCAAGTATTCTTGGTTACACCCGGGTATTTGCAGTTCTTACCACAACTATATAAATAATAATTTAACAATATTTTTATTTTTTCCAAAGTTATTCAGAAGAAGAAGAAACCACTCCGACTCCCGCCTTTGAAGAAACTAGGAATATTTTTGTTGAAATTTATTGGGGCAATTAACATTTTGCCGAAAAGCAACGTAATATATTGAACTAGACTACAATATACGTTTTAAATATAATGGAAATTTAAATATAATTCTTAGTTGGTTTATTTACAAAATAGATTATGATTTATATCTGGATGATCTTGTACAATAAACATAAATATGCGCATATTGTTATAAATAACGATAAAATTGCGTGATTATTATTTAAAAATACAACTATTTTATGTGCTAATGAATAAAACAATTATACATTTTAGCATACATTCCTTGGTTTTTAATCAAGCTTTACAATTTAAAAGGAATGTTTAACTGAATCCACTTTCTGTTCTCGACTCGGCAACAAAAAAGCTGAATTATAGACAATGATAATAATTAAAACACTTGGTATTTGTTTCACAATATATTCAAGATATTCTCTAACTAAAAAATAAATATTCCAACGAACTCAGAATAATTAATAAATTACGTAACAAAATTTACCAAAACAATTTAATTCTTTGCAAAGCTGACAAAGGTAATACTGTTACTATTCTAACAAAAGATGAATACCTACTAAAAATGAACACACTCATCAACACAGAAAACTGTAGAGAACTCAAGACCGATCCAACAAAAAAATATCATACCGCTGTAAAGAAAATTACAAAAACGTACAATGAAACCTTCTTAAATATATCGCAATCCAAACTAGATACCATGAACCCAAAATCTCCAGTCTTATACGGAATGCCTAAACTGCATAAAGATGGCATTCCAATGAGACCAGTCGTTTCTTATGTAAATGCTCCGGCATATAAACTTTGCAAACAACTCAACAGTGATCTACCATTATTTATCGATTTCAACTCGCCCAAAGCAATCAAAAATACAATAGAACTAACAACAAAATTAAAAAACATACAGATACCTCCCAATGCAAAGTTAGTTTCGTTCGATATAAAAAGCCTTTTTCCCTCCATTCCGGTACAAGATCTTAAAAATATCCTCACTGAAAGAATTCATGAATGCAATCTTGAAATCGTACACAAAAATGCTCTCATAGAAGCTATCAATGTATGTACCGAACAAAATTATTTTCTGTTCAATTCAAAATTTTACCAACAAACGAATGGATTACCAATGGGAAGCCCCCTGAGCCCCCTCCTGGCAGAAATTTATATGGCTAATTTTGAAAAAAATACACATACATTTTTGTAAACAAAGACACATACATTTTTGGGCCAGGTATGTCAATGATATTATTTGCATATGGACCGGTACAGAAACACTATTGGGTCAATTTCTTGAATATTTAAACAGTGTAAACTCAAAAATCCAGTTCACAATAGAAACAGAGACGGATAATTCATTAAATTTCTTAGATTTAAAAATAATAAGAACACCGAATAAATTAGAATTCGAAATATTTAGAAAACCCACGTATACCGATACAATTATTCACGCAAGTTCAAATCAGTCATGGAATGTAAAAATGTCCACTTTTCATAGTATGACCCACAGACTTCTAAAGATTCCACTTAAAAAAGACAGCTATGAAAAAGAACTTAATATTATCAAAAATATCGCAAGGAATAATGGATATCAGCCAAGCATCATAGATAAAATGATAAAAAACAAGATTAAGAAAAACAACACCAAACATTTTTATGCCGCAACACCCGAAAAAGATTCTAAAAATTGGCATGCTATAAACTATATTCACAAATTAAGTTCAAGAATCACAAATCAGTTAAAGAACGAAAATATTAATATTATCTCTGTTAATAAGAATAATCTTGCATCGATGTTAAACAATAACAAAGAAAGAGCAAAATTTTGTGACAAATCTGGAGTATACGAAATTAAATGTAATATGTGTATACGCTATTTATATAGGCCAAACGGGCCGATCGCTCAATGATAGGCTAAAAGAACATAAATATTCAATTTTACACAATCAGAGAAAGACGGGCTTTGCCGAACATTGTATAGACCAGAACCATTTTTTTAACATTAATAATACCAAATTAATACATAGCTGCAATAAAAGCAGACTGTTAAATTACCTGGAAATTTTCGAAATTAAAAAAGCCATATACGACGGCAAAAACCTAACAAACACCCAGCTAGACTTCGGAAATACTCCAATTATTGATAGTGTAATAAATTTAACGGGATGAAAAAACCGACTTCCATTAGACAGCACTTTGAAACTTTAGTTTAGTTTATACATAACTCTCTTTGAGAATGGTCGCGAGGCCGAAACATGTTAGAGAATATCTTGAATATATTGTGAAACAAATACCAAGTGTTTTAATTATTATCATTGTTACTATGTTTCACCAAGAGCCAACCGCGCAATCAATCAAAACTATTGAATTATAGAGATTGGCTAATTATTAATAACTCTATTAATTTAGACGGTTTTGCTATGACACATAGGGGACATAAAAATCATTGTTTAAAAATGACTAAAATTATTTAGTATTAATTAGATTTGACCAAACAAACCATAACTGTGGCTAAAAATTCATGCTCTAATCGCTAGTATTACGTCATTTATATATAAAGTTCCGCAAAAAGGGAAACAAACATATATTAAACAGTGAAATAATCCCCAATTTTTCTTACTTATGTGGCGGTTCGTGGGTTTTTAAAGTGGGAGGGCGTAGAAGAAAATAGTGCTGCTGAGGAATTGCATAAAAAAATTCAAATTTTTGCATAAACTATGGTGTTTTTTCTCTGAAAAATTGTTTACTCAGATAAATGCTGGAAGGGCGGCGCCCCAACGCCCTCTCTCACGAGCCGCCACTTATCTGGGAAGTAACTTAGTCGAAAACATCACAGAAGATATCAAAAACTGTATTATGAAGGGTAAAAAAGTTCCTTATTCCCTCCCTGCATTCTGTCATAGGACCTAAACTTATTCATTATTCAATTCTTCTATTGGAACCTTCGGTGTGACACACTAAACTTGAAGAGATTTACCACTAAACACCAAATCACTTTTTTAAACTTCTCGCCAACCATGTTAGCATCATCAGGAGATTATTTAATGCTGGAGAAGATTAAATCATCTCCTGATGATGCTACACGTGGTTAGCGAAACGTGCGTCGATAAGTTTAAAGAAGTGATTTGGTGGGGCAATTTTGGCAAACTGGCCAATCTTTGAAAAATTATTTCTCGAAAACTAAAAAGGATACATTTTTCTACTGGCAATTTTTCTACTGTGAAACACTAAACTCAAAGAGATTTACCACTAAAGACCGAATCACTTTTTTAAAGTTCTCGACGCACGTTTCGCTAACCATGTTAGCATCATGAAGAAATGATTTAATCTTTTAAAAAGAGATAAAACAAATTTGATGCCAGATTCTTGATATGCGTGGTTTGGAGCGTTAAATATTCAAAAAGGAGATTTTTTTATTTTTGAACTTTTGCATTAGGTGTAAAAATTTTCCTGACCAAGCCATAGAAAAAATTTGGAAAAGCGTAAGTCGCCTTATCCCTATGAAAATACGTTAGCAGATAGAGAACACTACGGAGAATTGAACTTCGACTAGTGTGGTTCACTATCTGAAACGATTTTCGAGATATGCGCAGAAAACCAGCGTGAGAATGCAATTATTGAAAAATCATATCTCAAAAACTAAAAGAGATAAGCAAATTTGTGGCCAGATTCTTGTTACGCATTGCTTGGAGTGTCCAATAGCCAAAAATGAACCGATTTTAATTTTTAAAGTTTTGCATTTTGAAGTGAAAATTTTCGAAATAGGATACCCTAGAAAAATTTTGGAAAACCGTAAGTCCCATAATGTCTGTGAAAATACGTTCCAGATAGAAAAAATTACGGGTAATTAAACTACGACTAGCGTGGTTCGCTATCTGGAACGGTTTCCGAGATATCCGCAGAAAACCATCGAGAGAATGCAATTTTGGCAAACTGGTTAATTTTTGAAAAATCATATCTCGAAAACCACAAGAGATAAAGCAAATTTGCGGCCAGGTTCTTGGTATGTATGGCTTGGAGTGTCAAATAGCCAAAAATGAACCGATTTTAATTTTTGAAGTTGTGCATTTTGAAATAAAAATTTTCCAAATAGGATACCCTAGAAAAATTTTGGAAAACCGTAAGTCTCCGTATCTCTGTGAAAATACGTTCCAGATAGTTCCAAATACGTTCCTTTTCAATATTTCCGAAACAGTTGAAGATAAGTCTAGGATATTTTACATGAAATGTGTCTAGAATTTCCTGAAGAATGCAAAAATTAAATAATATATAGGGTGTTGTATTTCAAATAAGAAAGTTGGTATTGGCAACTGTTACATGACACACCCTGTATAAAAAAAATTTTGTTGAAAAAATGCGCATCTAAAAATACCAATTGATGTGTTCGAGCGTTTTTTCGAACACGCCCCCATTCATTTATTAACGAATTTATTCCATTTGGCTGGGACACACAGTATAGTAGTACGTGAATAATAATAATAATATAGTGTGAGTATATACCCATACGTGAATAATAATAATATATATATATATATATATATATATATATATATATATATATATATATATATATATATATATATATATATATATATATATATAAATAAACCTTCGGTCACAATCTTGACAGCTAATTTCGTGAATCCCTGACTTTTCATGTTGACTTAACATATCTTGTTATTACTTCTTATTCTTTCTTATTACATAGTTTGTGCACTACCTAATGACTACTTTCTTCAAAATTTTGTCTAGCCTTCGTGTTTTCAAAATTTTGTCTAGCTTTCGTGTTGGACATCAAACGGTATTACCATGAATTTATTTTCTGAGCCTTTCAAAGTAAACGGTTATAATAAAAACATTGTTTTTCTTAAAGGATAAAAGAAAAGTTTTTTCTTCTTTTTTTACACGCTTCATTAGGCAAGTAATACGCTCCCTAGGTAGCAGGTTAGTAATTAGGGTTATCATATAAATAGAACATAGTTTAGTTTGCCTTTCAAGTCGAAATGACCACTTTTGAATTGTCTAAACCAACGCCCACAAGTGTGTTGCGTTGGGACATTGTCATCGTCAGTTTCTACAAGTATACGACAGCTTTCAGACACGTTTTTCTTTTGATTGAACAAGACAAGCAGTACGTCGTACATGCTCTGTATTTGGTTTGAAACTCAACATGTTTACCCTGCGAAGAAAATACGACACTAACCCGAAATTATTTATAGATCAACGGCGTTTTGAAAGGTACAGTTGTAGCAACAAACTGTCATATGAGATTAGACTGTGAACCGACCCTTGTTTCCAGCGCCATCTCTCAAAAAAAATCATTAACGGTCACACTCGGTATTTTTGGATATCAAAGACACTTCCTCAAGAATGTTTTAGACTTATTTAAAACCGATTCTGCTGAAATTTTCCACGTTTTTTAACCGCAGATGAAGCAAACATCCACCAGATATGAAGCAACAGTCTAAACAGTGAATGGACGCGGTGAAAATGCTCCAAAGTTTCACTTGCAGTTCGTAAAACGAAGCTGTCAGGAAGATGGCAAAGGACAACTGAGACCTCAACTTAAATCTCGGCCTCGACATTTCATCGATTCGAATCAGGATTGTTTTCCCCCCGTACAGTTATTTTAGCGCCATTCAAAATCATTGAATCATCTCCTGATGATGCTAACGTGGTTAGCGAAACGCGCGTCGAGATGGAAGAATTGTACAATTTGTGAACGTTTACGCACGCTTGGGAAAATTCAAAAGGAGAGTCGTTGGGTCCCCTATGAAGTCGCTGCCGATGATAAAATTTTCGAATGTTTTTAAATCGATAAACATATTTTTTTTTTAACGGTAGAAACCACCCACAAGTATACGTAAGCGAACTGGTCAGAAAATATTTTCGGATTAGATGAGCTTCTGATATTATTGTCATTGCACACAATGGGAAATGTTTTCATTAAATGATGCATGGGGTCCTGTATTGATAATGTTCTGATACATTTCGAAAAACGAATTTATTAAAACGATAAATTATTATCACATTTAAATTAATTTTCACCATCGATCATAATGATGTTTTAGTCAGTAACACATAAAAAAAAATATGTCAATATAATTTTAAAACGCGTCAAAAAAATATTTATAAAGTCCGAAAGCACCTACCTCATAACAATCCGCAGATTAACGTTTAAAAAATAATGTTTCTAATGACACAAACACTTATTCACGGGTTTATTCGCAACGTTGTTGCTTTCGATAGTTCCAAATATCAAATTTCAGAAAGAACGTGGATGCAAGTCGACACGAGGGTGCAAACGCTTGATATACGACCCACAAAGTTGAATTCTTGAAAAAAAAACCATCAGAATACGTCGAATCTGTCGGGTTATTATTGAAAGTGAAACATGTGGTAGATAGCAGTGGTCGGTCGAGACCTGAACGACAGTAACCATCGAAGACTGAACTGAACCAAGATCGACTTAACCCAATAGGCAGGGACGGATTTAAGCCACAAAAACAGTTGAAATTATTTTCGATGATAGGGGCCTTTCTATTAAATAAGGTTACATATCAAGTATTCGTACTGTGTAATAATTTTTCTGTATATAAAGTCATCTAAGAGGATTGATTTAAGTCTGGAAAAGAAGCAATATATATATATATATATATATATATATATATATATATATATATATATATATATATATATATATATATATATATATATATATATATATATATATTATTTTTAGTAATTCTCAGTCATTAATGTTTAATTTTTAATTTTTTTATTAACGTTTCGGTTCAAACAAAGAACCATCCTCAGAATAATTCTACAATGCATATAACTTTTATAAAAAACAGAAACTTACATTTAAAAACATACCAATATTTAAATAAACAATTAATTTTTAATTTTTTTTAAATAATATGTGATCATTTTTTTTTTAAATTTTTAAATGACATGTTTGACTTTGACATAATTAAAAATTCTTTTTATTAATCAAAAAATTTAAAAATAAAAAGTTTATATAAAAGTTATATGTATTGTAGAATTATTCTGAGGATGGTTCTTTGTTTGAACCGAAACGTTAATAAAAAAATTAAAAATTAAAAATTAATTACTGACCGAAAAACCCAATAAATAAAAAAAATAATAATAATAAACGGTCAAAAGAATATATATATATATATATATATATATATATATATATATATATATATATATATATATATATATATATATATATATATATATATACGCACACACACATATATTCTGATGGGTGACTTTAATGCCAGAATGGGAAAAGCAAGAACTGGTGAAAATACAACTGGCCCATATGGAAATGGTGAGCGGGACAATAGAGGTGACAGGCTGGTTGACTATGCTGAAGGACAAGAACTCTATATAATGAATTCGTTTTATATAAAAAAGATCAACAGAAAATGGACATGGAAAAGTTCAGCTGGCTCACAAGTGAAATTGATTACATCATGTCAAACGATAATGCAATATTTTGCAATTGTACTGTCCTTAACCATTTTAATGTAGGAAGTGCAGAGTAATGTGGTACGAGCAAAATTAGGATCAACAACCGAAAAGAGCACGAAAGAATGATAAGATCAAAAAGGAGCAAAGTTGATTCTGGGAAGCTACTGGAGCGGGGCAGAGATTTTGAAATTGCTTTGTCGAACTGCTTTGCTGTGTTACAAGATCCGGAGGAGATGGAAATTACAGACCAATATGAAAAAATCGCCAAGAATGTACTTAAAACGGCGGCTTCAATAGCACCAGAAGATAAATGTTTCAAAGAGTCAAAAATTTCCAATGAAACTATTAATTTAATGAAAAAACGCTGGACAATGAAGAATGCAGATAGTTCTTTTGGCAGGGTCGAGTACGTTGAGCTTTGCAAAACTATAAGAAAATGTATTCGCAAGCAAACGCGCCGATTGAACATGCAGCTAGTGCAAAAATATCTGGAAGAAAACATGGGAATTAACAAAGCTAAGCAGAAGCAGAGAAAGAAAAGGACACAAATGTTTTTCTTAATGCGTGAGGATGGTACAATATGCAGGGAACGGACAGAAATGTTAGAGGTTGTCCGAAGATTTTATTCAAAGTTATATGAGGGTCAGAGTCAGGCAAGAACAGCAATGCTCACTGAAGAACGTGCCGGATATCTTGGTGGAGAAAGTAAGCTATAGACTCGATGAAAAATAGCAAGACCCCAGGAAAGGATAGTATAACTGTGGAGATATTAAAAGCTGGTGGTCGGACTTTACATAAAACACTAGCACAATTATACTCAAAATGCCTCAACAACAAGAAGTACTCAGCTTATGGAACAATGCAGAAGTGATTCTTTTACATAAGAAAGGATCACGGGAAGATTTAAAGAACTACCGTCCAATAAGCCTCCTATCAGTGATGTACAAAGTGATGTAAAAATTTAATGGCGCACAACCAAGGGAGCAAGCAGGATTCAGAAGTGGATTCAGTACAATGGATCACATCCAGGTTCTACAGCAGGTCATAGAAAGACACAACAAAAACATTATGCCACTGTACTTGACTTTTATCGATTATGAAAAAACATTTGATTTAATATAAAAGCGGGCTATAGTGGATGCATTGCTTAATCAAGGTTTAGAGGAAGCCTATGTAAACCTACTAGGATCGATATATGATGAAGCTACAGCGACAGTCCACCTCGACGATCTTGAGGTTGGAATAAATGAGGTTGGAAAAACGGCAAGGCTCCAGGAAAGAACAGTGTAACTGTCGAAATGCTAAAAGCTGGTGGTCGGACGTTACATAAAACACTGGTAAAACTATACTCAAAATGCCACAAAGAACAAAAAGTACCTGACTTATGGAAAAATGCAGAAGTGATCCTTTTGCATAAAAAAGGAGCACAGGAAGATTTAAAGAACTACCGTCCAATAAGCCTCCTATCAGTAATGTACAAAGTTTTCACTAAGATAATTTCTAAAAGAATATTAAAAAAAACTGAATGACGCACAACCAAGAGAGCAAGCAGGATTCAGAAGTGGATTCAGTACAATGGATCACATTCAGGTTGTACAGCAGGCCACAGAAAGGCACAGCGAATACACCATGTCACTGTGTTTGGCTTTTATCGACTACGAAAAAGCATTCGACTCCATCTCAAAGCATGCAATAATGGATGCACCTCTTAGCCTTAAGAGGTAGATAAAGCATATGTAAACCTATTAGGATCGATATATATGATCTTGAAGTGGGAATTAATGTAGAACGAGGTGTACTATGTACATTATGACATACGGAAATGAAACCTGGACACTCACATCGCAATGGATTCCAAAACTTCGGATAGCACAGAGGGGAATGGAAAGATGTATGCTTGGCATTACAAGACGAGACAGAAAGACCTGCACATGGATAAGAGAACAAATAAAACTGTGTGATATCATTGGAAGACTGAGGCAATTGAAATAGAGATGGGCAGACCATATAGCGAGGCGATGAGAGGACAGACGGACCGGGGTGATCCTGGAGTGCAAACCGCTTGATCGCGAACGTCCGCGAAGAAGACCGAAAGCTCGATGGACTGATCACATCGTTAAGTATATTGGATCCGAGCGACAGAAAAAAGCCCAGGACCGTGAAAGTTGGAAGAATGCTGAAAAGGCCTTCATCCTGCAGTGGATCGGCACGGGCTGTTGATGATGATGATGATAATCTATATATATATATATATATATATATATATATATATATATATATATATATATATATATATATATATATATATTAAATTACGACATTATTAGACATTAGACTAATAAAAATCTTACACGTTGCTTTATTATAATGATCTATGGGAAATTTTAGTAGTCATTTTTGTGACAAATAATGCCACCTTTAAATAATCCAACATATCAAAATGAAAATTCCTAAGTTAAATAAATCAAGTAGCCACGTGGGTTACAGAATCAAATGAAGACTTGGTTCTAGATAATAGAAAGAGGGAAGGCAGTTCAAGTAGCAGTAAACCATGGGAAACTGGAAACTAAGAAATAGGAAGGAGTCGAAACTCGAAAAAAAAACAAGAAGTTTGATGAGGGAGACGGGATGTTTCTATATTAAGCCAACCAACCAACTGTGAACAATTCACATTAAGAAATAGATGAATGTTTCATAAAACAAATTTACATTTGGAAATTTCAGATTATAATCTAATACCATTTCCTTTGTTACTCATCCAGTATATTTAAAATAAACAATAATTTAAAAAAAAAAATTAAAACAAACAAAATAAACAAAACAAACAAACAATTTTCCTTAAAACAGCGAATTTATGTATATATTGTTATAAATGAGTAATATATCCGCTAGAGATTGTTTTTTTATCGAGTCCGGTCCTGTGTACTTTATCTTGTGCTCGGAGTTGAGACAGCGCACGTGATAAAAATATCCATTAGTCCACAAATACCGAGAGGAGTCGGGGGCTGTGGTGTCGGTCGTCGGAGGAAATTTGCGAATGACCCCCTCAACAACAAAAACAAACTCGAAAACCAAAGACAGCTCATACCGCTAGTGACTCACGACCACAATTACGACTTAAAATTAATTTAAATATAAATAAAACTTAATGGTTGAAAATATTTTCGTTTTCAAACACGAACGAATGGAATCAACATCATTATTTTATAATTAACTTCCCATTTAGTAAAGTGTCTTTCAAATTGAGCGGTATTTTTAATTCTTGAATGAAACACAAAAGTTGCGTTGATTTCAACAAACTTTTTATTGATAATTAAAGCACAGGTTATGATATCTAAACATGAAAAACAATATCTGTCAAATGACCACTTTTGAAGCTCCACAGACGAGTTCCATCAGAGCATTAAAGAATACTCGATTTTGTTTTGATTATTTTTGCCTACAAACGATGCTAATAAATGTAGTATAGTTCATTTTGTAGCGTCAGCAATTATGCAGGAAAAACAATAGTATTGTTCAAGGCAGTAAGTATTGATAATAATACAAAAAATAGAAATGAAATTAGTGCTAAATTGTTTGTAGTTTATTGTAGTCACAAGATTTTTTTTACTCTATTCTTGTAAATAAGTATCGGATAAAATCGAGAAAAACGAAATTGTTTAACTCTTGTTATAACTGCAAACAAAAGAATCAACTGATTAAGAAATGACTATGATTAAATTATATTGATTAAAAAGGTTGAGGCCTAAGAAATTAAACCGTTTGTAGCTTCTTGAACATATATATGTATATATATATATATATATATATATATATATATATATATATATATATATATATATATATATATATATATCCAGTACACTTGACCTAAGGTACTGGAAGGTAAGTTCCATAATGGACAGCTGCGAATATCTCAAAATAAGCAGCCCCGAACCAAGGTAAAAAAAACTAAATCCACTTAGCGCATGACTTGTATCAAGCGGTTGAGTGGTCAGCGTCTGTTCACCAGTTCACTGAGATTTAAATTCTGGAACTAACCCCTCTAGTCTTAACCTCTGAGCCGTCATGGTTCAAACCTTTAATTCAAAGTACAAGATGAGGCGTTCTAGTAATTACAAAATTACCCCAGGAGGTAAACAATCCTCTGCCAACTTTGCTGGTACAACCGGACTTTCGGATTCTGGGGAATCTTTCAGAGGCAGTCGGAAAACTCTCTCCTGTGCCCAGGAAAACTACACGAATTGGGGCGAACATTGAATCAGCAAAAAATTCAAATTTTAGCTCTGCAAGAAACCAGGTTGACAGAGGATAACACCTTGGACTTCGGCAACTACAGACTTTTAAAAAGTAAAACCGACAAAAGAATACTCAAAAATATACCTCGGTAATTCCTTTCGCTATCTCAAAACCCATTCTTGGTTCTATAACTAATGTCCAGCCAGTAAATAATCGACTTATGACACTATCCATCAAGTGTGCTAACAAAAACTATACATTAATCAATGCGTTCAGTTAACGAAGAAAATAAATCTAATCCTGAAAAAGTAAATAAGTCCTGGGAAATT
>JARFXV010001646.1:5000-212500 GCA_031761425.1 Cosmopolites sordidus
GTATTAAAGACATTCTAATGTGAGAATATACTACTCAAGAAGGCAACAGTAATAAAGTTTCTCCATTTTGTAAAAACTTTGTAAATGAGCTATTTTTATCTGTAAAAAAGATTTTCAATTCATTTTGCAATGAAAAGCAGTCGGATTTGGCACCCATTTCTTCGCGTAATGTGGAAAGCAACCTAGTCTGCATTTGTGGCTTTTAATAAAATTAACAGTTTTTACGGCTTCTTACAGAACATTTCTTTTCTACATCTTTTTGTAGCAAGCGTCTATTCCATATGTGGCATAATATCTTTTAATTTTACTCATATCCTTATAACACCATTGTTCTTCTCCGTTATCGTTTTCGCGCCATCAGTACATACCGCAATGCATTTATCAAAGTTCAAGTTTTCGTTTTGTGTTGCATCAATAAAAATATAGAGAGTCCTTCGCCAGTTGCAGCACACTTCGGGACACTTCTCACACCCAAGGATTGATTTGCAAAATAGCATAATTTCTTTAATCGATCCCTCACATTCATATCGGACAAAACACAAAAATTGAGCTTTTCCGCAATCGTCTGGGATTCCCTGCTCACTCTTAATGATACTAAATAGGGTACTTGAAGTGCTGCGATCTGATTACAGCTTGGTTTGTTGATTTTTCCAGACGAGTGATTTACACTCGAAAAATTCTAATGCTTTGTTTTGTAAAGACGGGTGTTTTGTTTGCAGATGCCGGACTAATCTTGAAGGATTCATGCTTGTCGCGGACAGAACTTGACAACAAACAACACATTGTGGCTTGTCATCTAATGAATCCTTCTTCTAAATATGTTTCATTTTACAATCTGGCCTTTTTCTTTACTGTCTCACCAAATGTAGACGGTGCATTTCGTTTTGTCACAAATTTCTCCATTTTATTTAATATTATTAATTTATTTTATTACCATATTATTAATTTATTTAACACTGAGTAAGAGAAGAAATCATAATATTTAACCCTGGGTGAGAGAAGAAATCGTAGTACTTGTTTTCGTAAAAACGTAATTAACAATGAAACTCTTCGTCTTCTTCCTTTGTTTTTATTACCAAAGCACATAGTTTTTACGAATTTGCCTAAGCGTGCTTGGAACAAATGATCTGTCTCGCATGCGTGGGCGAGTGGCGCAAGGTTACGTGCAAGCATATGTTCGAACTATAAAAGTATTATAAGAACAAGGGGTTATACAAGTCTTGTAGTTCGGTATTTGTGGCTGTCTGCGGTATTTGAGGTGTGAAAGTGATTGAATAATCAATTGGTAATAATAGTGAAAATAATGATTAAATAAAGTCTATTCTCTGTGGTGCTGTTCCGGTTATAGAAAAGTCCGGTACCTAAGAAGGGCGGTGACTGACATGTACGGAGTGTAAAATGTTTGTTACCATAAATGGTAACAAACATCCATCTCCACATCAAAAACGTCTGGTAATTAACATGTCTCGGATCTAAAATGTCTGGGGTCTAAAATGTCTGGAGTCTAAAACGTCCAGATCCTAAAATGTCCGGATCTTAAAACGTCTGGTTTTAAAAACGGTCGGATCGTCGTCGTTACGTGTAAGCATAAGTGCGTGCAAGCATATGTTCGAACTATAAAAGTATTATAAGAACAAGGGGTTATACAAGTCTTGTAGTTCGGTATTTGTGGCTGTCTGCGGTAATTGAGGTGTGAAAGTGATTGAATAATAGATTGGTAATAATAGTGAAAATAATAATTAAATAAAGTCTATTCTCTGTGGTGCTGTTCCGGCTATAGAAAAGTCCGGTACCTAAGAAGGGCGGTGACTGATATGTACGGAGTCTAAAACGTTTGTTACCATAAATGGTAACAAACATCCATCTCCACATCAAAAACGTCTGGTAATTAACATGTCTCGGATCTAAAATGTCTGGGGTCTAAAATGTCTGGAGTCTAAAACGTCCAGATCCTAAAATGTCCGGATCTTAAAACGTCTGGTTTTAAAAACGGTCTGATCGTCGTCGTTACGTGTAAGCATAAGTGCGTGCAAGCATATGTTCGAACTATAAAAGTATTATAAGAACAAGGGGTTATACAAGTCTTGTAGTTCGGTATTTGTGGCTGTCTGCGGTAATTGAGGTGTGAAAGTGATTGAATAATAGATTGGTAATAATAGTGAAAATAATAATTAAATAAAGTCTATTCTCTGTGGTGCTGTTCCGGCTATAGAAAAGTCCGGTACCTAAGAAGGGCGGTGACTGATATGTACGGAGTCTAAAACGTTTGTTACCATAAATGGTAACAAACATCCATCTCCACATCAAAAACGTCTGGTAATTAACATGTCTCGTATCTAAAATGTCTGGGGTCTAAAATGTCTGGAGTATAAAACGTCCAGATCCTAAAATGTCCGGATCTTAAAACGTCTGGTTTTAAAAACGGTCGGATCCTAAAACGCTTTAAAAGCTTGTTGGGCTTGACCAACTAATAAATATACCTGTAATGGAGGGATAACTTAAGCTGGACTGTCTGCGGTGTCGACTACTAGGTCGCTGTCAGTCTTTTTGGTATGGAGACGAGTGTTCAGCATTAGGAGAGGTTTTCGACTGTCTTAATGTTCATCCCGGAGTATATAGGTGCGCTTTCAAGCAAGATATGTGGAAAACAATACTACCTGAAGCGGCCGATAATTTTTAAATTCTAGAATATTTAACTCTCCAATTACGGTCAGTCACAAAAGTCTACATACACCATGCAAATTAGTTTTATTTTCAAAACGGTTTAATTACTGGCTTTTTTACAAGTTATTTTCCCAATACAAATAAACAACAATAAGAGTGGAACCAAATTTTTAATTGCAAATTACATTCAAATTAAATAAATAGTACTGAATAAATAGTACAAAAAATACACCAACTTAAAGTAAAAAAATATTTACTGTTTCTAGTATTCTTATCAGAAATGCAAAATATATTTTAATACATTTCAAGCACCACCTCAAGGGAATAGTAATATTTAGGTTTTTTAGAGTATATTATTTTTGTTGCAATGGTTAGAAACGAATTTTTTTTTCATACTAGAATTTTAATTGTAAAATTACGAACTGAAGGAAAATATAATGAAATTGTTGCTACAGTATATTTTGTGTCGTGCTTCGAGTCCTGCTATAATTATAAACTTTAAGTTACATGGTACGTGCAGTGCAGAATAAGCCAGATCTGGTCGTCCAAATAATTGAGTGAACGTGATATCCGTTCAATTTTGGAAAAGAAATACTATAACCCAAAACTAGTGCCCCCAAATTGGCCGGTCATGTTATAACACGGTGGATGTAGTGGGGCTCTATGGCAGTGATATGGGCGGATGGGGTGAGAAATTTAGTTTTTATTGAGGGTAAGGTGGATCACCGCATGTACCTTCAAATTTTGCCTGATAATTTGTAAGCCGCAGTGGGAGATTGATGAATATTTCAACAAGACAACGGTCCCAAACATACAGCGGCACTTGTCAAGGAATGGATCCTATATAATGTTCGTAGGCAACTGTATTCATCAGCCCCGCCCATGATTTAGACCCAATCGAGCAGAAACAAGAGTGCGAATATACGACATTCAATAAGGTACATCCAACAAGGTATCTTTAAAAATGTTCTAAAATCAGCTTGGGCTGGTATCACCTCAGATGTCACAGAAAATTTAATCTTGACAATGCCCAGAAGATTATAAGCTGTCATAAGTACTGAAGGTGGACCAACAAAATATTAATTTTTTGTAGAATTTTTTTTATATAACATGTACACTTTTGTGAGGTATTTATTATTCAGGACCATTTTTATATTTATTTTTATATAATAATAATAATAATAAATGTCTTTATTACTCAATCAAATGTTAAAGGATAGGGCGAAGTCTAGCTCAACGAGCCACTCATACTCAACCCGTATCCAAAAACTAATTACAATACATAATACTGACTTACATAATGTATATAAAGGTAAGCTAATATTCTGTAGGCAAAAAATACAAATAATAACAACCTATATACGAAACTAAAACATAGAAACAAAATAAGTAATAACAAATAACAAGGAAAATAACTAAAAAGATTCATCAATGAAAAAAAGAAGATAATCATAAAATAACATACAAGGCTCTATCTCTACGCTGATAGCAGATATTCCCTAAATTTATATATGTTGTGCTTTCTGTAGAACATTAAGTGACATCTCAAATCTCTACTTAGAGAGTTAAACAATTTAGCAGCATTGTAGCTGAAAGAACGATGAAACATGGCTGTGTTATAACGTGGCACCACAAGAAGGGCACTGTGACGAAGGTAAGAATCATGAATAATTCGGCGAAAACTCAATCTACTCCTAAGGCAAAGTGGAGAGAACGTAATCATTAAACATTCAATACTCGACAGTAAGCTATACCTAAAGAAAAAGTCCATCCTTAACCACCCCAGATCACCACCACATATAAAGCGGCAATAAGAATTTTGTATCTTCTGGAGACGGTAACGGGTTACGACATCCAAGCAAGGAAAATACACAGTGCTACAGTAACGTAATTTTGATATTACAAGACTTTCACATAGTGCCTTTTTCATGTTAAAGGATAGTACATCTCTAGCAGAGTTCAAAAGTTTTAGACTAGCATAACTTGTCAAATAAGTTATATGTTCACAAAAGCGTAACTTTTCGTCAACGACCAAACCTAAAATTTTTGCGCAGTTTACAATCTGGATTTTTTGCTGATTAATGTACAGTTTTATTTAAGAACATAGAAACTACCTTTTCTTATTTGAGCTAAAAATAACTTTAGATTTGGTAGGGTTCAAATGTAGGCAATGATTTGCAGCGAATGCAGAAAGATCTTCATTAATGGTCTTGGCCGTACGCTCATAATCATCGCACACGACCTTCTTGTACAGCTGTGTGTCATCCGCAAAAAATGTGGATTTCCTATTTACAATAACTGCATGTAAATCGAAGGTATAAATTAAGAAAAGCAACGGACCCAATACGGATCCTTGAGGTACACCAGAACTTGTATTCAAGCTTGAAGATAACAGGTTATTTAAAAATGTCCTCTGAGTACGATTGCTCAAATACATATGAATAAAGTTAAGTGATGTTTCGTCAAAGCCAAGATATCCACATTTAGCAATCAATAGAGCATGATTAACTGTATCAAATGCCTTACTAAAATCCAACAAAACAAGAGCGGTCACTTTTTCATCATTCATAGAACGACAAACATCGTCACATAGAGAAAGCAAGGAAGCTTCCGTACTGTAGCCCTTTCTAAAACCAAATTGAGTAGCAGGAAGTATATTAATATTAGTTAAATACTCATTAATTTGGTTATACACAGCAGTCTCCAGAATCTTAGACAAAGTCGGCAACAAGCTTATTGGCCGTAGATCGCCAAGCTCAGACGGATTAGAACTTTTAGGAAGAGGAACTACAAGAGCCTCCAGATTGAAGGGAAAAAGCCACACACCAAACAACAGTTTATGATATGACATAAATACTTTTTAGTAGCAGGCATGCATAATTTTATCATCTGCAGAGTCAAACCATCAGATCCTTTGGCATCAGATTTCATCACATGTACAATATTTAATAAATCAGATATTTCGACTGGTTTAAAAGTGAAATTAAAGGCAGCATTTTTTTATTAGTGTTATAAAAATTTAGAGTAGAAGTTGATGGACTGCTTCATTCAAAGACAGAGACCAAAATATTTATTAATATCATCGGCATTATTTAGATTATGAGGAATGCCAGCTGAGACTTTAGACTTACGAATATTTAAACTTGTAAGGGCACTATAAAAACTGGAGATACTTTGGTTATTCAAATATCTCAAATATGCCGCTTTTTCTCTACGAATAGCAGCCTTTGTGAAGTTTCTAAGATGTTTGTAATATTCCAAACAATCAGGGTTCCGAATTTTTTTGTAATAAGACAAGGCTTTATCTCTTTGCTTCATAAGTTGCTTCATGCTAGGTGTTAGCCAAGGAGCACGTGGTTTGGAAATAAATACTTTCTTTTCCGGAGCGGGTCTGTTGAATAACGATAAAATGCTGGAAGTAAGAAAATCAACCTTTTTATCAATATCTGCAAATCGAAAAATATTTCTCCAAGGGGTCTTTCACAAGTCTACATTAAATTGATCTATGTTAAAATTTCTGAAATCCCGATAAACAATGCATTTTTGCGCCCTTTTTGAAATATAATGCATAACTCACAGAAAACCATATGATGGTCTGATATATGGCCAACATTCTTAGTTCCGATACCCTTATATATCTCCGGAGTACTTACAAAAATGGGATCAATCAATGTCTCTGAATGGTTTGTAATACGTGTAGGTTCATTGATCAGTCGTTCTAGTCCATAAGAACCCCAACACATGCTAACTTTGTTGTTGTAATTAAAAAAGTTAACGTTCATATCACCGATAAGCAATATGTTGTTATATGAGGACGATAGAAATGACAGCACACTATCAAGGTAACCTATAGATCGATATGGGCCTTCGGACGATAAATAACACCTAGTACCAATATAGTATGCCCTAAAGAAATTTTTAACCACATATCCTCTAAACAGACTCTCTGCTCATGCAAATCCTGAGTAAATTGAAATACTTCACATTTATAGTTGCTCCTCACGAAAACTCCCACGCCGCCACCACGAGCATCTCTATCCTTGCGATAAAATCTAAACTTCGGTATGTTTATCGAATCATTCATAATATTTGACGATAGCCATGTTTCAGTTACAGCAAAAATATTAAAGAAGTTTTCCGCAATCAGAGCTAACAGCTCAGCAAAATTATTCAAAATGGACCTAATATTCAAATGACCAATTTTTATTGAGCCAAAATCATTCGCCATAATTAATTTTATCCTTTAAACTAGATTCATAATGTAAGTAAATTGGACACGTTTTACTACTTGCAGAGTGATTTACAGGCAAATTTCTTTTCAGTTTTTTATTATGATTAACACAATTAATACACACCAAAGCATCAGATTTACATGAATTCATCCTATGATCACCGGAACACTTAAGACAGCTTAGTTCTGCTTTACAGTCCTTCTCAAAATGGCCAAATGCACAACATTTATAACATTTGATAATGCGCAAATAATCAGAGACAGCAGACCGTTGCCACCCTATATACAAAAATTGTTTTTATAACAACACTTTTCTTAATAAGGGAGGAACTTCTACAACTAAATGAGTTTTATTATGAAACTTCAAATGTGTGACTATCTTAATGTCAGTCGGATCAAATTCAGATAAATCATTCAAATCCAAAATATTATCCACTATCAAGTTATCTGTTAGGCCATCTAATCTAACATTTTTAACAATAAGACGCGGATTAAAGATTTAGCTAAATTTATACTCTAGGAGTTACCTAGTTTTTCACTTAAACCAGATTTAACCCTATCTAAGGAGTCGCGATCTGCACATCTATAGCGATTCCCCCTCGTACTGTCCTGGTAACACTGATACAGGCTTTTATATTCCCCGGATTAACATTAGTTGTAATAACCTTGAATATTTCGCTGCTGGAAACGTTTTCATTCTTATTTTTTACTATGAGGACCGATCGTTTATCTTCATTAGACTTAGTAATTTCACTGTACAAATCCACCGGACGATCACAAGTAGACAGTACCGAAGGCCGACAGCAGTTCTGGAGGACATTCGATGTTCCTCATATGTCGCAATTAGTGATTTTTGAACACTATGTGAATACTCTAATTCAGATATTAATTTATTTAATAATTCCATTTCTCTCTTCAAACACTCAATCTCTTTGTGTAACACCTTAGTATCAGTAATTCTCCCCACGTTCGCCAAAACAGACTTGCTACTAGAACACCATTGATCCTTGCAACCGTCACACAACCAAAACAGAACCAGAAGATTGGTTCAACAATGTTCGCAGTTTAATCAAGAAATAATGTCAACCCATTTTAAGAAGAAAATAACAAAACAAGAAACCTGGAGATGCCCAAACAAGTACATGTGTGAATTTCAAATTGAACATGTTGCCATTTCGTACCCCAATTATAAAGAGATTTTGAATGTTCAAGTAAGGAAAAGACTTAACATAGATACGAATTACAACTTGACTAGAATCAATCTTAGCTTAAAACCTCGAAATATTATTCAATAGAAACTACTAATTCCAAAGTTCGACCTTACAAAAATAAAACCAACCCTAACAGAAGAGCTTGATAAACAACCAGCACAGAACTGGCAAGAACTGAACCAAAAAATGACTAAAATAACCCCAAAGTTGGTCCAGTTATAAAAACGTAGAAAATACAAGTGGTGGGATGAAGTTTGCGAGCAAGCTGTATTAACCCGAAATAAAGCATTCAAAGAGTGGAACAGTCAAAAAACAGAAATAAACTATAGCATCTTTTTGGAAGTGAGAAAAAAAACATCGAAGCTAATTGGACAAACTAAAAGAAAATATGAAAACAATCAACTTAATGAAATAGAAAAAGATTTCCAAAAAAATAACACCCGGCATTTTTACAAAACATTTAAAAGCAAATTAACAGGCTATCAACCCCAAAGCCTTTTCTTCCGAAAGGAAAACGGACAATTAGCTCTAAATAACCAAGACAATTGCAAAGAACTTGCGAAATATTTTGAACAACTAGTAAACTGTCCTGAGCCCTTAAACATATTATCAACATTAAACCCTAAACAGACAAACCCAGGTTCATTACCACCGAATGAAAACGAAATAACTAGGCAAATCAAACGACTTAAAAATTACAAGGCTTCTGGTGAAGATGGAATTACTGCTGAACTTTTAAAATCGGCTGGTCCAGATACAATCAAGGAAATAACCAAAATTCTAAAAGAAGTTTGGCGAACCGAACGGGTTCCGGACGATTGAAGAGATGTTGCAATCCAAGCGACAATGCAATCCAAGCGTAATGATGCACGTGTTCAAGGCAATTAACATTAACAAAAGCAAGGCGGCTGTTTACGACCTCAGAAGTTTCGGCGCCTCAAAGGTTTAGTCGGCGCTTTTTGTAACCTGATAAGATAACATAAACAATAATACCGATAATAAATATTTATTGCGTCTAAATATGAACATATTTTTTCGTATTGTAATAGAGAATGGCTGTTGAGCTATAAAGAGTTTATCGAGTGGTTTTAAGGTAAACCAACCAAATTGTGCTCACTTCTACGTTATAGGGAGTTTATCGTTATAAAGAATAACGTTATATATATATATATATATATATATATATATATATATATATATATATATATATATATATATAATCTGGATTGAGAACAGGATGGAATAAAAATCAATGATGTAGATAATTTTTCTAAATCATTCCGGGTGTCGATCCGTTCGTTCTGTGAAGAATCACGACGTTTCGCCAGAATCTCATTTGACATTTTGAGTGTTGTCCGCTTTGAGTGAAGAGTCCAACTGAGTTGAGTATATATATACATATATAATCTGGATTGAGAACAAAGATGGAATAAAAATCAATCATGTATATTTAAGCCAACTTAGATTTGCAGATGTTATCGGCATCTTGGTCTCGGTCTCTTGTCACAAGACCCAGTTGAACTACAAAAAAACACATATAAGTTGTTATTCAATGTTCAAGAAATTTGCTGGCAACAGAAGAATTTCTATTTTAGGAGGCGATTGAAAGGTTGTAGACCACTATATATATTTTGGACAAAGTATTTCAGTCCAGGGTGATGAACAGGGCGTGTTTAGTGTGGGAACAGCGTGTTTAGTGTGGCTGGTAGGCATTTGGCAAGCTTAATATACTGTTTAAGAACAAAGTATCACTTTGTTTGAAGATAAAAGTTTTTGGCCAGTGCGTGCCGTCTATTTCGACAAACCGAAGTGAAACACGGATGTTCATATCTCAATCAGTTCGAAAACTTCAGGTAACACAGAGGGGAATGGAAAGGTGTATGTTTGGCGTTACAAAGCCGGGCAGAAAGACGTACACATAGATCAGAGAACAAACAAATGAAAGAATATGACATCATTGGAAGGGCAAAAGGAATTGAAATGGAGGTGGACAGGCCATATAAAGAGACGATGTGATGACAGATGGACCAAAGCAATCCTGGAATGGATTCCGCTTGATTATAAAGGTCGACCAAGAAGACCGAAAACCCGATGGACGGATAACATCATCAAGTATATTGGACCCTTATGGCAGATAACAGCTCAGGATCACGCGAGTTGGAAGCATGCTGAAGAGGCCTTCATCCTGTAATGACTGAATGATGATGATAATGATAAAACAATTTCTGATAATTATTTAAAAATAAAGTCTAGCAATATTTATAAACAACTTTAATATACATATAATACACATATATGATTAAAATACACACATTTTATAACGAATTCATTTATAAAAGCAGTAAATATTTCAATTGAACTTTTACTTAATAACTGTGAGATATTTTATTGTCCCACTGCTCGTTGTAATCTTTGATATTTTCCAATAGCATCTTGAACCAAGGCTGCAGCTGATGCAATTTTCTCTGGTGTCATCAGAGACCTGACAGTGTCCTTGTTCAAACCCTGTAATAGACGTAACAATATGTTATTATATACTAAATAAAATACAAATGAAGTTACTGTTTACATTTGAATATGAAGGTTATAGAGCATAATAGCCACTATCTTTATTAAATCCGATAATGTCGAATACCTGACGCATTTATAAGGACAATTTATCATAATTTTTCAACTTATTCTTGTAAGGAATATAGTTTTCTTATTACGAGGGTTGCTATTTATGTATCCGGAATTGGCAATAATGGTGTTGCTAGGCGTCATCTGACATGTACATCGTAAAGTTTGATATTGTTGACTGAATACGTATTTAGAACGTTTTGTTATAGGAACGCTGTTTGTGTTGTCTAGTGGCTTAAACATTTAATCTCAGTCAAAAAATGGAATTAACTAGTGAGCATTTTCGTGGGATGATTTACTACGACTTTCGACGTGGATTATCTCAACAGCAGTGCATCGATCAAGTCACTTTGACTTTTGTCGATGAAGCACCATCTAAAACCACTGTACATCACTGATTTAGTGAATTCAATTGTGACCGTCGTTCGTTCATGGACGAATTTAAAGAAAGTCGTTCAAAATCGGTTCTTGTGCCAGAAAACATGAATATTGTGCGCGAAGTCATAAAGCAAGATCGTCGTGTGACATACCGCAAGAATGAGGTATCCCTGGGCATTAGTTTAATAACATACATAAGATTTCACATGAACATTTAGCCGTGAAAAATATTTGTGCGCGTTGGATTCCGTATAATTTGACAGTCGCTTAAAAAAAGGCTCGTGCAAAGAAATACTCAAAAAATACAGTTATAGTGCGTCAAAAGCCATATATAACATCTACACAGGTGGCGAATCTTGGATCTATGCGCATGAGCCCGAAAATAAACAGCAGTCGACTGTATGGGCCTTTCAAAATGAGCCAAACCCAACAAAAGTTATTCGCGCAAGAAGCACTTCGAAGCAAATGGTCGCCTGTTTTTTTTTGGGATAAATGGGTATGTGGCTACACAACCATTTGTTTACCAGAAGTCTTTGAAGAAGTAAGAAAAATAACTAACGACGCAGGATCATTCTGCATTATAACAACGCGAGGTCTATCACATCGGAGCGAACAACTCAATATATGACCAGTCAAAACGTCGAATTAATAGGTCTCCGCCATACAGTCTTGATCTTTTTTTGCTCCCGTTCGTGAAGAATAAACTACGCGGTCAACGATATTCGGCGCCAGAAGCGCTTGGTGCATTCAAAATGCATGTTTTGGAGATACCTCAATCGGAATGGAAAAAATGCTATGTAAAAAGTGCAATTCCAGACTACAAAGAGTGCTGCTGTTATTGTTGTTGAAAGTCGCTTAAAAATATTGAAAAGTTTAAAACCGGGAAATCAGTGGCGACTCGTGAGGGAAGGCTTTGGAACGCTTTTTGGTGGAAAAATCATCGCTAAATCGAAGAGAAGTCGAAAAAGTATTATAGGAACACTGCTCCTTTACATTCCATTGTACATAAATACTGAGTATGGATGGTCTAACTAACACGAGTAATGTCTCGCGCTCAGCCCACTATTGAGGCCACCTTTAAGAAGACGTAAAAACATTGGAAATTCGTTTGGTGAAGTGTATCGAGTGAAAGGAGACTACGTTGAAAATTAAATATTACGGAAACAATATTTCATTTAAAAAGTATTTGAGGTTTCACTCTACCCTTGCACATAGTGCATATCGTAAAATGGAGAAGCTTTGACGTCACATAAACTTAGACCCGTAGCGTTTGGGACGGCTGGATTTCCTGAAACTAGAGGTTTGAGGTAACAAGTAGAGGGAGTTTCGCTCCAATCTGGAGTGTTTATCACTAAATCTCCCCTTAGTTGGCTCATTTCCACCTTAACGGCCATGTCAATAATCAAAATTGTCACTACTGGTGTGGAGAAAACCCTAAAAAGAAACATAAAAGGCGTCTGCATAGCTCGAAGGTTTGGGTTGCAATGTCGGCATCCGGAATAATCGTCCGTCGTTCAGGGACTTTTTTCGGCAAAATTAATTTCTCGAAGAGGAGAATTAAAATTGATCAATTTGTTTTTTTTTTAAATTTCATTTCAAAAAGTTAAGAACTCTTTGCACCACTCTGTATGTTTGCCTCCTATTGTCCTTCGGAACCGTTTTCGCGCAGATTTTCATCATCTCCAATTCATTAGTCCGACTCTGATGGACTGTTGTGTGAGTCAAATTGAACTCTTCCGTGATCATTTTGATCGTCAACCGACGATCCGGAGAAGATACCGGATTTTGCATATGTTTTCATCCCTTATTGCAGTTTTCATTGGCCTATTGAAGTTATGCAAACGTTTTATCGCAGTGTGCCAAAGTCTGAACCAAAACTTGATAGCGAAATGTTGCTCGAAATTGTTTGCTAGACTCATTTTCAAAATTGATTAGAAAATTCCGGTTCACAAATAGAATTGTTACGGGGCATCAAGTGCCTCTAGGGGGTTTAAATTCGTATTGAAAAGAATTAGATGTTGATCTACCTTCTCTCCAAGGGGAAGCCAACAGTGTTGTCAGATGCTACTCTACAATTTATTCGCACACCTCGCATATTGTTTATCGCAATTATTTTGAACAGTCTCTATGCTGTTTTAAATCAAATTCTACAAGACTTTTTAGACAATCTACAAGACTTTACTTTGCAACATTATGTGTTCGTAATACTTTTCATATGTTTTACTGCAATTTTTTGTACTTACTTTAAAGTCGTATCCATAAAATGTGATGGTGCATATCGGTGTCAAATTGCATACTATGGTAGTAAATATTCCTCCAATAACTAACAAAGCTGCTCCTCCTATAGCAAATAGTCCAACTTTGGCAAATAATTTTAAACCAGCTTGGAGTGCTGCCTGAAAAATATTTAAAATATTAGGTGCGATTACTTAAATTATTACATGCAAATACATACAGGAGCCAGTATAAGTATTCATGAACTTTCAATTTTTTAAATATCACACTTGTTAATAGGTTTATCTCAGTAAAAGTTAGTGAATATTTTCTTTTTAGTATTCACAGTTTGTTCAATGGAAAAAGCGGATGCTTGATAATTCGTGCAACCCCGTATTATGTAATCATACATTTAAACTTTGACTACCAGATATTTTAAGGTGCATTTGTACAATGAACGCGACGGTACTATTTGAGTATCAGCCGAATATACAAATTGTTGTTTTATTTATGTGGAGTAACAGTGCCACAGAAACGTTTGAAATGATTCAAACTGTTTATGATGGTGGAAACAATGACCGGTAGGAACATTTTAAAGTGGTTTGCAAGATTTTGTTCCCTTATGTTTATCTTATTTATCTTTTTGTGATTTTTAGATATTTAAAACAGAAAAGCAAGCGTCGACCTCGGTTTTACAGAAAATTTCCAATAATAAGTGCCGTATATACAGTGTAATATTTTTAAAACCTGACAGGCTAACTTTTTTATTTGAAGTAATAGACTAATACTTCCAAATGCAAAGTTGTAGGAGATAACTTGACTAAAAAAAATTTACAAGTTACAAACTTACAAATTTACACTTAGAAGAGTTTGAGAATGAAAAATCGTTTTACGAAAATATAGTCACATAAATTTAAAAATAAAAGTGATAGATAACAAAGTATAAAATTGTTTTATTTCTTTTTAAAAAATGTTATGTCATATTCCCTTTTTGGAGTAGTCGTTTTAGAACAATTAGTAAAAACAACTAAAATAATCTGCAGTCAGCAGGAACTAAAAGAAGCTAATATAGCAATAGCAGGCCTTGCAAATTAAAAAAAAAAATTAAAAAGAGAAAGTTGAAATAATTTTTCTTCATGTTTTTTAAATTATTAATTAATATTAACTGTATTAATATTTATTATTAATTATATATTATATTATTATTAATTAATTTATTATAATTATAATTAACTATTAAGTAATTAATTACCATGTAGGGCATCACTTAAGCGCGTAGAGTTAAGCCACTAACACGAAGAAAAGATAATTCAACTTTCTCTTTTTGATTAAATAACTGATTCATCTTAACAACTGAATAAGATCGTCCTTTTTATACACGTTCAAATAACACAATGATAGCAAAATAATGATGGCTCCTTTCAGGCAACACAATTTTTCTTTAATTTCTAAGGTCTGCTATTGCTATGTTAGCTTCTTTTAGTTTCTTTAGAATGCAGATTATTTTTGTTATTTTTGCTAATTGTGCTAAAATGGCTCCTCAAATAAAGAAATGCGACATAACATTTTTTATTTCCAATTTTAAGATTTGTCAAATTATGTTAATAAAATACGGTGTTATTATGTCATTAAAAAAAAAAAAAAAATTAATAGCTAGTGAAGAAAGCTATCAAAAACGGAAAACATTGTAAATTTCTCTTAATCAAGTTATTTTCCACAACTTTGCATTTAGAAGTATTAGTCTATCACTTCAAATAAAAAAAGTTAGCCTATGCCAGGTTTTTTAAAAATGACACTGTATATAGGGTGATTTTTTTAGTGCGTCAAAACTTTAAATTCAAATAAAACAAAAACCAAATTAGATGCCTTGAAACTATTTATTGTATATGAAATATAATTCAATGTCATTAATGTCTGAACACAATTTCGGTTAATTCAATTTCCGACCACTTTTTCAAGCAATTACGGTCTTATGTCCGCAATTGTCCTATTTATGTTAGCTTCCATGGCGTCAATAGTTACTGGTTTATCGGCATAGACCAAATATTTAATATAACCCCAAAGCAAATAATCTGAAGGCGTTAAATCACATGACCTTGGTGACCAATTAACAGGTCCGTTCTTCAAAATAATCTTCTTACTGAATTGTTACCTCAATAAATCGATTGTATGACATATGGAGCCATCCTGTTAGAACCACATCTCTTCCAAATGAAATTTTCCAGGTAGTCGAATAACAAAGCCCAACTTCCTATGAACGGCGACGAATTAATAAATTTGGGTCTTCATGAATACTACCAGCAACAGCGACGATATATCTCTCGGAATGCATATCTTTTGAATTGTTTTTATTTTAATATCGAGCAGCGTGAAATGCGTTCGGAATTTGTGATAACTCGGCGAAAACATCGCTCGGTTTGGCGATTGTGAACATCATAAAATTCAAGTGCTCTATAAGTTTAGCGCACAGAACACTGATTTTGATAATGAATTTCAACAATTTGCAAGCGTTGCCCTAATGTTAAACGTTCTCTGATGATTTGCCAGACTATACTAAATCATTTTGACACGAGAGGCGCGCACATTCATATTTCGTTTGACAGCGACCCATATCGGAAGTTCGGACACACTAAAAAATTACCCTTTACCTAGTATAAGGAGTGTTTTTCCGGATCCTTATTCATAACCTCTATAATATAGTTATAGAGGAGTACTTCACGAATTAATGTATGAGACTACTATGATCGAAAACTAAGGAAACTTGTTTTACAAATTCGTGCGCTTTACGTATCGAGAGAATCATTTGTTGGTATGACTGTTCTTGATGTTTGGCAGAATTTTCATATTTTGCTTGTTATTTTGATTACATTTTTACCAAAGAGTTTTTGAATGAATACATTTCTGGATCAAAAAATTTGCGTCAAATTTTATCTAAAAACGAACTGATGCATTAAAAATAACGTGTAACGGCGACGAAGCTATGACAAAAAATGTTTGCACGTTTTCCAAAGACTTTAGTTATAAAAATAATTAAGGATAAAGATGAACCTTCTTTGGAAAGACCTTCCACGTCAATCAACGAAGAAAACATTACTAAAATCAAGGATCTTATAACTGAGAGATCGCTAATTAAGTACTCCAATAATAAAAAAAAACATGTCAAAGCAGGTCAAAAATCAGTCATGTTTTCTTGACATCATCATCAGTCATGTAACCGTTTTCTTCGATTAGTATTAGTAGATAGTATTGTTCACAAAGAGTTCGTTTCTTTTAACTGACCAAACACTTAACAAAAATACGGGAGCGTTATGCGATATTTGCGTAAGGTTATTCGAAAGTAACATCAAGATTTGTGGCAAAACAATTCATGGTTTTTACATTACGATAGCCATCTCCAGCACGATAAAATTCGTCAAACAATAAATACCATTCTACAATCACAATATTCACCATATATAGCACCAAGTGATTTTTTCCACTTCCCTGTATTAAAGAAACCACTTCGCAGACTACTTTGAAGGAACTACAGGAACTTGAGTATAAAAACTGTTTCGCAGCTTCGAAAAAACGTTGGAAACTTTGGATAACCTTGAAGGAGACACAATTACTTTGGACGAATAAATAAATGCTTTGTGTTTAATTTATAAAGTCACTTTGTTTTATGGTCATAGTAGTATGCAAAAAATATTTGTGTACATTTTTGCTCTTTTGTGACGATATTATTGAAACTTGTAGACCTTCGGCTCATTATAAAAACTGTACTGTAATGTAATAAATAATTTACTTTTAGAATACATAGTTTTCTAATTTATTTTTATTGGAATATTATTTGTTTTGTCAATTTTATGTGCGAACTTACAATATCATCATCTATTTTGAAAGATATGAATATATATTGGCCACTGTTATGTTTGATGCTGTTACCTTAGTTATAATAGTTGATGTTTCATCGCTTATTATAACATCACGGATTTCCAGTACTAGATCGAATACTTTTAGGAGTTTTAATACAAAATAGCGTACGAGAAAATACATAAATAGGTTTCGAAGAATTTCAAATCCCATCTAAAACAACAATAACATCTTTCAGATTTGAAATAAGAATGAGCATGTTAAGTTGGTAACAAAGGCACAGAGGTTGTTATTTTTAATAATATTTATTTGTTGATTTGTTACGTAATGTACTAAATCAATCTCTGATTTTTATCAATTCTAAGTGCAATTTATTTATAAACTATGGAATACTAAAAAGGAAAGATTACGGTGATTATATATATATATATATATATATATATATATATATATATATATATATATATATATATATATATATATATATATATATATATATATATATATATATATAATATATAGTACACATATGTAGTTGCATGTAATCTTACTTACAGTTTGGAAATTAAAAATTATAAAAAATATATAGTCCCGTTCAAGATATTTCGTAGCCTTTCGGCAAAATGTTAATTGCCCCAATAAATTTTAATAACAATATTCTTAGTTTCTTCAAAGGCGCCAGAGTCGGAGTGGTTTAATTTCTGAATAATTTTGGCAAAAATAAAATATTGTTAAATAATGATTAAATTATTATTATTATTATTATTATGTATGACTAAAACATTGTTTATTGGTTTGTGTATTTTGAATTTATTAGTACGATAAAAATAAATAAATAAATAAATCTATCTTTTAGTACAATACAAAATATAACTTAAATTTAATTTTACATTTAATTCGGTGTCACTCTCACTGTCACTTTGATCTACATTAATAATAAGTTATATTATTAGTAAATGATATGGGAATCATCTATTTTAATAACATGGTTAATCGAATGTATCCAACTTTTTTTGGAAAACTATCTACAACATTCATAATTAATGTTGCAGCATTTGCAATTAGAGTCGGACAAATGTTTTCTGCTCTAACATTGGATTTTATCCGATGCCACATATGCTCAATTGGATTTAAAAAAAATGCAGTAATATGGGGGAAGGCGTAAAACCGCATATCTTATATCGGCAGCAATGGTATCACATCCATATTCCTTTTTAATATTAAATGTCTTTTATATTTCTACAAGATCAGGATTTTATGTGTATTTTTGAAGTATATATCGCATATTTGCATTAGAAACTTTATATTTTGATAATTATCATTGTCCATTACAATTAGGCTTTTCTTAGGCACATTGGGCAAAAGGCTATTTATAAACTAATCTTCAAAAAGTTCTCCTGTGGTGTCGTCATTATAGTCCAAAGATGAATGTTTAATATTTTTGGAGGACAACCGTAAACATTTTGGAACCCATCCATCCTTGTAACCAGCATGTAAAATTGTAATTATGTTTTCCTGTTTGCCGTGGCTTTGGTTTGGCATTTTCTTGATGTATGTACCCATTCTTTTGCTGGCATCTCATGTGTATCGAACCATGTTTCATCAAGGTAGATATGGGACGATTTTCTAAACTGTATTTTTTTATAGAATTTGAGTAGTCAAACTGCCATCGTCCCAATCGTTCTGATTCCATTAATATTTGTATTTTATCAATGGTCTGATATGCAAAACCCATTAGAGATAATATTCTCCGGAGGTTAGTTCTGCTGCAAAGAATGTTGGTCTTTCTTTAGTCGCTGTTGCAATGAATGCAATGCAGGTACAGTTTGCTCTTTATACATTATATAAATTTTGCTTCGAATTAAGTCTTTATCACTTTCGTCAACACATTTGCTATTACCAGAATCACTACGAACTTTTTTGGCTTTAATTGGCTTCGTCACAATATCTTTAACTGCAGACAAAGCGTTTTCATTCAAGACGTTTCTGCTGCGGCTGCATTTACATTAAGCCCCCTATTTGATAAAGAAACATACATATTTTTAATAATTTGCTTAACATCGGACGATAAATGTTTTCTATTAAAATTACTACTACTGAATGCCACATTTTTGGCACATTTGGAATAATAAACATACTATACTAAAATGTTTCGAAACTACTAAATCAGGTATAAAATTAATTTTATCTTTTTACCAGTTATTTTATTAAGCCCGGCCCTGTTAAATTTATTTGAAACTGCCGAGTTTCGTTACGACTGGGGTGGTTAACAGTTTATTGCAGCCATTCGGTCAACGGTATTTCTTGAACCGCACTATACAACTAATATTTAGAACTTATACAAGGTAGTCTACGGGAACGGAGGTTTTTTTAAAAAAGACTGATTCCATTAATTTTTTATAAAACAAATATTGACAATAAAAATAATCACTCTAATATGCCATTTCCTATGTTCAAGTGCGAAAAATATTGCCGCTCAAATGATTATCATTTTCACGAACACATCTGGTGTGTGCAAACCAAGAACTCTTTGGGGATACTTGAAAGTACACGTGTATGAAGAAGAAGAAGATGCGGGAGGTCCCACCATATCCCTCTCCACCACCTCACCCTGAAGAAGGAAGACGGTGCCCCTCTTAGTCTTTATTAAGTAAAGGTATTTTAATTTAGTTAATTAAAAACATACAAATTGTGCCAAACAGAATAAAAGAGAACAAGACTTTGAACGAGGTAAAGAAATTCGAATTAAGCGCTTCTTCTTATTCAGTGTGAACATTCCGATTTTTTTTTTCAATGACCATTTCCTGAATTTTCTGCTAATCACTGTTTTAATCGTATAAAACAATTATTTTAATAAATAAAATTTTTCATTATTTTAATAAAATAAAACGCCATTTTAATACCGTTTTTATAGATTCTGATATTGCTGTTAAAAAAAGTGATTTGGCGTTTAGTAGTAAATTTCATCCAGTTTAGTGTTTCATAATGAAGGTTTCAGTAGAAGAATTAAATTAAATTAATTAATTAATTAATTAATTAAAATATTTGAGTAAGGATATTTTTCAGGCAATGAGTTAGAGCTTATTAGTGGACAAATCTGCATATTGCATATTTTTTTAAAATAATTCTGTTGTTACGGAGACCATTTATCCTAACCCTTTTAAATGTTTTATTGTCCCCGAAAATGTATTTTTCAATAACAAAATGTATATGTTTGGTTGCATAAACAGCGATATCAAGAGTAATGTCAGTAAATTGACAGCTAAAATTATATAATAGTTTAGACATTTTAATAACCAATCTGATTATTTGTGCAGCAGATAAGACGCTGGTATAAGTATTTGAATATAAACTAAGAGGAAGGAGCCTTGCTTTTCTTAATGTACATATATATGGAGACGGAAACGGCCATATTGAAACACCATAGATGACTCATTTTTTTTGGAATTTTGGTAGTTGGTGTCAACAGAAGTTTATTAGTAGATTTATGCAATTTTAGTGTGTTTTAATCAATAATAAGTGCCGAATAAGTGTACTGGAATACTCTTTTTGTGCGTTCTAGTGTAAATACATATTAATACTTATTATATTAACAATAAAAGCAGTAATATCGGAAGTAAATACGGTTAGTTATGCGTCTTGTGGTTGTTCCCTGACACGAAAAAATCAAAATTCAAGAGTAGCATTACATAGATAAGTGCTTTTAATTGTAAATTTGTCAATTATTTAGAATTATAAACATATTTTGTTTCAATGAGATTTTAGGGTTATGAAGCAAATATATCGCCTGGCATGCATAGGCGTACTCAAACTGAGTTAGGTAAAATAATATAATTATAATGTTATTCAAGATGATTAATTTTTTTTTAGGACTTAATTTTTTAACGTATGTTCTAAAATGTTTAGTTTTCTGAGATACTGGGCCTTAAAAATTTTTTTAGTAATTTTTAAGTTTTTGTTTGCTACATACAAAACATATTACTTTACTCGTATAATTTATAAAATATAACTAATCATTCAGTGTTACCTTTTTTTATAATCCTTTTCAGAAATTATTATACTAATAAATCCAATACCTCCATTGTGATTTTGATTTCATGTTATTAAACCAGTTCATCTTTTTTCAAGATTTTCCAAAGATTCCAAATAGAAGAACACAGTGGATTCATTTTATTAAAAAGCCTGACTTTATTCCAAACCGCAGTAGGTTTTTATGTTCCCATCATTTTGCTGAGGACTATTTTGATCGAACATATAAGGTAAAAGTGAGACTACTACCAAATGCTGTTCCAACAATTGAAAGGGATTGTTTAAAATATGTAATTTTTTATTTTATTATTTTGATAAACATCTTTCATAGCAATTTCTCTTGAAAGTTAGTTTTTTTTGGTTGTGAAGAATGAGTTTATTCTTGAGTTTATATCTAACACTTTAGTTTATTTATTGACTATTTACACTACAAGAATTAATTATATTTGCAAAAACGGTGTAGTAGACAACAAATTTGTAACATATGCAAACTTAGTTTTGTTTAAGGGACATTAAACACCGAACAACTAAATAGAGAAAGGATATATGTATTTTAATAATAAATTATTTAGTGAATATTATGGCCTTTTATTTCATTTAACCTAATTACCTAATTAAAATATGAACATTAACAAGATGGTGCAAGATGCAACTGATTACCTAACCAATTTTTGAAAATGATATGATTTTATGACAGAAGATTCCAATTTCTTAATAATTTTTTGTCTTATTGGCCATGTAATAGACACTTTACTCTTTGAAAAAATAGACTTTTTAAATAAATTTAAATGTTTACATTTCTCTACTGTATCTAGTCAATTTTCCTTAATTTAATACAGTAACGATAATTATACAATAATTTATTGTTTTAAACAACTGTAAACTTCTATCAGTTTCTTGTTTTTATTCATACTGCCATACGCCACTGCCAAACCTGAAACAGTAGTTGGTCATATGCAGCTACCATTCTGGTCGCACTTACAGGATCATATGGTCCTTTCTGTAGTTTTATATATTCAAAGGTATAAGTATTAAATTTAGTATTTAATATTGCAATATTGGACAATTATATCTTGATGTTCAATGTTAGGTTTGGATTGGAACTAACAAAACTTGGTTGTGTATGTTTTGAATTAAAAGGGTAAATTTTATATACATTAATATGAATTAATATTGTATGAAAGTCAATCCTTGATATGGTCATACTATTCTAAGTTTTGCATTCTAAAATTGCTGGAAATAAAGGCCCACATTCGGTTCATTCCACCAACAATGTTCTCAATTTAAACACCTTTTGTTTGCCTTGACAAATATAAACTGTCTATCTTATTATTCAATCTCTTTACTACATATATTGTTATTATAAATTCAGGTTCTTATAAATGATACATTTGTTCTATATAGAGTTATAGAATAGTTAGTGAATACATCTTTTATAGAACAACAGCATTACTTTCTCAAAATCTACAAAACTATGTCATACTACAGCATTTGTTTTATGTTATTTGTTTATTAAGGCATTTGATGATATCAACAACGGTATAGAGTGTAATGTACTATTTTAATTTCATTAGGTTTATTGTTGATAAAACCATTTATATATATAATTTACAATCTTTAAGACAATAATCTTTGACTTTTTTATTTTTGACTGCTGCGTGTTTTTAATAAAAATTTTAAGATTTTTGTTTTTATATATATAGTTTGTTTCTTTTATATTCTAATAATTTCTTTTATATTCTAATAATGGAATGGTGGGGAATGGGAATAATTCCCATTTTAGGCTCTGAAAACTGTTTATTTAAAGCAATTTATTATTTTTTCAGGAAATACGATTAAGGGTTGTGGAAAAAATTTAAAATGAATGGAAAAATTATAAACCCCTTATAGTTGTAGATACATCATACAAGCTACCGATTAGTAGCTCGACAGATTATAAAAATCTTCTATCCCGGGATGGTGAATATGTCGTATTGGTCAGTTATTTCCCAATTATTTGTTGAGCATAGGCGGTATAATAAAGAAAGTCAAGATTATGGTACTGGAAATATTATTTGTAATCCACTCTTTTCTGGCAATCCTGATGGGGGCCATTATAATGTTATAAATTTTCGTCGAACTAATTTTGCAGGAAATTAAAGCTTTTATGTAATTCAACAAAATACAAATAATAGATATAAGCGAAGAATAACTTTGGTTGGTTATAGGAAAAAGCTGATCAAGCATTCCCAGAAGCATATTAAATATCAAAAACAAATAGCATTACAAATTAAGACTAGATAGTAGCTGTTTTAGAAGATATTTAGACGTCATGCATACTTTCACTTTATGTAGTTTAGATCAGAAATGTGATTATTGTTTTTCCCTATTTTTTTTTATGCGAAAAACATTTATTTGGAGATATTTTGGACTTTATTGCTCTAATAAAATGTTTTAATTAGCTAATTTTCGTATGCTTGATGATATAAAGAAGTTATTCACTAATGATGATGGTTTATCCAAGAATTTTAGGGAATATATTCGTCAATATAATAATTCATTATCCTTTGTTTATTTTGCTTCAAATATACAACTGCCGTTTGGAAAAGGATCATACAATTTTAGAAAATTTGGAAAACCAGATATTTTTTAAATTTTTACCTATAATTCTTTGTAGTCGGAAATAAGAAACAATATATATATATATATATATATATATATATATATATATATATATATATATATATATATATATATATATATATATATATATATAAATTCATATGAAACTCCTAATAATAGGCCTAATGTTATTGTATGTGTATTGCAAAAGTTAATCGATTATTGCGATTAATTAACTACAAAGAAATATTTGGTGAAGTACAAACACTTTTGTGTACTGTCGAGTTCCAAAAGAGAGGTTTACACCATTTACATTTATTATTAACTTTAAAACAATTATAAATTTCGAAAAATTTTGGAGATTGATAAATGTATATCTGCAGAAATTCCGGACTCCACTACTACAACTAACAAAACATTATTAAGTTTATCATTGTTAAGTCACATATGGTGTATGACCTTTGTGGTTATCTGAACCAACAATCAGTTTGTATAGTTGAGGGTAAGTGTACAAAGGAATTTCCAAAAATATTTACATACGATACAAATTAAAATGTTAATGTTTATCCTGTCTATCGACGAAGAGATGATAGTAGGACTATCATTAAATATATTAATGGAGAATATATTGACATTGATAACATACATAGTTCCATACAAATCATATGTGTTAATGTATTTTCAACCTCATATTAATTTTGAACTCTGTGCAAGTGTTCACAGTGTAAAGTATATATACAAATGAACGGGCAAGTGGAAGAAGGGGTTAAGTGACATTTTCTGAAACAGCTCTGTTTTGTCGTAGATGAAAGAATTATGTGCATATGTAACTTCTCCCATCAGGATTTGGCTCTGTTGCATTGAATATCAAAAATACTATGAAAGTAGGAGCTGTTATATGTGCCCATAACCCCTTCACCCACTCTAATATTTGAAAAGTTAATACTTGATAATTTTTATAGCCTTGATATAAATTCAAAACATTCATTAATATTTAGAAGTATTACTCCAGTGGAAGTTGCACACCAGCGTAAAAACGTTTCTAAACAAAAATCTAATTTTTTTAAATACTCACTCATTTTGGACAATCAACAAATTTATGTATGTAAAAAAGCATTTTGTGTTCTGTAACAAATTAGCCGTAAAAAGTGGACATCATTAAAAGTAAAATAAAGTCTGGATACTTATTTCCATCTCAAGATGCACGTGGACGACATATGACAAGGCCCCATAAAATGAGCGATGCTGTGGAGCATAAACCCCTTGCCCTAAACCCCATGCCCTTACCTAAAATTACTAAATCAAAAGCATTTTACCTAAGGCTAATTGGATTATTCAACTTAGGCATCCACATGAACCTCGACTGAAGGACACCAAAGTATAATGCAAACGTGGACTGAAGATGTAGCCCGTAGAGGTAATGCAGAAGTTGTAAGCTGTTTATGGAATTTCGTACAAACTTGTGAAAATGCGAAAAAAAGAAAACATCTTACAGTATGGTCCCACTCATGCTCTGACCAAAACAATAATTTTCATATAATTTGTACCAGTTGATGTTATTGAAATGTACCTTTGAGGTGATTGATAACAAATTTCCAGAGGTACATACGTATTTAGACTCGACTAGATAGAGATTTTGGGCGTATAGAAAAAAATCTAAGAAAACACAGTACCATATTTACCCCGGAACAACATAGACACCTCATTAAAACAGCATTCACTAAACAGTCGATGGTTAACGATATGGAACAATACTTTCGTGATGTGGATAGCTTACCAACTAAAATGGGATTGGTGAATAAAAAAAGAACCTACTGAATGAAAAAGTTCCATTTAGAGATTGCATTAAATGGATATGTATTAAAGAGTTTCGTAGTTACCTATATAAGGAAACATACAATGAATACACCCCTTTCAAAAAAGTTTCCTTATTTAAAAATAAGTCATCCAAAATTTATATGTCCCTATAAATGTTGTTTATGACTAACTATTGACCCTATGACTATTGTTGGGTTATGAAGTGAGTTTTACAGTATAATTATTTTTAACTTATATTTGATATTTCCTTTTTAGATTTGGTTTAATATTCTTTTTGTTCTTTAAGAACAAAAAAAAAATGAAGATACTTAAATACTTCATCAAAGTTCACTTTTAAATATCCTTAGCCATCGAATTTCGGCGGGATCAAGCTAATTAATATTTAATCAATTAGTTAGTTTAAGTTTTAGTAAGTTTCGAACTAAATATTACCTGTAATTCGTTGTGGCATCGAGTCTATTAATATATTTTTTAACTTGTAAATCTCTCTTTGTTCATTAATTTTTTTTAGTAATCTTTCTAAATCTGATTGGTTTTATAGTTTATTGTTTGGTTGGTTGTACTAATTCATGGTAGGAATTTTCTGTTTGGGGATTGATGTCAGGTGCCTGCTCAACTACTTTTATGATTTTTGGAGTGTTATAAAGTAGACATTCTACAAGGACAAGCGCGGAATGTTATCTTAATAATAGGAATAATTGTGTTAAAAATTCGCTACTTGCATTTATATTATCTTTTAAATTTTAAGATATACCATTTCTTTTTTATTCCACGTATTACTACTGAGTTTCTCAATCCAACAGTAGCCGTATAACTTTTTACAATTACGGAACCTTTTTCATAGTTTATAATCTCTTAAAAATGTTATTATCATAATGTTCTCCCTGCTTCCGTTAAACTTTCTGAATGAATTTTCCTATCTTATCTTTCTTTACCCATAGGTGTGGAGGTTGTCTAGATTCGACGGATTTACATGCGGTCACCATCGCTTAACTTCGGATATCGAGAAGTCATGGTTTTTTCCTTATATTGAACTAATTATATTGTACTTATTTTTATCAGTAAAAATTACTGTTTCCCAGAAATTCGAAGTTATATTTACGTATATCTTGATAACTGATTTATAAAAGGCTTTCTAATAACCACTCGCGCCCATATCCCTCTGATGGTATGACTCTCCGAATTCTATCTGGGCTTACCTTACCTATTTTTTTTCTGATGCGATCTAGTTATTTCTTTTTCGACTGATGATGATTTTAACATCTCCGACTTTCGGATTTTGTTGTAATTCTTGCAATTAACCTTTTTCGCCTCACCAGTTAATTTCGTTAACTACTTTTTAATAATCATTTTTATTTCTGAACTTATGAATAATATACCGAACTGCTGAAGAGCTATTTATTGCAATTTGCCCGTAAAACATGAAACAACTTAATTATCTAATAATACCAAATATACTTATTTGTGAAAAATTGTTTCAAGTAATCATATTTACTAGATTAAAAATTAGAATGTGAAATCATATGTTAAAATTAAATTAATTTATTTAAAACATTTTCAAGCGTACGAATATTTTTGCTGCCTACTGTATATCATATAAAAAGAATAATATAAAACTTCAACAAAACATGTGCTCTTAGATCATAGTTGCACATTATCTGTAGGATGACTATAAATTGATAGAATTATCGCTCATAAGAAAGTTGGATGTTACTGCACGATAATTCATTTTCTTAAAACATTAATCCTATTGTCGTAATCTGCCTTTACTACTAGTGTTTTCTGTTCTCGAAACTTACAATTCCATTAAAAAGAACTTATTACTAAAACATTTGTGGGACTAAGGTAAAGTGTTGAAAGAACTGATAACATTGGAGCTGACAAACAATTATTTTAAATACTTAGAAATACTTACTTAGTATTTACCCTAAAAGTGATATTGAAGTATTCTATTGCGAACAAATAAATAAATAGTTAATAGTTGATCGGATGGTTTGGCTTTCCATTAGGCAGTATTGAAAAAACTTAATAGGGCCTTAAAAAGAAACTATCTTTTTGAAAACCAGGTTAAACTTTAAGAAATTTCCAGGGTGCGATTTGATAACTGCAAGAGTACTTAAAAAATTCCTGAATAAATCAATAAAATATCTGGCAACTTTTTATAATATCATATTACACAGATGTTACTTTTCTTAGTGCAAATTATCAGAAATTATCTGGATCCCAAAACCTGGGAAGTCACTGGAAGATGTAAAATCATACAGTCTTGACTCCTACTTCAAATACCAAGATGAATGAACTAGTTTTCGGAACATCAAATCAGTTGTTCTACAAAAAAGCTTTCTTTGTCCACTTCTTTGTTTGTCCTTTGTCCATTGTACCATTTATACTCTGTTGACCTGCCAACAAAAACCAACAGCTTCGTAGCAACTTATGTTGATGAAATCGCATTAGCTTCTTAGCTTCGTATGAAGACCAAGTTGGATAGGCAAGCATACTCCAAAACTATTTTTGGGACGATTTGGCAAAGTGTCTGGACAGGTGGCATATAAAAGCTAATGAACTTAAATCAGTATACATATATTCTATACATCACATTCTCAAGTTGCAAAGGAGTGATGGTAGAAGGAAAACGCACCCATTTTTTTGAATAATGATCAACTATCACAACGTGATGAAGCCAAATACTTGAGAATGCATCTGGTTAAACGTCTAATTTAGAAAACGCACATCTTTAAGAAGAGAACGCAGCTAGAAAGCAGTTCAGTTAAATACATCGAAAGACTTAACATCCATTTAAACAGTCATTTTAATAACTTTATAAGGTAGTTAGTACTGTGGGTTTTAGAATTACCGTTCAGAATTTAATAAAAATTAGGCATATTAGTAGATTATGGAAAGATAATGATCCAAGTAAATTTTTGAAGACCTAGAGAGAACCAGTAAAAAAATATTGACACTAGAAATTTCATGCTTTTAACATTGCGCCTCATGAGAATTAACAGGTCTTATCATATTTTACAAAAAGTACCTCCCAGATTTCAATAAAAAAGGAGAAAATTAGAAAATAAATTAAAGTTCTAAATAAAAGTAAAGTTTTGGGGTTAGAGGCGCATCAGCAACTGAAAAGGCTATTTAGCGACTGGACCTACAGCTTAACGTGGGTTCCGAACCACGGTCATCAGCTACCGAAAACCCCGGTCGGTACCTCAAAATCATCTTTCCTACATTGCATATCAAGCTGGGCCTAATGAAGCAATTTGTAAAGGCTCATGATAAGAATTGATGATACTTTGCTTATATAGGGAAAATAATGCCTTAGTTGAGTACGGAGAAAATAAATGCAGGAATATTTGATGGCCCGCAAATAAGACAACTCATTAAGAATCCTGTCTTCGTAAATTCCATGAATGAGGCTGAGCAAAAGGACTAGACTTCATTTGTTGCAGTTGTCGCAAATTTTCTGGGCAAACGCAAAGTTGAAAACTATGTTGAACTGGTAAACAGGATGTTTAATAGTTTCAGATCCCTTGGGTGTAACATGAGCATTAAGGTGCACTATTTACATAACCACGTAGACTGTTTTCTTCAAAATTTAGGAGACACCAGTGAGGAACAAGGTGAAATATTTCACCAGGATATTCAAAGTACGCTGCTGGAGTTTAAAAACAGACTGTTGAAAGTGAAACTGATTTTTCGAAAAATTGAGATAATTTAAAAACGGTTGAAGATATCAGGTTCAAAATCGGGGTAGTTGGGTTTTCAACGCGACAAATCTGAATTTGGTACTAGCTTCAGCTTAGTTCCTAAAGGGCGCTTGCTACCTACTTTGTGAGGAATTAACTCGCTCTTAGTTTTTTACCCTGTAAAGCTGGAAATATTTTGACTTCAAAATAGAGAAGGGTCGTAATTCCCACTAAAAAAGGTTATCCTTGGTCAATATCGATATCTCATGCCGTTTGCGAGATGTTCGTGTTCGAATTGCCTATCTTGTCGATGACTGAAAATTATGCAATTCTCAAAGTGTGCCTTGAATGTTGTGTACAAATTATTACGTCTCAATGACAAAAGTTATAGTTTTCTATCTCTCCTATTAAACGTAGGTGGAAACAACTTTCTTCAATCTTGTGTTGGTATTAAATTTTGTAAAAAATTCCCAATCATGCTCTGAGTTTATGCACAAATAAATTACAATAGCGGCGCTGCAGTTAGAAGGTATGAAGAGCTCTACCCCACCAGTCATCCCAGATTGACAAATTTTTCAAAAACATTTGAATCAGTTGGGTGAAACTGGTTCGTTTTATTACAACAATCCTGGTGGACGACGGAAACGTATAATGGTAGAACAAGAAGAGAACATTTTGGTTAGTATCGATAAGTATGAACTAAGCACTAGGCGTTTGGAGGCATTTACAGGAATTAACAAATCTACTGTTTTAAGAGTTCTCGATAAAGAAAAAATTCCCTATCATTTTTCGCCTGTTCAAAATTTATTGCTACAAGATTTGCCGGCTAGATAAGAATTTTGTCAAAATCTACTACATAAAAAAAACGAACACCTCATGTTCCGGAAAAAAAATATTGTTTACTGACGAGGTAACATTTACCAGACGCCAAATTTTTTACTGGTGAAATAATCATTATTATTCCCTGGAAAATCCAAGCATACAAGCATTTACCAAGAGAGCGACATTTCCGGCCCGAATTTTCAATTAACATTTGGTGCGGCATTATCGAGAATTTTTTAATAGGCCCATTTGAGTTTCCGCAAAGACTGAATGGAGATCAATATGTGCAGTTTTTAGATTTTTTTTTTGGGCGATATACCTTTTGTCTACCTCTAAACTTAAGACAAGACATGTGGTTCATGCAAGATGGGGCGCCACTGCATTTTACTGATGTAGTGCGAAATTATTCGAATAGACGTTTTCCACATCGATGGATTGGGAGCGGTGGTGAGTTTCTTTGGCCACCTCGTGGTTTAGACATTAAATCTGTTAAGAGTTTTATTTGTGGGTTCATATGAAGTCCTTAATTTACCATGATGAAATCAATACACGAGACGAACTTTTACAAAAAATTCACCAAGCGGCCAATGTTATTAAAAATGAACACTTAACAAAGAATCTGCGAAAGTGTTTTGAGGTAAACGGTGGACACTTTCAACACCTATTGAAGTAAATTTCAAAAAATTGTTATTTTAAATAAAGTCCGTTGTATTTTTAACATATTAATGTTTTTTTCCTCGTATTCAAGGCACACTTTGTGAATTGCAGATTTTTCAGCCATCGACAGGGCGTGCAATGGAATATTCGAACACGAATATCTTCGCAAACGGTGTTATATATATCGATATTGAGCAAGGGTACCTTTTTTACATGAGAATTATGACTCTTCTCTATTTTGAAGTCAAAATATTCCCAGGTTTAGAGGGTAAAAAAATATGAGCGAGTTAATTCCTCACGAAATAGGTAGTAAGCGTCCTTTAGAAACTAGGCTCCTTTTGAAAACCCATCTACCTTGATTTTGAACCTGATATTTCAACTGTTTTTAAATTACCTCAATTTTTTCGAAACTTTGGTTTCACTTTCAACATCTTGTATATTTTTAATAATTAACATTTGCTAACATATTTATTGTCTAAATATTCTTATTTTAATCTCTACTATCCCCAGATGTTCTATGGCGGATAAGTTATGGGGCACCCTGTATAATAATATTTGTATCATACCATAACAAAAATTCCGTGTTTAGTTTTATATTGGATTCATAGATTTAACTTAAAATAGTGTAACGTATATTTCATTAAAATTATATATCTTAGACATTTGAGCTCCTAGGCAAAAAGGCTAGGCTCCTAAGCCATATTTGAATTCAGGGCATCAAATTCCTATGAAATCAGCTTTAAATACTCCGGCAACAAAACAACTGTTGGCCAGTGTTATCTACAATGGCTAGTTGTTGCTAAATAAGTAGCAACAGGTAGTAATACAACTAGTAGGGTGGCAATACTACTAGTAGCAACTAGTAGTAGGACAGGAATAAAAATAAATGATTTATGTAACATTTGTGTTAAAAGTAAATTTTTGTTGTTTATTTACCTGTGCTATTGGTAGTACTGATGATAAATAAGTCGTGCTTTGTACTTGTGTGTTTGCTTCTGCTACTGCATTAGGGTTCATTCCAGGATAAAAATAACCTCCTGGGTAAATGGGATAAACCGGTTGTGGCATGTAACCTGGCATTGGTTGTTGGTTAGTTTGACTAATAAGAGAAGTTTGTAAGGAGTTTTCAACAGTATCTACTACTTTCTTCTCTACATCTGAATAATCATTTTTTATTGATACATCTGGTTGGACTGTTGAAGAAATATCGACAGATTCGGTAAGTTTTCCTTTTATTAGGAAAGTCATAGTCACCAATAGAAAGATTATCTTATCCATGCTGAAAAAATAAACGTGTAAACCAATATTAATTTGTTATAATCGTGTGTACAGTTCTTATATATTTTTTCTTATTTGATTTTTATCAAATTTTTAAAAACACTTTGATATTCTCTTTATTCTTAATAAATAAATTTCGAAATTTTGTATTCCTTTTATTTTATCATATATATTTAATTTTGTATATAAATAATTGTACGAAGAATCCACAAATTCACAAGTTTTTCATTTTTTATTTTTAAACATATGCCTCAAGGCAAATAAATTTTGAATTTAATCGAATTATAGGTAGTGTTATAACAGGTGCTTTTAGTATGTCCGAACTTCCGATAGGGGTCGCTGTCAAACGAACTGTGAGTTTGAGATTTGAGATTTTTAAAATTGAAAAAATATCGAACAAAGAGTTTGTCTGAAGTTTTGTGTTGTCAACTATATTCCTTGTGTTGAATCGTTGAAATAATCAGATAAGGCCTACGGTAAGTCAGGTTTATCGAAAAGACGAGTATACAAGTGGCACAAAATATTCAAAGAACGCTGATAACTGGTTCAGTAATTTGCGTTCCAGTCAACCTTTAATATCTTCGAATAGGCGACGGGGTGTAGTTTTATAAGTTTGGTATGCAGGTCAGCCAACAAATGGAATGGAATCTATAACGTATGGAAATTGAAGAAAAAATGCGTCTAAATTTTTCGAAAATCAGTCATTTTACATTTCTCTGAATCATCGTGTTTGCCGGAAAAAACATTCTTTACTCTTACAGATCGATCCTTGTACCCGATTTTTTTTACCAAAATTTAATAAATATCATTGTCCAAGCGCTGAAGTTTTCCAAATATTATCTCATGTGAGTTTTCGGCTCCCTAAACTCAAACTACCGCTTTGGAGAAGATGTTTGGAAATCATTGAATTCAGAACAAAATTTGGGTTTGGTTGGTTGTGGTGACTTAAATAAAAAATTAAAATTTTAAAATTTAATTTTTAAGATCTTCTACATTTAGGAAAAATTACGTTAGAAAATATACTAAGAATTATGAATTAATTTATATATATTTATATATAATATTTTTAAACAGTGGCAACACTGAAAATGTTAATATCTTATGTGTCATAGTTAGTACTGGTATAACAACGTGTTACAAGTTTGTCATATTTGAACAATGTATTTCATTTACATTTTTATTCATAATTCTTAGGATTTCTAACAAATGGTAGGCTCAGGCTGCGTCTAACAAAGTCTTGTGCTAAGTGGCTAATCCGTCTCTAACAAAGTCTTGTGCTAAGTGGCTAATCGAATTGTATTAACGGAACGGAAACCGATGCAAATGTCATAAGCAATGTGGAATTTTCTTTGTTTGTCTATGAAACAAAAACAACGTGAAATAACAAATGCCGCGAAGGAGTTATGACAGAATATAAAATGCTGTGCCATTTATATCAAGTGAGTGAAATGAGGCAGAAATTTTGCCCAACCGGTTTCCAAATTACCGAAGTGTATGTTGGTACTATATTACGGGCTACATTACCAAAGCCATTACACACCGTTGATTATGGTCGTCGATACTGATTCCATCAAGCCAAAGTTACTAGATATTTTGGTGGATGGTACAAATGACAGCAAAATTTAAGAATCTACCCATAGATGGCAACATTAGTGTAAAAGTTAATTAACAGCCGAAAAACATCAGATATTTTAAATGTAAATAGTTCGGGCATGACAAAAGCCAATATCCTAACGATACATAAAAAAAATTACACAATAAAACTAAAAGAACAAGTGTGTCTAGTGCAGTTTTTTCGGATGATCAACTCAATGAACAATTGGAATGTGGATTCAAGGAAAGCGTGCCTTTAACTTGCAGAAAAGAATGGTTAGAAATTTCGAAGAAACGATAATTCCCAGGAATAGTGATGTCAAATAAAACTAAGATTCCGATATTATATTCAAGTGAAATTAATATGTTTGGAATTCTTGTTGGAAATAAAAAATATTGATGTAATAATTAAGAAAGTGCTCCAGAACATACCACAAATTTGTTATTAATAATTTAATTTATAAGGAATGACAATAAAGTTATTCTTTAAACAAATGGTTGCTAAATTTCTAACAAAGAGAAGATTTTAGTTTCTATTACATATGTAATTGATATTGTTTATCCATTAAATTTCAATAAAAAACAGTTGAGTTTATTAATAAGGTCTTTAGTCAACAGCGAAACGTGGCAAAATGCAGGTGCCGTGGTAATTTACACTACAGAGATTTTAATAATAATCTCCCAATGATTTCTCACAGAGATTAACAAAAAAATGAGATAGTAAAAAAAGGTAAACAGTGTAGATTACCGTTCAAGAACAAGGGACGGAGAGTATGTGCAGTGCTTGTTATACATGCAGATTTATGTCTATCAATGGAGCTAAGCTCAGGATATTTAAGATATATCTTCATATCAGAAGATGACTAGATAATAAAGATTTTTGTACATTTTATCAAAGACAATAGATCAAGTAATCGATGCAGAACAGATAATGGAAGAGAATTTTGTGAAAAGAAATTTCAGAAATTTCTTTGTGAAATTATATATCATAAATTTCTTCAGAAAAAAACCATTATACACAGAAATTAAATTCTTAGAGCCCAGAACGAAATGGAATAATTCAACGCATGAATCGAATAATGTTAGAAAAGCGATGATTACTATTCCATGTCAATCTTGACAAAATATTTTGGACAAAAGCAGTTTCAGGAATTGTTCTGCATTCTTACTGAATTAAAGTAACTTTTTTTTGAGATATGGGCAAGCAAAAAATTTAACGATGTTATGGTTTACACACCATGGTTTAAAAGAAACAATTACAAAATAGGGCAAAAAGCCAAAAAAGGCCATGTTTAATGTGTTTTTTTATATTATACTTATATTTTCACATAAACCCATTAAATACACCTTTTTTGTTTTTTTTGTTCCATTTTGTATTTTATTTCTTTTTGTGTGTGAACTATAACATCGCTCTAATTACTTTGATCATTGGTTATATGAACCAAAAGAAAGCAAATTAATAAAGTAGAGATCAAATTATAAATAAGAATACGTTTGGATTCACTAATAACTAATAAGGCTTTAAGTTTGGATTGACTAATCAAAATCGAAAATTGAAATACTTAAATTCATTGAGAAAAGCAATCACATGTTGAAATAGATGCAAGTCAGTGTTCTGACAATTCAAAAGAAGTTAATTCGAACAAGATAGTGATCAAAGCAACATTGATTTTGTTGTGCCATACACGGAACTACTTGAAACAGTGAGGAGATCCAGTGGCGGCTCGTGGGTTTTTAAAGTGGGTGGGCGTAGAAGAAAATACTGCTGCTGAAGATTTTTTTTGCTTTCCCCTTCCTCCTTTTTACTTTTCGTTCTATTGAAACCTTATACAGGAGATAAACCGGAAAAATATTAAATTTTTGTATTGTTACTACTTACAAGAACATTGGAGGATGGGTTGTTGCTTGTTGTGCAGATAAAGGAATGAATAAGTAGTTACTTACCGTTTCTCAAAGAGTAAACCATTCAAACAGTTTATTGTAACTTGCCCTATTTGTACATTATTTTTGAACTTGACTCAAATTTAACACGGACGTGGGACGACTGTTAGTTTTTAATCAACTTTCTCCTCCAAACTTAAATTAGTCATTATTAACTGTTTTAAATCAGACACCTTCATGTTTGCCAATCAGTGTTTAAAACTAATTACCGATACGCTCGGTCGCAGGGAATCTACGTCTAAATCGCAAGTTTTAGAAAGCAGTTAAATCCCCCAATTCTAGCAACGAACAAAATATGTAACGCCAACGACGAGACAAGATGACATGTCGTACGGTCGCTGGAGGTAAACGTCCGATCAACGATGTAAAAATGGTGGCGAGAGGAAGAAATTTTTATCCGCATTATTTGGTGTGATGGGTCGACAGACGTTCTTCTACATTTGGAGATTTTAATTTTTAATAATATCTTAAAATGAGTTAAAAGAAAGAAGCTGCACGGAAATTAAATATGGTGTTTTGCTCTGAAAAATTCTTTATTATGATAAACGCTGGAGGGGCGGCGCTCCAACGCCCTCCCTCACGAACCGCCACTGAGGAGATCACAAAGAGAGAAGAACTAGAAATAATGAAGCCTTCATGAATAAATCCCGTAATAATAGTTGACTGTAAGTTGGTTCTGTTCAAAGTAAGTTGTAAGTTCTGTTCAAACAGAAATCCAATAGTGAAAATAAGATACACTATACAGCTGGATTATTTTTTTGAGGTTTTTCATAAATAGATAACATACATTTTAATACAACTTTTTCACCAGTAGTAAGACATTCAACAGTAAAATATTTAATTGCATTGCGCATCACATTAAACTTAAACATTTTTCTCTTAAGCTGTGTCCACACTAATAAAATTGCGAGTGCATGTTGAATTTACTGGAACAATTTATTTGAATTATCTGGTGATGATTCGTATGCCTGCTGCGCGGCGATAATATTTGTGTATGACTTTGTGGGTCAGAGCGTCTACAATGCCGCGCAGGCCCATCACATACAACACACACAGTTCGCACAACGCAAATTTGTATTGATGTGGACCCAGCTTTAAACTGGGTTCACATCAATTAAAATTTGCATTGTGCGAGCTGAATGTGTTGTATGTGGAGTGCGTAGACGCGCGGCAATGTAGACGCTCTGATGCACAAGGTCACACACAAATATTGTCGCCGCACAGCACGCACACGAACCATCTGTTGTCTACCAGATAATTCAAACAAATTGTTCCAGTAAATTCAACACGCACGCAAAATTTTTTGGTGTGGACTCAGCTTTAGATGTAAAAACAGCTTTTTTAAATGGTCAAATCTAATACTTTTTTTAAGAGAAAGCCAGAAGGTTTTATAGAAGGTGGTAATGAAAATAAGGGTTTTAAACATTAAAAAGGACAATTTATGGATTAAAGTAAATCTTCTTGAGTAAGGAATAAAATAAATGATAAATATTTAATTAGTATAATTTAAAGGATCACACCTAGAACAGTGTCCATATATTAAATAGGAGGGCAACTTGTATACCAATGTCGTATAAAAATAATATCATTTTGTTAGACATTTAGTTACTAAATTAAAATGAGTTCTGAATTTAAGACTAAAAATCTTAGAGAAAGCAAAATATTGTTTCGGTATGAGAATTAAAACATATTATAAAGAAAATTGTGTACCTTTAGATCAGGAAGCTTATGTTCAAGAATCATTGAAAAGGTATAATATGCATATAAAAATGTGAAAACTCTTTCGGAACGTATAACAAGCTCTGAAATGTAATTACCAGTAGCACTAATTTTATTAGGAATTTACCTCATCAAAATCTAATAAGAATTTGATGTATCCATCAGTTTTGGCCTTTTCTGGATTTTTTTGTGGAAAGTTTCTTAAGTTAGTTCAATGATTGCTATATAGAATTTCTTTGGAAAGATGGTATCATACTGTTTGAAATATATAAAAATGAAAGGTCTTCTTGACATTGAATGGGCAAGTGATAAAATGGAGGGAACTTCGTTTACAAGCTGTCAATTCAAATTTTGTAGTTTAGACATATTTTGGGAAATTAATCCGTAGAAAACACTAGTTTTGTCAAGTACGAAAGTTGAATACATGGTACTGAGTGAAGCTTTAAAATAAGCAATTTACTTTCGAAAGCTTTTGCACAATAAATTGCTGGAGGTCCTTCATGTACTGCATTGTATAATGAAAATCAGAAATTATCTTGGAAATTATCTGTAAATCCAATATTTCTTAATTTATTTAAACATATGGATGTTAGGCATCATTTTATTAGCGAGGCAATACAAAATAATTATTTAGATATCAATGTTTTGATGGAATGATTACAGATATTTTGAGACAAAGTTTCTGTAATGTGAAGCATAATAGAAGTTCATAGAAGTATTAGATATAGAGGATTTATAATTTTTGCTGTAATGGGGTTGTTAGAAAATATATCAAAATTGTGGATTAATTTATGAATATTATATATGATAGTTGTGCCATATAAACGTTTTACTAGTTTTTCAGAATAATCGAGGATTATGTCGATTTAACCCATTATTATTAGAATTTTCAACACATTCTGCACTCAAAAAGTGCTGCAAAGATCTAAATAAATGGTAATTCGAGAGAGTAATATGTAATGAATTCCTAATATGTCGAATAAGCTGGATGAGGTACAGTTTCCATCCCAATTTTTTTCAATACTGTACCAATATTGTTTCAATTTATAGAAAATTGGATATTAATTTCGGTATAGAAATTTTTATATATCGTTTATTTAATATAGGCTATTATTTTTTATTTTTTCATACTCATGGAAAAGTCACATGATCTTACAACGTACAAATCACATTTCCCGAAGTGCCACACTAAAATTTATTTTCTTAATTTCATGAATTAGTAATTGTTGAAAATCATAATTAAATATATATGTCAAAATTAATATTTTCTCAGATGATAGAGAATGTGCGTAAACTATCTATTTGTTCTGCGAAATATTAAGGATGTTTTGGCTAAAATATAATTTGACATTATGAAATTCTTTAAGTATTGTTCGTTTCGAGTTAAGAGTTACGATAGCTAGGTTCGATAAGTTTTTATCTATAATTAAAAATTACTACACTTGAAGAGATTTACTCTTGAAAAAATTAAATAATTATTAATATTTATATAATTATTTACGGAATATAATTTTATATTAATATAAAAAATTACTACACTTGAAGATAATTTAGATTAAATCATCTTGTGCGTCGAGAAGTTTCAAAAAGTGATTTGGTGTTTAGTAGCAAATCTCTTTGAGTTTAGTGTTTCATACCGAAGGTTCCAATAGAGGAATTGATAAACTTGAATGCTTTGATCGATAGCAGTTAGAACTATAGAATTGTTGAATTTATTTTGTTCACTTTTCACAATTTTAATTACATACATATATATATATATATATATATATATATATATATATATATATATATATATATATATATATATAACATTCTAATCTATATCTATTTTAAATATAAATTAAATTATGTACTCAACTCGTGTATTCGAAAATTGAAGAAATTCATTTTTATTATTGGGTTTAGGTTCCGCAGAAAAAAAGGCGGAGCGGAAAAGAAAAGCGGAAAAAAGGAGCAGAGTAAATATTTTCTGATTATGAATAGAACTTTAACTTACATTTCGATTTTTCTTTGCACTAGTACACCAAAAAGGCCAAAACACAACTGGGGCTGGCACTCTGCAAATTCTCTTAATATTTGCAGAAAACCAAAGGGTGGGTTTTCTGAAATCAACTAATCTTTACAACTTCCTGGGTATTGGTTTTTTCCATCTTTCATAAAATATGTTATCAATTTGTACCTGTATTTATTATCTATAGTACCTTAGTGTAATTGAGATAGGGCACTTCGGATACCCCAAAAGAATTTTTTTTATGATAACAGGTAATGGATTGTCGTTATAATATTTAGTCATTTAAACTAAGGGATTTAGACATATTTTTCATTTGCCACCAGAAACGAGGTACTAGGAGGTACCTTGGCTACAATTAGAAACTATTGGCTAATAAACCCAAAATATATACACTTTAATTTTTATTGGATATAAAAAAAATCACGTTTGATTAATTTGTTAGTTATTTCATTTGTTTTACAGTGAATTCACTTCAGTTTATAAACAAACTTTAGATATATTTTAATGGCGGTTTACATTTTGATTCAGAAGGATATATTAATAATTTAGTTTGTTTTTGGTAGTTAAATCAAGTTTACTTAATTAAGTAAATTTATTAATAATCGTTATAGAACCAAGGAGCGTAGTGTAAACTGTAGAGGCGGTAAGGAAAAATTGCAGGCCTATATCAGAAAAAAAATCCGATTATTTTTTGTATTTAATGCGTCGATCAAAATGTAATTCTACATAATACATTAGAACAAAAATATTATTCTATTCCACAAATTCAAAAGTTTTCCAATAAAAGTGTCAGACCTTGAAATGTAAATATCATTCATAGACTGTTGTGTTTAGTTTATTGTGTCAATTCACCATGGAAAGGTTTACAATTTAACATTGCGTATAAATTATTCATATCGACCATCAAAATGGGTATTCATTTCGCCAGACTTTTCTACCGTTTCGTTCGAAGCGAACTTCTTGTGTAACTTAAATTTTATGATCAAACCTAACAGCAAAATTTGGGCCAACGAAAATCCTCAAGGGAGTCAGGACTCACCTCTTCATTCTCAGAAAGATACAATTTGATGTAGTTTTTGGACCGAAGGAGTGTTATGACGATATTTTTTTGAAGACTATGATGCAAATCGTGTTACTGTTAATGGTGAACGCTACAGAAATATTTTAACAGACTATCTGTGGTCTGAACTGATAAACGTGGTTATAAACAATGTTTTGTTTCAACAAGATGGTGAGACTTTTTACACATTTAGCAAAAAAATCGATTTATTGCAAAAAAGTTTACTGGTGGAATTATTTTGTGAAATGGTAATACCAACTGGCTACCCAAATCATGCGATCTCACGTTCTAGGATATTTTTTGTCAGATTATAAATCTCTGGTTTAGAGAAATAAACCGCAAACAATTCTTGGCCTTAAGTATTCATATACCACGCGATATGTGTGAAAGAGTAATTGAAAATTGGAAGACACAGAAGGGGATATTTGAACGAGATTATTTTCGAAACATAATGTCATAATTTGTTCTTCAAGTTAAAATAAAAATAACCACATTATACCATAGTTGTAGTTATTATTGTGCCCCATTTTTTGAACAACCTATAACAACTGCCAGAAAAATTACCATATAGTTGGTAATAAAGTTACGTCTTGTATAAAGGTTTCTTTAGTTTCAGTAATTAATAAATAACAGATTCCGTCAAATTAGCAAAATTAGTTGGGTTGTCTAAAATTTGGTTAATTGAGATAGATAGCAACATTTTTTCTCTAAGATTAAAATAACCAACCCAATTTTTAATAGTTTTGATTGATTGCGCGGTTGGCTCTTGGTGAAACATAGTAACAATGATAATTATTAAAACACTTGGTATTTGTTTCATATCTTGAATATATTGTGAAACAAATACCAAGTGTTTTAATTATTACCAATTTTTAATGCTTGAATAGAATGTATAATGGTATCTAAAGCGCTGTTAACTTTTTTCACTATACTCTTTTCATAATTTTATAATAATTATTTTTATTAAACACCTTTTTGAAAGCGAGATATTTAAGAACAAATGATTTTCGATCAATATGCCCTCAAAACATATTGTCGTTCCAAAATTATTTTACAAGATCAAAGATTGAAACATTTTAATTCAAGCAGTTAAATTTCTAATAATTGTTATTGATGACGTTGTTTAATAAATTCTTAACTCATTAACATGACATTTATAGATAAATGAAAGTGTGATAATAATAAATTTATATTTGAAGGCAAAAATTGACAAAAGCTTCTTATATATTTTACTCTTCTCAATCGTCTTCCCTTTTCGTGTTCTTGTTAATCGTTTAACTTTTCATAAAACGGCTAACAAATTCCAAACTATCAATTCTACTCCAAATTAAATTCTATCATGTCATTTCATTCGTCAACTATGGTCCCCATAATAATATTGGTATTTCGGGATTGAAAAATGATTTCTTATAAGTTCTCATCATACTAAACTACCAAAGATAGCAATTTTAGAGGATGGACTATAAAATCAAATCTGACCCTCGAACAGTTAATTGACTTTTGTACTAATGTAGATGTATTTTTAGATTTACAGTTTTGCCACAGGTACGACGCTCGATATTTTGTCTCTTCAAAATTGTATGCACAGTATGTAAAAAATTTATTCTGGAATGAATATGGCTGGCGCTGGTCAAAGGATATTCATTTAATAATTCTTAACAATGCAGCCGTGCGGTTGATATTGGTTATTTACACCATATATACTTCACCGAAAATTGAGGAACACATAGGAAACACTCAATTCGGCTTCAGGAGTGGTTTTGGTACAAGAGAAGCCTTGTTCAGTATACAGGTACTCATACAAAGGCAAGAGATGTGAACACGGACGTATACGCATGTTTTATTGACTTTTCGAAAGCATTCGATAAGGTCAAACACGATAAACTGTTAAGTATCCTAGAAAGAATCGGAATAGATGGACCTGAAAGGCGTATAATAGCCAACTTGTACTGGCGCCAAAATGCAACGATCAGAACAGGAAACCTAACTTCGTCTCAAATAAACATCCAAAAAGGAGTTAGACAGGGGTGCATTCTGTCACCCATGCTGTTTAACATATATTCAGAGGAACTGTTCAAGGAGGCACTCGAGGGAACAGACGAGGGACTAATTGTTAACGGAGTAAACATCAATAACATCCGCTACGCCGATGATTCTACACTACTAGCAAAGACTGAAGAAGAACTGCAAATACTAATCAATAGAATAGCAGAAAAGAGCAAAGAATACGGTCTAAGTCTCAATATAGAGAAAACAAAAGTTATGATTATCAGCAAACAGAACATAATCGCTGATTTCTACTTGCATGACAGGAAACTAGAGCAGGTACAAAACATTACATATCTGGGATGCAACCTGAACGCAGATTGGGACCACGCTAGAGAAATAAAAATCAGAATTGAAAAAGCACGAAATGTATTTAACAGAATGAGAGGTGTATTATGCAATCTAAAACTAAACATCAGACTACGAATTAGGACTCTCCGATGCTATGTTTTCTCAATATTATACTATGGGGTGGAGGCATGGACCTTGACAGAGAACACTGTAAAACGACTTGAAGCATTTGAATTTTGGTGCTACCGCCGTATACTTCGAATCTCCTGGACACACCACGTTACCAATGAAAAGGTTCTGGAGCTGCTGAACAAGAGAAGAGAAGTAATTGTCACCGTAAAGAAACGAAAAACATCTTATTTTGGACATGTCATGAGAGGAGGAAAATACTCTTTACTACAAGTTATACTACAAGGAAAAGTAGAGGGAATGAGAGGACCTGGTCGAAGAAGGATATCATGGCTGAAGAACTTGAGGCAATGGACAGGAATGACATCAACCGAACTATTTAGATCAGCGGCCAACAGGATTAGATGGGCCATGGTAATTGCCAACGTCCAATGAGGATATGGTACCCCCAAGAAGAAGATACTTCACCGAACTTCAGAAATTGAACGTCCTAAAGGGCTACCAAATAAGGGCTGTATATTTTTAATTTGGAATAAAAATAAAAGGGTATAAGATATCAACGGGATTTTTTAAAATTTTAAATATTGGTTCATGACATTTTTATTTAAAAATAATTTCATGGAAATGACTGGATTAAAAAAAATCTATTCTGGAATATCAATTTTTGATCACTTTGCCGCACCAATTGGCATTTATTTTACCAGTGACACGAATAATGTTGATTTTAAGGTCATTGTGTTTTTGTGGTTTATGAGGGTAAACCAACGATTTCACATAATCCCAGAGAAAAAAGTCAAATGGAGTTATATCTTATGATTTTGGCGGCCAGATAACATCGGCATTTCTTGAGATTTCACGGTCATTGAACTTTTCGCTCAATAAACGAATTGTGTCACGAGATGATTGTGGCATGTTGAAACCGCATGTCATTCAGATCAAAATCTTCTAATTCAAGCTAGAAAAAATCAGTAATCATGTTCCTGTATTGTTTTCCATTGACAGTAACTGCATTTCAATTTTCATTTTCAAATAAGTACGGTCCAATTATATCTCCAGACCATAAACTGATAAAACTACACCAGATTGTTACTTTATGTGGATATAAAGGTGTCTCAAAAACAGCATGTGGGTTTCCTTCACTCCAAATGCGACAATGTTGCTTATTTACAATTAAAATGAGCTTCATCGCTGAAGATGATTTTTTCATGAAATGATAGATCTGTTTCAAGTTGCTCTAAAGCCCAATATGCAAAATTTCTACGCAATTAATAGTCATTTGGTTTTTCATAGATTTTTTTACGTCTTGAAATGTCAATCTTTATAAATAATATTCCGTGTCGTGCTAAAAGAAAGCTCAAGTTTTTGAGAACGACGTGTAATTGATTGTTCTGGATTTTCATTCGCATTTTGGTTCACTGCATTGATGTTTTCAGCAATACGTTTAAGTTTTTGACGGGTTGGATTCTTAACATCACAAACACTACCGTATCATTCGAATTTTTTTATTTAATTACGAATAGTAAATTCCGAAGGTAATGACGTAAGGCGCGAAACGTAGCCCGAATAGATTCATTATTTTTGTAATAAATTTGAACAATTTGTGTACTGTATATTTTTTTCATGATGATTTGCCAAACAATACTAAACACAAATGTCAATTTTGGTGGGACTAAGAAAAAAAATGGCTGCTATGACGTTTTACAAAAATATATAATAACCTTAATAACCCTTTACTTAGTCGCAATAAATTGAGACTCGATAGAATTCGTTAACAAATAGTGTTTTTATTTCTCTTGTATTTGTCTGGAATAATCTTCCCTAAATATAAAAATTAAAATTTATTATAGAACATAGCTGGTATGTAAAAGTAGTATTTTGAATATTAATTAATAAATGTCTTATTATTATATTTTACATGTAAGGGCTATTATTTTTAGATATCGAGGAACTACGAGGGTTCTAGAAAGTCCTTAGAAAAATATAGAAAAACACATTATTTTGAGTAGATTCTCATAACTCACATAATCTCCTTTTAGTTCTATACATTTTTCCAAGGGTTTCTCCAACTTTTGTAAGCCGTTTTAAAAATCGGTTATCGAACCTCCTCGTTCGATGGGAACCGTTGTCCGCTGAGCCATTTTTTTAGTTTGGAAACAAAAAAAATCACTGGGGGCCAAATTCGGCGAATACAGTGGATGATGTAATAATTTGAACTTTAATTCCATGATTTTGGCCATAGAAACTGTACAGGTGTGCACCCGTGCATTGTATTGATGAAAGAGGATGAAATGAGGAAGATTTTTCTTGATTTCTTCACTCAAACGGTGCAATAACGACGCATAATTCTTTCCACTAATTGTTTTTGATTTTTCCACGTAATCGGTGTAGATAATTCAGCGTGCATGCTAAAAAACTGTTGACCATCTTGCCAGCCCATTTCACCATCTTCCCCTTCTTCGGAGCCCGTTCGCCTTCAAAAACCCACTGTCTTGATTGTTTCTTTGTCTCTGGAGTGTAGAAGTATATCCATGTTTCGTCCACAGTTATGTATCGACGCAGAAACTCATCAGGATTGCGACGAAAAAACGGCAAAACAGCCTCTGAATCGACCACACGATTGCGTTTATTCTCCACTGAGAGCAAATGCGGCACCCATCTTGCCGACTTTTTTTTCACACCCAATTTTTCTTATGAAATTGAAAACACTGTACCTTGGGATAAGCCTGTGGCCTCAACTATTTCGCGCACTTTGATTCGTCAATCATTTAAAACCACGTCGTGGATTTTGTCAATCATTTCGGGAGTAGTCATTTCCACTGGACGTCCCGAACGATGTTCATCTTTTGTAAATGTAAATGTATGGCGACGTATAAACTCATTTACCCAGTTATAAATAGTTGCAAATATAGGAGTAGACGTGCCCTGAACTTCATCCAACTCAACTTTGATCTCTTTCGGTGTTAAGCTTTTTAAACATAAGTGTTTAATCATCAATCAAAATTCACTTTTTCCCATTTTTCTAAATAAACAAAAGTTTCTTGCTTCAATCAACCACAAAAATGAAAAAATATGAAGAATTTAACTGAGACTTTGACAGCTATATGGTGAATAATGATGCTTACTAAAAACAAACCATTTCCGATATTACGAGCGCCATCTCTTTGATTTTTTGAGAGCTTATCGTAAGTAGGCAGTTTACGAATTTTTTAAAAGCTGTTCCGCCATATATCTACCTTTATCAAGGAGTAATTGATTTGTTTTCATTGCATTTTACTTTGTTATATTTAAATCTCATTTTTAGTTAATTTAGTTTAATTTAGCTCAGCATCCGCAGCTCGCAGCAATGTAGCGCTAGAGCTATTATTGTTATGTGCTATGATATTTCTTTTGTTTAGAATATTTCAATTTTAGACGATCTCTTTTTATCATTTTAGTAAGCATCTAAGCAAATTATTACATATTTAATATTGTCTTTTGCTTCTTAAGATATTCGGGAGGATGCTTTTTAATTTTCCAAACGTTTCCTAATTCGAATTTCCAGCACATAATGCTATATCATACATAATTTTCACAAATATTTTGCTAACGTGTATTTAAATGCAAAATGATTTGTATAAATAACATTTTTTATAACAAAAATCGGATTCGTCGGCGAAAGAATGATTTGGCTTTACTTAAACTCAATTGTCGATATATTAATGAACTTTTTGTGCGTGTTGTTATCGATTGGAAAAGGTAGTGATTCGATGGCGCTAGGTTTCTGGAATAGCATTTCTGAAGCGATAAGCGGTAAAAACAACTGTTTCATTCGGTTGCACTATCTCATAATATAACATATTTTCTTGATAAAAAAATCAGTGATTTATAAACGTGCTAATTTTTCATTGCCGTTGATGTAGATGGTTAACCAGCAGCAGTCCTTTAATTTTTCCGCTTATAATTATCGAAATATGCTACAGAAGAAATAAAAACATCTAATATAATATATATGGCAGTGTATGGCACACTTCGGCATACAAATCGATGGGATGAACAAACACGTTTAGGTTTTCATCAAATAGCGACAGGACTGAACTTTATTATGAGCTAATTTCTACTTCTTTCGAGATTTATACACAAGAACGAGGTTCTGGTCGTTTTAGACAAGGACAGGACGAATGGTATTTAACTACTTGTTATGAAAAATCGATGTGACTATATCCGACAATTATGTGATGCATTTATTGCAGCTACAGTTAGAATTGTTACGAGGAAGAATGGTAATCGATATTTTTTTTGCCACTGGCATGCATATCTTATTAGGTATTTCCTCTTACAAAAGATGCGTCGCTTAAAATGGTTTTAAGTTATAATTGAATGGGATCTGGATTATAAATCTCTAGGCTTTAGTGGTAAGTATAGATTTTGTTTAGGTAGTTTTAATGGATCAATTCTACTGTTGGAACCTTTGGTGTGAAACACTAAACTTGAAGAGATTTACCACTAAACACCAAAACGCTTTTTTGAACTGCTCGACGCACGTTTCGCTAACCAAGTTCGCATCATCAGGAGATGATTTAATCTATTATTAGATTAGAGATTATTTAGAGACTAAATCATCTCCTGATGATGCTAACATGGTTAGCGAAACGTGCGTCGAGCAGTTCAAAAAAGCGTTTTGGTGTTTACTGGTAAATCTCTTCAAGTTTAGTTTTAATGGACACAAAAGTCTTAGGCGTTTTCGAGTTGATATATGCGTGTCTCATTACGTATTTCCTATTGCAGACACATCGCTTTAAATGATTCCAAGTTAGAATTGACTGGGATCTAGATTGAAAATTTCTGTGCCAAAATGGTGAGTATAGATTTTGTTTAGTTTGTTATAATGGACATAAATAATCATACACGAAAAATGATCCGCGGTTTCACCAATAATGATTTAATTAATAGGCTTCATTCTGATCCCTTAATTTCTAATTTACAAAAGGTACCTGTTAAAAGAAAAAATGTGTTATCAAAATCTATTTTAGATTTGTAATGTGTTTAAAGCTAAATGTTCCGTTTGAATGAAACTTTCTATAGTTTGTTAACTTTTTTTAGACATTTTGATTGCCTTTATTACGAACTATTTTATTTTATTTCTTTAATTTATGGTTCATGTTAATACAAACAATGATTATTTAATTCAATTTACCAGTGAGAGTGGCACTATAAAATGTTTTAGTTTCAATGTCTAAAACAAAATTAGTGGGAGACATTTTTATACATTAATACAGTCACAAAGTTTTTTTCTAAAAAGAAAAATATTATAAATTGTATAGTTTTTGCACATAATTATATTATAACGTTTAAAATAAAATAAAAACTGTTAAATCCGAGTTACGCATTTATGGCCGCCCTAATAAGAAAGCGGAATCACAGTGCATAGGCTTTAGCTGCCAATCGATGTATTCCAGTGGCAATAATAATCAAAATAATGGAGCTGTACATATTGAGAAATTATGTACATATTGAGAAACTTAATGAGTTTCATTTCATATCGATTCATAATTTCCATTATAAAAAAATCATTTATCTATTTAAATTTTTTTGTTCAGAGTTCTAAGCTGGGCCTTGAGATTTTCTTTTTAATAAAGGATTGTAGGGACAAAATCCAGGGCTAAGGATGAAAGAGTTTGTAGCACGGGCGTAGCCAGATATATATTCGGATATATATTCAATTCAAATGTAATAATTTAACTCTCTTCACTCCTCGTATTTTTTCGGTATAATATTAGGTAATATTTGTCTTATTTCGGGTTTTTTGTAGTAGTTTGTAGTCCCTTGGTTTACTCAGGATAGAAGCGTTACATGCATTACAGGTATATAATCAAAAATCATTGAATATATTGTAGTATAATAATATATACTACAACATTTCATTTTTTTCCCTTTACAAGATTAACAAGCAATTTTTCTCACAGTTTCGTAATCCTCAAAGTACATTTTACATTTAACATATTTGAATTACTCGTAAAACTTTTTCATTTGAACCTTTTCTTGTGTGGAAGTAAATTTACCGTTATGTTACTTTGCCCTTTATGAGAGTGAATTTCAGTTTTTTGGGAGGATTTTCAGGTATATTTTGTTAAATTTAGTATTAAGTTGGTTTTTTACAAAATCTGTTACATAAATCGTATTGACAATATTGGTGTTTCAGTTTTAGTTGAAAATGGTGATGTGTTTTGTGCCAAACTGTAAACATTACAGTGGATAAAAAAATTATAGATTTTTTACATTTTCGGTCGATTCAACTGAGCAAAAAAAAAGGTTAAATCTTGTGAGGTAATATTCAATATTTATAAGATGGCGTAGATGTATAAAAATGATTGCGTAATTTCTAGGCGACAAGATCGGGAACCCTCAAAACATTCACTAATCTGTAGTTACCATTTTGTCAACAATGTTCGAAAAAATGGTCCCAAGATATTCGATTTTAATATTAAAAGGAAATTTGCGTTTGAATTTCCGGGGAAATGATATGATATTTAAATATATATGGTATAATATGTCCATATATATATACAGAAATGATAAGCTTTCAGAAAAATTTAAAGATAACACTACCTAACACTACACTACACTAACTATTACGCTACCTGTATTATTTATAACAATGACAATAATGAAGTAGTTATTAATCGGAGCCACAATTACTATCATCAAAGCCAAGGAAATTTTCACATTTTAAAACGATCCAAGTGTTATTTATGTATATGGACATTGCAAGAAGTTGCAACGGTTCTTATTGAATATAATCAATTATGGGGAAAAAATTTAGGAAAATTTTTACGTTAAATATTATTTACCGAAATTATTAGACATGTAGATATATATATATATATATATATATATATATATATATATATATATATATATATATATATATATATATATATATATATATATATATATATGATTTTCTTTATTATACAATAAAAATAAAATATTAAAAATACTAACTTTTTATTGAATGATACAGACAAAAATAAACTTATAAACATTATATTAAACCAGTGAGATACATAGAAATATATATACTTTTATTATAAGATAAATTTATAAAATTAACCATTACCTTACATCTATGAGCATTTACTCGATATAAAGAACAATCTAAAATTAAGTAAAATATTCTTGTGCCTCTTTTATTAAAGAATACTGAAAATTAGTAAGGGCGACACATAACAGAAAAATAATAGAAATCTCAGACATACAATATGGGGTAATTTGTTGTAAAAGGTTAAACATACTTTATTCTTTTTATTGCTCTCTCTACATGAATTCTAGCCTGTGCTATTGTTTGTGTTTCATACACCTGAGCCTTGGTGATCTGATGTATATTCAAAAAACGTGTAGGTGTACTCAAAATACACATCTTCAGGAAAGAGATCCTTAATGATGAAAATAGTTTTCAGCTTCCTAGGAAGCTCCTGACATTCCGCTGGTACTGCTTGAAGTTGATGGTATATCTTCGATATTGAATGTTGTACTGTTATTATACTGTTTCTCAGGAGATTCAAACGCAAGTTTCCTTTTTATATTAAAATCAACTATCGTGGGACCATTTTTTCTAACATTGTTGACAAAATGGCAACTACAGACCAGCGAATGTTTTGAGGGTTCCGTATCCTGTCGCCTAGAAATTACGCAATCATTTTTATACGCCCAAGCCATGTTATAAATATTTAATATTTCCTCTCAATATTTATCCATTTTTTTCGCTCAGTTGAATCGACAGGAAATGTAAAATATCTACAAATTTGTTGTTCACTGTAATGTTTACAGTCTGGCACAAAACACATCGCCATTTTCAACTAAAACAGAAACACTAATATTGTCAATACAATTTATATAACAGGTTTTGTAAAAAACCAACTTACCAATAATAAATTCAACAAAATATATCTGAAAATCCTCACAAAGAACTGAAACTGACGCTCATAAAAGGCAAAGTAACATAACCTTAAATTTACTTCTGCACAATAAAAGGTCCGAATAAAAACGTTTTACGAGCAATTCAAATATGTTAAATGTAAAATGAACATTGAAGATTACGAACCTGTGAGAGAAATTGCTTATTAAATTTGTAAAGAGAAGAAAATGACTAACAAAAATTTTCTTACGAGAATTTCAATGAATTTTTCCTTCTTCTGAAGCTCCGCCCCATTGTGACGTCAGACTAGGCAGTCCATTGTATATGAATGCTTAAGTAAATTAAAGTAAATGCTAAGTAAAGATGAAGCCGAACCGACAAAGTAAATAATATCAGAATTTTTCATATGATTTGCAAATTGCACTTACAAATAAGCACTATGGTATTTTGTGGAAAAAATATGTTATACCATAAAATAATACTGTTTGAAAAACCATTTAGTATCAGTTCATACTTCAAAGTGTGTGGACGTATTTTCGGGCGAACTATTATTTTTTTGGTGCATTCTAGGTAAATTTTATTCGGTCGGTACGCACTTCGACCTCTAAATAGTGAATCTAAGTAATAAATCGTTTATATTTGTTTATATTTGGAGGGACATTGTTTTACTTCGTTGGTTTTGATATATTATCCAAAACTTGCACAGTATGTATGAAGAGGGTTGGAAAACAGGATTTGAAAATATCTTGTTCGGATTGCTTAAAGCTTACCATGGCAGTTGTGTGAAAATGAATGAGCGATATTCTCACGATTAGTGAGGAATGTAAATTATGATGATGCTCTAATTGCTCTAAAGTCCTTCGGAAGACCATTGCAGCACCAACAAATGAAAATATTACAGGGTTATTGAGAGACTTTCACAGAGTTCTTGCAGAAATTGGATAAATTAGAGAAGGGGTTGAGAAACTCAATTGTGTCTCTTTATTGTAATATAAGAGATGTTACTGCTGAGATTGAAAGCCAAAAGAGTAAAATCGAATCCATTTCTGCTACGATTTATGATCTTCAGAATAAGAATTTGGCCATGTAGAATATAATTGAGGAACTTGAGATTAAGCCTAATCAATTGGAACAGAAGTCCTTGTTATATTCAGTTGAAATAAAGGGTATACCAAAAACTTCAAATGACTGTTTTGAAATTGTTAAAAAAAATTGGAATAGCACTGAATTTTCCTATAAAATTAGAAATGTTAAGTGACTTTTTCTATCCCCCACAATTATAAAGTCAAGAAACTCCGCCACTAATTAGGGTCACTTTTGTGAACATGGAAGACAAGGAAAATTAAAAAAAAAACGAAAAATCAAGAGAGATCTATGTATCCGATATTTAGAGGGCTTCACAACAGATTTACTAATTTGGATCAACGAACTGCTTACTAAGAGGAGAGGTTTGCTTATGTTCCATTCCAGAATGTTGAAGAAAAACCAAGATTACAAGTACCTTTGGACGAGACATGGCAATATATACGCGAAAAAGGGAGATAAAGGCAATACAATTAAGATAAATAACAAGCAGACTTTGGAAAACTTAGTTATATTCTGCCGAATTCTTGGAAATTACAAACGGTTTTGTGTTTTGTGTGCTATTGTAAATGGTTTTACATTGCAAAAATAGAACTTTTTTCAGTGTTTGGATGATTTTTTCTTATTTCCTTGGAATGGGATTTCATTTTTGTTGTCTAATTGTAGGAGATTACTTTGTTGGTTGTTACATTGTTTTTTTATACCAAAGCACTTAGGAATATTTGTGAAGTATTAACCAAACCCTAAAGTTAAAACTTAAAAGTAACCACCCTGTAGCTTTATCCTGGAAACACATGTATACGGGTTTCTATTGATATACAACGAATAGATTCATTTCATAGCAATTACAAAAGTATACAATTATCTAAATTTACCACGGTAAAATTATTTTTTAAGACTATTGTTATTTACAAATCTTTTGACAGAAATACATCTGTATTTCGAGGAATTATAGTTTCTATTAGAAAGCGGCAAATTTTGTTTAATAGAGTAAATAAATATCCAGAATCTAAATATATAAACACGCTTAATTCTGTAATTAAGGTTGCTAAAACAATTTATATTAAAAATGGGATAAGTGATTGACAATCTAACCCCCAAAAAAATTTGGACTGTAGTTAATAAATCTTCTAATAATAATTATGTTGATAATAACATATATTGTATTGCCGATGAAAACGGTACTGATATTTTTGATAAGAATTATATTGCAAATAAATTTAATTCTCACTACTCTAATGTTGGTAACATCATCAAAGTAAAAATTTTAAAAATTAATAAAAGTAAGGAAGAAGATTGTGGAAATGAGTTTGTAATTAATAAAGGATTAACAGTTTATGACTCTATATCTTTAACTCCAGTTAATAATAACAAAATTATGTTTTTGTTGAATAAATATAAAAATTCCAATAGTTTTGTTGTACATGAATTTATTAATAAAATTCTCATTGAAATAAAAGGTAATATTTTTGAGCTAATAGCGCACATTTTCAATTTTTTTTCACCCAAGGTAAATTTCCATTGAATTTTAAGAAAGCTATAATTATTCTTCTTTATAAGGGTGGTGATAGAAAGATATTGGAAATCTACAGACCCATTTCACTAACCCTAACACTATCTAGAACAGGTCTCAAAAAGTTAAAATCGATAATATTTATAACGAGTCAGTAAATGTAAATTGCGGAGTCCCTCAAAGTACTGTATTAGGCTCATTACTTTTTGTTTTATATATTAATAAAATATTTTCAGTAAAAAAATATTTAAAGTAGAAATAATTAAATGGATTGCTGCAATTAAAGAGGACCTAAAATCAGCAAATATTACACAAAGTGAAATTCAGGATAGAGGCTGTTTCAGAGTTAAGGTTTGGGAGGTTGGCCAGAGAGAAAAATGTAAGAAGACTGGAACAACTTGGTCTGACGAAAGGAAAAAAGCTCATAGCGAAAGAACGAAATCAGTATGGGCGCAAAGGAAGGCTAACAACAACAAACGCCTCTAACTGTACTTCGCATGGTCCACCAGGGCTCATATAATAATAATAATAAAATATTTTAATTGTTTGGCTGATGATACTGTGTTTTATTTACCGGAAGTTAAACTTGAAGAGATTCATAAGAAGAGATTCATAAGAAGAGATTCGTAAGAAGGGATTCATAAGAAGAGATTCATAAGAGAATCATAATTGATTAATTTCATCTCCTGATGATGCTAACATGGTTAGCGAATCCAAAAACCGTATCCAAAAATTTTTATCTAATAAAAGAATGGCTTGACAATAATTTTCTTGCAAATAATGTAACAAAATGTTATTTGTTATCATTCTCTAATCGACATCGAAGATATTTTGAAACTAATATGAAGTGTGCTATTCTTCATGCTACTAATCCATGTAAGAAATGTTCTGATTTGTGTTAAGAAATTGAATTTTCTGATCATTGTAAATATCTGGGTGATTATTTTGATAAAAATATGAATTTTAAGCTTCATGTTGATAAAATGACAGCCCGTATTAGAAAATTGTTTTGTACATTCAAGTTACTTAGAGGCATTTTAGATTAACACTGGTTAAAGGTTGTATATTGATACGGTTATATTTGTTTACCAGGTTTAGTTGTATTATGTTGGAATTTAAGTTATTCAGACTTTCCATATTTTGGCATTTTGACGAAGGTACTGAAATAAAAATGGAATACATTTTGCGCCGAGGAGGAGGAGGTAATTAACGTATATCCGTGGTTATTTTGTGTGTCCGGTACTGCGTATTGAGTCGGTATACAGGGCCGTGCTTTGTTGCGGCAGTATTGAGAGTTTGTGGGAGTTGATTACGTGTTTTCTTGATCAATCTTTTGCTCATATTTGAATAGGCTTTAATTGAGGATCGGTACCATGTTTCTTTAGTTTATATTTATTTGAGTCCTAGAATTAACGCATCAATTTTAATTCATCTCTTTTCATTCGTTTCAGTCCGATACTGGTACCTTGGTTGATTGGCAGTACTCTAACCGAGAGCTACTGAATTACTTCGCGGGCTTTATTTTTCGAAGGAACCATTTTTGGTCTCCTCCCTTTAGCTTCTCTTTTCGACCACCTTCGAAAGCAGTCGACTGTACAGCAATAGGCCTCGATCCAGTGTAAAAAAATTCCGTGGATTAGAGTTTTGGAGTTCGGAACATTTTGGGAATAGTGCCGAGTTTATTTTTCAGCTTTGCTGGATTTTATTGCTTACACCCTGCGCGCTGCCCCCGAAGCCTATCGAGGTATATTTTTGGACCATCTTAATTAGAGAATCCTCGTGGCCGTATAAATATTTGTCGTCCGACGAATAATTCTTTTTAAACCATATAGGGGTAAAAATAGTTTAACCTCATTAAAATATTTCTCACCATATTAATAAAATTTCTCTCTAGTTTTTTTGGTAGGGGATCGTTTCCATCTTTTCATATTTTTCCTGTCCACGTGGTTGATCCGGGTGAATCTTTGGCTTCTTTCCATGCAAGTCTTTGGGTGTCCTCGAAGTCCTCGCGACCCAGAGCAAACCCACGAAATATTTGAAACCGTAAGGGGTAGACAGACCAACGTTCCGCCTCACGTGGCCTATGCGACACTGATCGGGGAGTTCGTGGATTGACTGACCAAAGATAAGTTATCATCCTACTGGTCACATTAGATTAAATTCAATACTATTTATTGTCTACAAAACTTCATTACTAAATTGCCTGTATATTACTAACCTAGTTAATTTAACATTGTAACTGAATGATGTTAGCGAAATTAATAAAATTAAACCTAAACTTAATAGCAAATTTCAAAAAAACAGTAGATGAGTGTGTGGAATACAAATCACATTTAATTTTAGGTAGGATTATATTAGTACAATAAGAAATTCTAGTATTATGTTTATGAAAATATTAAGTCAATACATTTATTTTATACAGATGTATACATAAAGAATACACAAATAATTATTTTACTGAAAGGTCATTAAATTATTTGTATACATTCAATACAATATGGAATCTGGAATTATTTCCAAAAAATAATCTCAGGATAATATTCTGGACTATGTTTAATGTATTTAAAACGTTATTGCTGGCACCACCTCAAGCAATTATTCCATACATTAATAATGATTGAAAAAGGCAAAAATATTGTTATCCGTTTCGGGCTTCAAAAAAGTACCTTTAAAAATATACAATGTATTTTAATATGATAAATATTACCCAGTGCTAATGAATGCTCAGGGAACATGAGATCTCAGGCGACAAAAGAAAACATTACTCGATACTTAGACATTTATTCTCATCATGTAAAACAGTATCGTGACAGCCAAAAGAACATGAAATGGATTCAGTTACAATGTTAAACTAACTAGGTTAGTAATATACAGGCAATTTAGTAATGAAGTTTTGTAGACAATAAACAGTAATGAACTTAATCTAATGTGACTAGTAGGATGATAAGTTATCTTTGAGTCAGTCAATCCACGAACTCCCCGATGAGAGTCGCACAGGTCACGTGAGGCGGAACCTTAGTTTGTCTACCCTTACGGTTTCAAATATTTCGTGGGTCTCCTCCTGTGGATCGCGAGGACTTCGAGGACATCCAAAGACTTGCGTGGACAGAAGCCAAAGATTTACCCGGATCAACCACGTGGACAGGAAAAATATGCAAAGATGGAAACGATCCCATATCAAAAAAACTAGAGATAGATTTTATTAATATCGGGAGAAATATTTTAATGAGGTTAAATTATTTTTACCCCTATCTGGGTTAAAAAATAATTATTCGTCGGACGATAAATAATTATACGGCCACGAGGGTTCTCTAATTAAGATGGTCCAAAAATATACCTTTATAGGTTTCGGGGGCAGCTCGCAGTGTGTTAGCAATAAAATCCAGCGAAGCTGATAAATAAACTCGGGCGTATTTGGGTCAAATTTAGCTACCATTTCCAAGAGGAAATTGCGTCAGAAAAAAGCCATTAAGGAGATAATATTGATATTGATGTTAAAGTACGAGAAGCCGAATATTTGATGGTCATAGATCTAGATTCAGTTCGTTCGACTTCATCACCTATTGTAGAATGTAATGCTGTAAATGTATTGATGCTCGAAGATCCAGGGACGTGACCCGAAAGTTTAATTAAAAAGGAGAAAATACTATTTGTTGAAATGGGCGCAAAGTAGGCTTGTAATTTGAATTATCCTAAAGATGCTTTAAAGAGAAGCTTTTCAGATAATTATTATAGAAAAAGATTGCCAAATGCTGAAATAGTATCCGGTAAGTGGTTGGTGTATTCTAAAGAAAAAAGACCTATTGTTTTGTTTTCCATGGAATTTTTAAAAAAATAAACTAGGTGTAGTAAAAGTTTATCTGAAAGCTGAACCAAAGATTGGTAACATTTATCAAGGATTTAAAAAAGGCATGAGCAATCAGATAGTCACATTAAAAATTGTCAAGAATTAGTTCAGTTCGAAAACACTCTGAAATCTAAATCATCCGTTACTTCTAGACAAGAAAGTATTATTTTACAAGGAAAGCAAAGATGGTCTGCAGTTTTAGAAAGAATTATTTTGGGTAATGATTATCTGGCGAAGCAAAATTTAGCACTCAGAAGCAATTCTGACTCTTTATTTCTTAGCGATGGAAATTTTTTACAACTTATTGAAATGGTAGCTAAAGTTAACCCAATTACGGCACAAGAATCCAATTAAATTAAAAAAGCATGCCACATTATTTGGGGCATACAATTCAAAACGAAATACTTTCAATAATGGGCGAAAAAGTAAAAAAAAATATATATTAAGTATATGCTCGACGAAACAAAATATTGTTCATTTATATTAGATTGCACTCCTGATCTTAGCCGCCAAGAGGAAATTACCATTATTTTAAGATTTGTCATATTAAACGCAAAAACTGGAGATGCTTGACATCAGGAAACATTTTATTGGGTTTTGTCCGATTAATGATTATAATAGACGAGTTTTATGGGTGTTTCTAAAAGATTTATTTGTAAAAGAAAACATGGATATTCACAATATGCGAGGACAAGGATACAACAATGGGATTAATATGAAGGGCAATAATAACAGTTTACAAAAACACGTACTTGATATTAATCCACGAGTATTTTTTACACCTTGCGCATAACACACACTTAATTTAGTAGTTAATGATGCTGCAAAAGTCACAAAATTAAGTTTAAAATGTTTTCAGTATCACGTAGAAGCTTAAAACCCTTAAGACATTTTCTTCCTGAAATCTATGACGCGCTTTTTGATTTGACTACAAATTCCAAATGTGATGCAAACACAAGATTTGAGTCCCTCTCGCTTGCAAATAAAATTAAAGTTTTTAATTTTATTTGTTCAGTTACAATCTAATAGGGTATTTTAACAAAGGTAAATGTTGTAAGCAAATTAATTCAAAATGCTCGGTTTAATCTTGTAGGATGATTAAAGTAGCTTGATTTATTATTGATATATTTAATTAAAAGATCAAATGAAGAATTCGATAGCTTAAAATTGCTGAAATTGCAAATTATTTAAATGTGGAATCTCATTTTAACAGTTCAACACAAATCAGACAAAAAATACATTTTTTGATTATGAAGCTGACGAGGACCACCCGTTGATTTCAAACTTAATTTTAAAGTAAACTTTTATTTTAGTATTTTGGATACACTGGATTAGTATGTTGGATCTGCCGGTCAAGGAAATATTCACTCTTTTAAAAGATAATATGAATCTATTTAAATTTTAGTATGACATTCCAAAACTGAGCGAAATTGATAGAACAACACTTCTGAAATATTGTACTGATTTGAAATCCAAACTGCCCAATGAAAACGAGCGTGATATTGACGGTCGAGAATTAGACGGAGAGATAGAAGCCCTGTTGCCGTATTTTGAAAACAACAAAAATCCTAAAGATATATTAGATTATATTTTTAAACATAATTTAATTGAAACATTTCCTAATATTACGGTAGCATTAAGAATTCTCCTGATCCTATCTGTCTCGATGGCGAGTGGCGAGAGATCTTTTTTAAAATTAAAACTGATAAAAAAACCACTTGAGATCTTCCATGGGATAAGAAATATTAAACGATTTAGCTATCATTTCAACAGAAAATAAAATTGTTAATACATTCATGATATAATTAAGAATTATGCACACTTGAAAACAAGACAAGTAGATTTTATTTAAACTTGTATACATTTTAAACAAATTGTATTACAGCCTGAATCACCAGCTCTTTTCACTCACTTATGTTTTATTAAAAATCTTTATATGATACGGGTTTGATATGAAACATTGTAAGCTACAATTTTAATATAATTGTTTATGTAACGGGGTATTTCACTTTTCAGTCATGCCGTAAATTGCAATGTATATTTTTTTATAAATATCTGGGCTAATACGTCATAAAATAGTCAAGGCTAATACTTCATAAAAATGTATTTCAAGCTGTTCTTGAAGTTGGGTTTTTAAAGTTGGAGGGCGTAGAAGAAAACAGTGCTGCCGAAGATTTTTTGTTTTCCCCTTTCTCCTTTTTATTGTTCGTGTTATTGAAACCCTATACAGGAGCTGAACCAGGAAAATGAGTTAAATGAAAGAAACTGAACGGAAATAAAATATGGTGTTTTGCTCTGAAAAATTATTTACTGTGATAAATGCTGGAGTGGCGCCGCCCCAACGCCGTCCCTCACGAGCCGCCACTGGTGGATGCCTACTTGTGATGTATGAAAGAACAACCAACGTTTCATCAAACTTTGGCCTCGCCATGTCTTGTTTGACTGTATTGCAGCCACTCATAATGCGCACGCTCTCCAGCTGATGCCACCATATATTCAAAAACAACTTTTTCGCGTGGATATTTGAACATTTGCGGTACGAGTTGATGGTTCACCAGGACCAATACATGATAATTTCCTCTTTACATTATTGTAGAGGATCCAATTTTCACCACAAGTCACAATTTTATCACGAATTATTTTTGTTGAATATGGAGTGAAATGAAAAAACAGCGCTATTACTCCGAGTTTCCATCCTAGCTCTAGCAGTGCACGATGAGGGTATTCTTCCAGTAGGGTGGCCAGTTCTTCATCCTCCATATTTTTTAGCTCTCCCGAATGTATTGCATCATTTAAGTGAAACATTTCAGTTTGAAACTGTTGGAACCACTTCTTGTATGTAGCTTCTCTGAGCTTCCGCTTTTTTTTTCAGTTGTTGAAAAGCTAAAGTGGGCAATGTTTCAAATGTTTCGAACGATATACCGTCGACATCAGATTTTTTCGAATAAGTTCTGCGTTCGACGAAACGTAGGGGTTGAAAATTAAATTGAAGATCTAAATTCCACCACGTCACCAATTTCATTAATTTTTTTATTCGCCTCGTAGATGTATTGCAGAAAGAAATGAAAGAAAGTTATAAACCCAAAATAAACATGCTTTCAGCTTTACAGATTTTAATGGAAGATCCTAGTAAATTATTCGAAATAGAACACACTGATACATTTTCTGTAAATAAAAATAGTGTTATAACATTTTTAACATATTTTGCAAATTTGGTCAAGCACTTCCTTATCTTGGAAACGCTATATCATGTATGTTGGGGTCAGCTTGTAAGATTCTTATCGTCTATAGATGTACTTAAATGTTATGTTTCCGGTAACGGGTAAATTTAAAATCGAAGTAGTACAAAATCAATTAAATATCATGATAATGATATTAAAATATTAAAATTAAAATATCATAATAGGTTTTCAACTTAATTCTAGTTCCAAATGTTTAATCGATTGCAAAACCTATCCGAATCAGATTTTTTTTTTCGCCGTAGAGTTATTTTTGACCCTTTGCCCTCTAGTGGTGTTACTAAGAAACCACAAATTTGAGAATGTTTAGCTAAGTTCCTAGTGGCTCGTGTTTAAAACCGCCTATTGTAAGGGTTCCATATACCCAATCTACTTACATTATTTCATTCTGGATGTAGAAGTTAGTTAGCGGAATGCATGATATTCATCTTCGCAACCTCTGTTTGGAGGTTATAAGTTATATATACGGTTTTTGTGAATTTTTCTTAGAAATGGCAGGCCAGTTTGGTTTTATTATTATATTATTATATTATTTATTATTATTGGTGTAAATTTATCACAGAAATTATTATGTTTACACCAACGGCAAAGTTGATGGTTTCTAGCTGAAACCACTAGGAAACTAATGATATTTTTTATTGAAGAAAAAAAAATTATTTAGTGAAAGATTTCGAGAAACTAGCTTCCAATAACTTATTCACATTCTTAGATGGAATTCCATCAGATTGTAAATCTGAAGAAGAGTGTGATATAGATAAAGATTCTTTAATGGATCTCACTAACTTACCTATAGTTATTGAAGATATCTAGCCGGTTGTAGATAATGGAACAGAAATTGATTGTGAAAACGTTATGACTGATGATGGCTCCTAGGAGGGGGAAGACAATATTCCTTTGCATGTGATTAGGAACAGAGAACTTGGTAAAAAAAAAATCTGGACGCAATCAACAGATTATTGTCTTATCAATACTAAGGAACTGGTCCCAAATCCAGGATTATCTTGAGACACCAGTGGATGTTTTATTAAATCTCTTCCATAAAACTTTGACTGATAAAACCGTATTCCAAACAAACTTATATGCGCTTCAGAGCAAGCTGGGTGACTCTTCACTTATACCAACAAATGCTGAGGAAATTTCATTGGCATAAACATTTTGATGGGGATAAAAAAATTATTCAGTTATTGTGACTGCTGGTCAGCAAAACCGGAATTAAGCGATCGTTACATTAGTTCAGTAATGACTAGAGATCGATTCGTTTGGTTTTTGGGACACATATACCTAGCTGAGAACTCATTAATGCCTACTCGCAACTCTCTAGGGTATGTCAAGCTGTATAAAGTTCGATTATTATTGGATAAATTATCTGAAACTTTCCACATATCATACGACCCATCAAAATACCAATCAACTGATGAAACTAAGACCCGATTTAAAGGCCGCAGCTTTTAAAACAGTATATGCCCCTCAAGCCTATCAAGCGAGGGTATTAAGTTTGCATACGCGCTGATGAGCATGTATACGTTTGCCAAATCCTAATATATGTTGGCAAAATCAACAATCAACCCGAAAACGATTTGGGATGTAGGGTAGTTTTAGATTTGAAAAGATATTTGGTAAGGAAAGGCTACCACGTATATTTTGATAATTTTTCAATTCTGTACAGTTACAAAAATCGCTTCAGAAGGAATTTATTTACGCCTGTGGTACTATAAAGGCAAATAGAAAATACCTTCCAAATAATATTAAAACTGACAAAGAATTACAGACAAGGGGCCAATCTGACTGTGCATGTGGGTTTGTGCACCACTTAGGTTTGTGCACCACTTGGGTTTTGTGCCTTTCTGAAAAAAAAAATAACTGTTTTATGTTATATCATAACAAATAATGGTTTAGATTTTTCATGTATTTCAAATAAAAAAGATTTTTGTATAGCTTCTATGATATCTATAATTTACACCTACTTTATTTTTCTAGCGGATACCTACCGAGACTATGGTTTAAAAGAAAATATCAAAGCAACAATTATCACAAAATATTTTACTGTATATTCTAAAAAAAATAGGAACAGTATTCTTCATCTTTACCTAAACTTTCTGGACAGAAATTATTATCGGGAACAGAGAGTTAAGGCGCCATCTTTCAACTTCAAAATACTAGCCTACAGTGGCTCTAAACTGAAAAATTAGAAATAGACGCGATGTTCAAAAAGTAATATTCTTATATAGAAAATATATATTCACTTTCAAGACAAATTTAACGATGACCATTGTAACGGTTCCTCAAGTGAGATTACTGTGGCAGTTACTAAGATTAATTAATTTACTAAGACCTCACTAAGATTAATTAATTTTCAAAAAGTAATCTCGAATAATAATTCATAGTAGATTGATATTTAACCATAATTTGCAATTTCCTTGTCGATAACAATATCACTTTATTGCATATGCAACTTAAAATGCATCTCAAGACTAATCATAAACAATACCGGTGACATAACCTGAGGCCTAAGTTAAGAAGACATGTTCATGTTCAGACAGGACCCAGAATAATTTTGTGATGATACTAACTTGACTACCTACTCCGCAAAAAGATCTCTTTTTAGAGCTCTCAAAGGTAGCATGATCTGGATCTGGATATCCGTAATTAGTATCTGTTAGAGGTCATAAAGTTATCAAACAGATCTCTTATGCGCCAGTTACTGTCCTAAACCTCTTTAAAAAGATATCTGAAAGATAACATTTTAAAGAGAGCTTTATGACTTCTATTTAAAGATATAAAGTTGTCAACTCTATGTTAATATTTGGAAGTTCATAATAATTCCAATCAATTGTTAGAACGTTTTTATTTGTGGTTTATTAAAATATATTTTTTTTAATGATAACATACATTAAGGACAATACTTTCAACAACACTTTTAATTTTTTTTATCGATTAGTTAGCTTGAAGCAAATAACTTATTTTGGATCAGGATTCACATTTTTAGGTCGGAGACGATCACCAGCATGTTGGAGTCAATTTTTTATGACGGTTTCAAATGAATTGTCGGTTACAGAACTCCATTCGTCCTTCATGCAATCTACAAAATATTAAAAGTTAATTTTTGAAAGATAAACCATGATTGTGCACTTTGCGATATCTCTTCACTCTTAAAAAAATAATTAAATTATATGTAAAAAAGTTAGCTCTTTATAAAATAACATTGTATGACAAATGTATAGTTTTCTAACCTAAAATTTCAATTTTATTTTACAACATTACGGATTTTTAACAATATAAATATATTTAGGTATACTATACTTACTTTATAAATATATTTATTTAAAATGTGTGATGTTATGTTTAAAATGTGTGTGTATATGCAGACATATCATAAGCAAGTCAATAGAGGACATCAATTGCTACTTTTTTCAGCCCATTTAATGTTGATTTGATTACCAAATCACATGTCAATCCTCTGTCAGCGTTCTTAGCCGACTTATATTTGAAAATTCGACTTATATTTGCTAATGTTGAATCCATTTAATTTTCAAAGGTGTGGCTAAGATATATAGATGATGACAAAAAATGAAAATTTAGAAGAATTTCTTAAAAACTGAAATCGCGAATCCCAAACCATAACCATATTTTAGTGTATAACATGTGTAACACATAAATATAGTGATAATACAAAAATATAACAGATTAGTGAGGTAGTCGAAGTGAATGATCATTAGAATATTGAAGATAGATTAATTAGAAAACATAATTTAAGGACATTTTTGAAGGAATCGTTGACTTTTCAAAATGAATAGAGTAAAAATATTCATGTGGATGCCGCAAATTTTGAAAAAAGTCGACAATAAAGTAGTTTACAATCCTTGTAATAAATTAAGAGAAGTCCTGTGTAATCAAAAGGTAAAGTAAACTAATATGAAAAATCGGGGATTTATGAAATTCGTTATCAAGATTGTTATTGAATGTATCTTGCACAAACTAAAAGATCCATATTAGTAGGATATAAAGAACATTTTGCCCAAATTAGATATTGGAGAGCCGAGAAATCTTGTGATGCCCAACTTTTACTCGAATTAGACCATAACGTAAATATTAGTAACTTTTTAAAAGTGTGAATAATAATAGGGCTTTGAATGCATATGAAAGTATTCAAATAGCAAAATGTAAGAAAACCATGAATCGGGATAAAGGACATATTCCATTCAGTCAACTTTTTCAATTATTTATGTAACGTTCATATAACTTCTCGGTTCATTAACTTCAGTAACAACTTTAATTATAATAACTCCAATTATTTGTTAATTAATAATTACATTAATAGAGTTGAAACTACCCCTTCAATGTTGCTAACGATCGGAATATAACTTGTAACAAGTCTTTCAAATTGAGCGGTCTTTTTAATTCTCGAATAAAACACAGATGGCGTTGTAAACTTGCCTAGGTCTCGTCTCATTTCAGAAATGTAATGCATGACATTGGGAGTCGTACACAATACAACAACGCGATAACAATGCTGAATGATTTTATGAAAATGGGCCTTCAGTGAAAATTGTTTCTAGAAAATGACGTGATATTTACGGTTAGCACAATCGTCTATTTGAAAGTGTTATTAATCGAATTGTTCAAAAATTGTAAGAAACTGGTTCGATGGAAGATAAAAGATGAGCAATTTATAGTCATAGTACTGGTTCAGAAGGGCATCATTGATTTGTTACGTGACAGTGTTGCTGAAGACCCATAAACTTAAATTAGTCGACGTTCACAACTCAACGAATTTACAACATGGCGTATTTTACGAAAGGATTTAGTTCTGAAGGCATATGATTCAAATAACACAGAAACTAAAGCCACTGGACTTTTACCATGGGAGATTTACCACTAAACACCAAATCACTTTTTTTTTAACTTCTTGACGCAAGTTTTGCTAACCATGTTAGCATTATCAGGAGATGATTTAATCTTAATTAGATCATACTGCCATTCGGATTCTAGTGCCTCAAAAAATATTTTCGATAGGGTATCTAACCAGTTCCTAGATAAAATATCTTTGATACGGAAATGTGGTTTCGATGGCAGTACCGGGCATTCCGAATATAAACAGCGTTTTTCTGATCCTACTCTCGAAGAACACTCTCTTGTTTGTTACACCATACGTACCATCTATTCTTCTATTGGAACCTTCGGTGTGAAACACTAAACTCGAAGTGATTTTACCACTAAACACTAAATCATTTTTTGAAAACTTCTTGACGCACGTTTTGCTAACCATGTTAGCATCATCAGGAGATGATTTAATCTCATCAGGAGAAGATTAAATCATCTCCTGATGATGCTAACATGATTAGCAAAACGTGCGCCGAGAAGTTAAAAAAAATTGATTTGGTGTTTAGTGGTTCATACCAAAGGTTCCAATAGAAGAATTTATAAAGCCACTGGGTCATTCAAAACGTCGTTCATCTGTCCATTGGATTAAAGAACAAACAGATGATTTTTCTCAAAAAAATCATCTTTTCAGTAGAAGCATATTTTAAAATTGTTGGTTATGTTAATAAACAAAATTGCCACATTTGGGGTGAGAAAAATTCACGATTGATTCATGGGAAACCTTTACATTCTAAACAAATCATTGTTTGGCGTGCATTATGGTCAGGAAGTGTAAGTGGGCCATGTTTTTTTGAGAATGCTGACAAACCAGCAGTAGTCGCCCAACATATATGGGTACCAACGTCCCTGGTACCTTGCTTCTATCGTCCTAATCGAACCTCTTTCCTTGTTCGTCGCTTACTGCATCAAAATTTCCGGAAAAAATCAAATGGGGGAGTAACCAGTGACACTGTAGTATTTAATTCGCTGTCAAGAGTTCATCTATGAGGTTTTCATAGTATTATAATTCCTTTTAATTGATTTTTTCTTGAAAAGGGAAATCACCTTATTTATTTGAGGTTCAATAAATATGCCTTCTTTTAGTTTTGCATCACTTTGAGGAAAAATCACTTTTTCTTTTAGATACTTGAAACCATTACCTTCTTTATCTATGGCTTTGTTTCATTAGTGTTTCTCATTAGTCCAAGTTTAATAAGGGACCACCTAATAAAACCACCTTTTTTAGGTTAACACGGGGGACATATTTTATGTTTGAAGTACCAGGTTTGAGGTACCATATAAAGAAGAAGCAGGTATTTGAAACTGGGACGTGCTAGCCACTTCTGTGAAAAGGTGTTTTATTAACTACCTAAATGAAATGCAAAAAGATCATTCTCATCAGTGCTACAAAAATCATGTTGATCTGATTTATCAATAAAAAGTTTTTAAAAATCAAGGCAAATTCTGTGTTTTATTCAAGAATTAAACAAAATCGCTCAATTTGAAAGACCCTTTAGCAAGTTGACAAAAAAGTTGAGAGTGCTCAACACTATATGTTAAAAACTTCAAAATGTGTATTTTAGAATATATAATTTTTGATATTCAAAAAATTATATTTGCGTTCACATACAAAAATACACATACTTTTTGTTTAATTAAATATATTTTTATATTTAATATTTACATAATGACTACTTGAAACACTGTTGTATACTTATTGTATACTTGACAATTTATTTTTGTAAATTTGCCCAAAAGCCGTTGCCCCGGCTTGATTGACTTCTTCATATCCAAATTTTTCCATCGAGCCCTTGGTTCTCTGTGACCATATCCATATATTGGGATATGCTTTCAAGTTTATAGTACCTGCTGCCTAAAACATATATTCTTTTTATTACATGTATTCAACAGCTGCACGAGCCATGCCTCGTCTGGCGCTTAGGAAGAATCAGGCAACAGGCAACAATCTTCACCATTTTGCGATCATCTCTATTAACTGAATCTATTTGATCATCTGATTCTCCTAAGGTGTCTGACGAAATATGTACGGGTGTGTTTTAAAATCCATAATATAAGAGTTTTAATATTGTCTTACTTCAATGCTCGCTATGATGGTGATGATTGAAAAATCGGCAACTGTTATATGTTGACCCGCTACAAAATTTTGGTTTTCTAAAAAGCTGTTAAGATGTTCCAGTATCTCTTTAAGTTTGTCCATAGCATCATCTGATGGAGGACTGCCGACATGTACGGTAGGAATCTGTTATTTTGTTGTTGTCATGAAGAACTTGGTATTAAAATCGACTATTTTACTTACGTGATAATCAAGGAATCTGGGAAATAAATAACAAGCGCTGAAGTATAACCTTAAGTTGACTAGGGCGCCTTTCTTTGGATCTTTGGGATATAAATTGTCGTCTTTTCCATATACGTCAATTAAGTATTTCAATATTACATGACTAAAAGTAAATATTTATTTTATATATAATAATATTTCATATATGATTATCTTACCTGTCATATAAAATGAATCCATTATCAATAATAATAGGAATTGTATGCATAGGATTAAGCTAGAAAATAAATACAAAGTGGTGAAGCGATGCATGTTTCTGAAGTTAATAGTAGTTAGAGGATAGTAGATAGGAAGTTGTCGATCACTGCACACTATTCTTAGTTTAAATAATTAAGCTTTAGTAGCCATGGTGTGGTGGAACGTAGGCCATCGAGTTTTTGCTGTCGTTTTGATATCGTTTAGCTGGGGTGTGCAGCTTTTTAGAAAATACAATATCGTTATTGTTCAACGTGTGTTTCGGTTAGAGTTCGAGGTTGCGTGTGTTGAGGCGGTTCCTGATAACAATAAAATTTTCCAAAGGGCGGATTTGTTTCCAACAACTTGATCAGTTATTAAGAGAAAATCAACTGACCGTCCTCATATAGTTCATATTTCAGAAAACATTAAGAGAGTGAGAGGGTCGGTTCTTTAGTGCTCTCGGCTTTTCATTAAGCGATATGCCGTTGCGATATGTTTTTCTCGTTGTTCACTCCAACATCCTACACGCCGAGTTGAAGTTCGATCTTACAATATCGTTATTGTGCAGAAACTGCTTCAATGTGATTTTGTCCAACGCGTATTGTTTTGTGAAAGAACTCTTGAAATTGGTTGTGATGATAAGGGATGAGACACATTTCCATTTAGGTGGCCATCGCGTATATCAATAAGCAAAACTGTCAATTTTGGATAGCAGAGAATCCATGGGAATTACGGCAGATACTTATTCGTAGTACTAAGTAGGAATTATTGGCTTGAGAATACGTAATTTCGAATTTGGCTAAAATTCTTAGCCGCCACGCTTCAGATTTGTCTTGAGAAATTGGCATTTCTTTCTTTAGAGTAACCTTTTCTCAAAAGTCTACGTTCGAACTCGTTGTAGACTTTACCAACTGAAAATTGCAATTCGCGAAGAAATTACACCTGCATCAGAAGTAATATTCGAATGGATGTACTACAAAATATATAGGATATCATCAAAAATCAACGAAGTTAAACTACAATGCGTTCTTTTTCTACCATCCTGTAAGAGTAAAATTAATAGAATATTAAGACAGTAAAAACGTTTCACCTTAGGGAGACTTTGATCAAGGACACAAATGGCGACATTTTATTCAACATGGAGCATAGTGGATCGAAGGAAGAAACCAGTCGAGAAGTTAAAAATAATAGGCCACAATTTATGAATGCGGCCCTGCGAGTGGTAGAATTACCATCGTTGCAGGAGGTGAAGGAAAGTAAATGAAATTTAAAATAAATAAAGCTCCCGGTATAGATACCATTCAGAACTACTAAAGTTTGGAGGCACAGAACTACCTCAATCCATTCATCAATTAACAGTTAACATATGGAATAACGAACAGATGCCTGGCAGTAGGCGGTAATATCATCGATTCATAAGAAAGAAGCTAAACTGAAATACGAGCTCTATTATTGCATATTATTGCTTTGCACAACTTATAATGTATTAATAAGCACAGTAAGGTAGAAGATATCTATCGAAGAAACAATGGGCAAATATAATGGAAGGGTTTGGAAGAGGATGCTTAATAATAGATCAATTGTTTATAGTCCTTCAACGAATGAAGAAAACAACCGAATTTAAAATTTCTTTATTGCAGATGTTTATACATTTCAGACAGGCATACGAGAGCAGTAGTATACGAGGCCATTGAGGAAATGCGAATACCAACTAAGCTAATTAGATTAACCCGGATGACGATGCTTAATTTAAAGGGCGTAGAAACATTTCATTGTAAAATTTGAGATTGGAGGTTTACAACAGTGGTTTTCTGTTTGGCATAGTACTGAACACATTCAGGTAGGTAATGGAATTTGGTGAATCAGGTTTGGTTTATCGAACTCAGGTAATTGCACAAATATTTGGATATTGTAGACTGTGTGAGGATTCAGCTATTCAGATAGAAATGTTACTTGTGATAATTGGTATACTTCAATTGAACTGGCTACTATTTTATTGAAAAATCCATTTACACTTGTAGGAACAAAAAAAAAAAGAAAATCCTCCTGAATTTTTGCCATTAAAAAAGAAAACCGTTGGCTCATCCCATTTATGGCTTTATAAAAGATATGAGATTGGTCTCATTTGTACCGAAAAAAGCGAAGACAGTTATTTTTTGTCGTTAATGCATCTCGGAAAAAAACGAAGAACAATCTGATAAGCCAGAAATCATTTAGTACTACAATACAAAAGGTGTAGTTGATACACTGGACAAGGGATGCTCAACTTTTGTTCAAGTCGCTGCACACGCAGATGGCCGATGGCAATGTTTTTTAGGATTGCCGATATTAGTTGAGCCATATTTAAAGGCTAGAATGGCAAGCCTTCATGTTCCTAGGGCCATTCGTGTCAGAATTACCGAATTATTAGGCATAAAAGAAACCATTTCCATATGATGTTGGCAAACTTCTAAGAGATAAGCCAAAGTTCTGTTACATCTGTTCAGCAAAAAAAAAATGAGGAATTTTTTTTTTCCTTTATAACAAGTGCAAAAAAACTCATATGCTTGGAGTGCTCCAAGAAAATGTGTGTCAATTGCTTGGGAGAGTGAAATTTTTAGTTTTAGTTAACACAATATTTGTTGTTTCAGTAATAGTTTTTTTTAATTATTTTGAGTCAAAATTAAATATATTGTAATTCATTTTTTGTAAATACACAAGTTTTAAAATATGTTGTTTTTACTGTTTACTATTTCCATTATTGTTCTTATTGGATTTTTTTACTGAAATTTGAAAGATATCATATATTTATTGATGGTGGGCAATGCAATAAGGTTCATGCAAGTAATAACAAATTATAAATTTGTTAAATATTCTGTTTTGTTTTATTTGTAAAATTTTCAAATTAGGTGGTTCGTTGGACCACGTATCAGTGAGTACAAGCGTAAGGAAAAAATATGTTAGTACTTGAAGGTTAAGGATAAATTATCTCAAAGAAGATTGTTAGATAAGAAATTTCTGTGTACGTCCAAACAAAGAAAATGTTATAACATACTGAATCTGTAACTATTTTAAATCAAAATTCAAATTTATGATAAAACACGACGCCTGTCCTGTTTACTATTCAATTCTGAATAGTAGAGGTTGGTGTTGGTGGTTTGGTTGCGTGGAAGATGCTCAAAGTGTATGGCTCCCTTCCAATTCCACCAAATGCAAAATATAATTTTCTTTGGAATTTTTTTCGCTGTATTTAAAACCGCTGACCTTGGCAACCCCTGCAATTTTTTTCATTGCACGTTGTTGTACATCGTGCCTTTTCATCGACACGTCGACTTTTCATCACCAGTTACTACGCGCTTCAGAAATGGAGCCTCAGCATTTTTTGGAGGGGCCCCACACATCATATTGGCAGACGTATCCATTTTTTTGAGATGGTCAAAAACGGTCGATTTACCAATACTAACTTATTTGCTATATCACGGCCCGTGATTCTTGGATCTTCGACTATTATTTCTTTTATTTCCTTCATATCATTATCTGAATGACGATTAGAAGGATACCGACCTTTCGGGTCAAAATTTCTGCCCCTGAACTGAATAAACCTCTTTTGCACCCAGGTCTCCCCAAAATAATTCTCTCGACATTTGGACAGCGTTGTTGCCCGTTTTGAAATAAAAAGCATTATATAACGTAAATGCTTAGTTATCGACAGGTATTTTTATTTTGATTCAACTTGATTGGTTGAAGGTAAATCAAAGATAATCTGAACGTAAACACTACTAATAGCACACGAATGAATAATATGTAAATAAACATTACTTTTGTTTGTAAGAGTTAAAATAAAAACTAGTGGAAAATCTTTAAAAACTTTTCGGAACCAAAGTTTCTAATATTATATAAATATTTACCTTCAAAAATTCTGGCTTTTTGTTATCACCTATAGCTGGGTTAGTTGTAATGATGTTGTGTTTTAGTCCAAGAGCATTAATTAGCAACAGAACGGCTCTCGAAGGTGGACTTGGCGGGAAATAATATAGGTCAATTGGTTGATTTGTTGATGTCATTATTCAAGGCTCTATTCTGAAAATTATAAATAAACTTTAATAAACATAAAATTGTGTGCCTTTTTGGATGTATATATATATATATATATATATATATATATATATATATATATATATATATATATATATATATATATATAATTATTATTATTATTATGTACTAATGTCTGTAATATTTCTCAGCACTGGACAATAAAACCTAAAGTATCTATCATAAAATTTAGGTTTTCCTAAAGTTTCATTTCATGTCATTACTTATTTCTTATAAAGATGATATAAGATATTCAATTGATATTTCCATCGACGACTCGTGTTTTCTTGTCTGTATATAAAATATTGTTTTTAATTTCTAATTATTAATTGTAATAACACTCATGTCCAAGGGAATTCTTCGTTTTATAGAAGAAGAAATTAATAATAATTACCTACTAGTCCTACATAACTAGTCTTTTTTGGATGTATTTTTGCCTTTTCTCTCTCTCTCTCTCCCTATATATATATATATATATATATATATATATATATATATATATATATATATATATATATATATATATATATATCATCATCATCATCATCAGCCCGTATCGATCCACTGCAGGATGAAGGCCTCTTCAGCATGCTTCCAACCTTCACGGTCCTGGGCTTTCCTCTGCCACTCGGGTCCAATATACTTAACGATGTCATCAGTCCATCGTGCTTTCGGTCTTCTTCGCGGACGTTTGCGATCAAGCGGTATCCTCTCCAGGATTGCCTTGGTCCATCTGTCGTCCCATCGCCTCGCTATATGGCCTGCCCATCTCCATTTCAACTGTTTTACTCTTCCAATGATGTCACAGACTTTTGTTTGTTCCCTGATCCATGCGCAGGACTTTCTGTCTCGTCTTGTAATGCCAAGCATACATCTTTCCATTCCCCTCTGTGCCACCCGAAGTTTTTGAATTGATTGCGATGTGAGTGTCCAGGTTTCACTTCCGTATGTCATAACGGGTAGAACGCACTGATCGAATACTTTTCTTTTCAGGCAAAGTGGGAGTCTGTTCTTAAACACTATGTTGAGCCTACCAAATGCCTGCCAGCCACATTTAACACGCCGTTCCACCTCCCGGGCGGTATTCCCCTCCATGGAAATCCTCTGCCCAAGATATACAAAGCTGTCCACAATCTCTAAATCCCTTCCTAAAACTGAAATTCTTCTGTCCTGAGCGAAGTTATTGAACATAACCTGACTCTTTTTCAGGTTTATTTTCAAGCCAAATGGTTCGCCAGCCCTCTGCAGTTCTTGTATGCGTCTTTGCAGCTCCTCTGGGTCTTGTGAAATGAGAATAATATCATCTGCAAATCTAAGATGGTTTAAGTTTGCACCATTGATCTTTACCCCATCCTGTTCCCAATCCAGTTTACGGAATATTTCTTCAAGGCCAGCCGAGAAAAGAATAGGCGATATTGCGTCACCCTGCCGTACACCTCGTTCTATATTAATTCCCACTTCAAGATCATCAAGGTGAATTGTGGCTGTAGCTCCATCATATATCGATTCTAATAGGTTTACATAGGCTCTCTCTACACCTTGGCTAAGCAGTGCATCCATTATCGCATGCTTTGAGATGGAATCAAATGCTTTTTCGTAGTCGATAAAAGCCAAGCACAGTGGCATGGTGTATTCGTTGTGCCTTTCTATGACCTGCTGTACAACCTGGATGTGATCCATTGTACTGAATCCACTTCTGAATCCTGCTTGTTCTCTTGGTTGTGCGTCATTCAGTTTTTTTAATATTCTTTTAGAAATTATCTTAGTGAAAACTTTGTACATCACTGATAGGAGGCTTATTGGACGGTAGTTCTTTAAATCTTCCTGTGCTCCTTTTTTATGTAAAAGGATCACTTCTGCATTTTTCCATAAGTCAGGTACTTTTTGATCTTTGAGGCATTTTGAGTATAATTTTGCCAGTGTTTTATGTAACGTCCGACCACCAGCTTTTAGCATTTCGACAGTTACACTATCCTTTCCTGGAGCCTTGCCGTTCTTCATCAATTCTATAGCATTTGTTACTTCCTCCACTAGGATATCTGGTATTATATATTGTTCTTCCGTGGGTATTGCTTTCCCTGACTGGCTCTGATCTTCATATAACTGGGAATAAAACCTTCTGACAATCTCTAACATTTGGGTACGCGTCCTGCACACTGTGCCATCCTCACGCTTTAAAGCATATATTTGCGTTCTTTTGTTTCTCAGCTTCTGTTTAGCTTTGTTAATTCCTTTGTTTTCTTCCAGGGTTTTTTGCACTAGCTGCATATTGAATCGGCGCGTGTCCTCTCTGATACGTTTTCTTATAGTTTTGCAGAGCTCAGTGTACTCGACCCTGCCAAAAGGACTACCTGCATTTCTCATTGCTCGCCGTTTCTTCATTAAATCAATGGTCTCACTGGAGATTTTTGTTTGTTTGAGACATTTTTCCTCTGGTGCTATTGAAGCAGCCGTTTGAAGTACATTGTTGGCGATTTCTTCATATTGAACTGATATTTCCACCTCCTCTGGATCTTGTAACGCAGCAAACCGGTTTGACAAAGCAATCTCAAAATCGCTTCCTCTCTCCAGCAGTTTTCCAGAATCCACCTTGCCCTTCTTTGATCTTACCATTTTTTCGCGCTCTTTTCGACAGTCAATCCGAACCCTTGCTCGTACCATTCGGTGGTCACTTCCAACATTAAAATTGTTAAGGACAGTACAATTGGTAAATATTGTTTTATCGTTGGTCATGATGTAGTCAATTTCGCTTGTGAGCCCAGATGGACTTTTCCATGTCCATTTTCTGCTGATATTTTTCTTATAGAATGAATTCATAATATATAGTTCTTGTCCTTCAGCAAAATCAACTAATCTGTCACCTCTATTGTCTCGCTCACCAGTTCCATATGGGCCAGTTGCATTTTCGTCTGTTCTTGTTGTTCCAATTCTGGTTGGTGGTTCCAATTCTATATATATATATATATGGCAGTCATTTTTCACGCTCAACAACACAGTGTTTAAGAGCAGACTCCCACTTTGCTTGAAAAGAAAAGTGTTCGATCAGTGCGTTCTACCCGTTATAATATACGGAAGTGAAACCTGGACACTCACATCGCAATCAATACCAAAACTTCGGTTAGCACAGATGGGAATGGAAAGATGTATGCTTGGTATTACAAGACGAACCGAAAGTTCTGCGCATAGATCAGGAAACAAACGAACGTCTGTGACATTATTGGAAGAGTAAAGCAATTGAAATGAAGATAAGCAGGCCATATAGCGGGGCGATGGACCGACAGATGGATCAAGGCAATCCTGGCGTGGATATCGCTTAATTGCAAATGTCCGCGAAGACCTAACAACAAAGAGTAATAACAACAAAAAAATTGTGATAAATTATGCTATTACATATTAACAATTTTGACCAATTACTTAAGTTATGTGATATTCTACGAAATAATCCTATTTTTTGTTTATTTTTTTACCCATGTAATTGTAAAAAAAAGTGTTTGGGTTAGAGGCGCATCAGCAACTAGGCTATTTAGCGACTGGACCTACAGTTTAACGTGGGTTCCGAACCGCGGTCATCAGCTTCCGACAAACCCAGGCCAGCACCCCACTCGGGCCATAAACCCTTGGTTATGTGCCTACCTATAAGTCTATCAGGAAACCTACCGACTGGCGAGTGATCAACGTAGAACACTTCTCAGAAGGCATCCCGCCTTACCCACCCTTTAACTGGCGTGACTAAGGGGTAATTCGTAGTCGGATTTTACACTCTTGCCTAGAAACAATCACAAACATTTAGGAAAGATAAACGGACATAAGAAAGAAAAATAACCATCCGAGCGCTGGAATCGAACCAGCTATCGCTCCAGCGCGGATTCGGCAAAGCAGGCACTCTTACCGCCGCACCAACGCGACCGGCCATGTAATTGTAATTTACATGAGCCCATAGCTTCAATTGAGAATCAAGAATTATTTCTAGATATTTCATTTGATCAACGATTTTAATATTATTCTTCCCAATGTAAATATTTTAATTTTTATCAATAAATGACTTGCAAATACCCCTCTTTTCTAAGATCATTTCTCAGAATTTAATTTTAATTTATTCACACATAGTCAATTACATCGATCGACACGTTTTTTGTGTCTGGTTTCTGCATGTGAAATTTTGGTTTCTCCTACGTTACAAATAAAGGAAAAAATAATTTTTCGGAACAAAGTTTGCCTTTCCAGAATCTAGAGCATTTTTCGAATTTTCAAGGAAAATGACTGATTTTTATAATTTAATTTTAAATTACGATTAGAAAAGTTTTTGCTGAACATCAGAGTCTTTATAATTCAAGAATTGTGATAAACAATAGCACATAAATATAAAATAACAAAAAATCAAGTCTAAAAATATTATATTTTATGAATATTAATATGTTAGACATATTTTTTTAATTTAAAATTTTAGTTTTTTTACCTTCTGAAGTATTTTTGCAATTAACACAGGCAACGTGAACTACCCAATTTTTATCTTGATTTCGGCCTTTAATGTTAAAATAGGCTCCAAATTTATTACTAAAGCAATTTGTTTGCTTCTTACATCAATAAATTCAACACAAATAAAACAGAAGGAATCAACATCCTGTTTACACTGTCTTGACGTCATTTTCTAACCTAGTAATACACAGGGGCCGTTGTTACAGCTGGGATAGACAAGTAAACACTCACTACTGTGCCCTTCACAAATAATATACAATTTGCTATCGGGTTGATCAAAGTGCTGCAATTTGTTGCTCATAAAATCAATTAAAATCTTCAAATTGTATTTATCGATGTAAATCAAACAAAAGTAAACTTTAAAAGCTAAAAATGTAAATTTAAGTATTTTTCAATGTCTTGAATCGGAATTCAAGCATTAAAAAAGAAACAAAAAAAATTAATTGTCGACCTGTGTTATCTAACGTACAGAGTTCTAAGTTAATCCCTTTCACCATTTAGTCATAGTTCTTTGTCGTTATTAAAAGGAGCGTACAGTCAAATTTAGGTCTAATATTTTTAAAATTATATAAAAGTCGTTGATGCATATAAGATACAAAAAGGGTCCCAATACGCTCCTTTGTGGGATATTAATATCATTTCCCAAAATTCCCAAATAATGTGTGAGCCATTTTGTAACACAAGATGTCACTCCCTAACACTGCAGTTTCACAATCACATCTCTGTTTATAGTCTCAAATGTACGTTTTAGGTCCACAAATACACCAGCAACAACATTATGGTCACTAATAACCTGGCGTCATTTCCTACAAATATGTTGTAGTGCAAACTCGCATGAATGTTTATCACGTAATCCCGATTGCCCCACATAAATGTAATTTTGCTTTTCAAAGTATGTACGTAACTGTCTACACACCACCATTTCCAATATTTGTCAACAGTAGGCAATAGATTGATTTGCCTAAAATCCTCTGGTAATACAGGATTTTCAACCTTTGGTATTGGAACAACGACGCAATTTTTTTAATTCATTACAATATCTCTCAATTGACATAATGTTAATAAACCAAATTGATCCAAACTTTCTTCACCTGAAATGAACGAATGAACGTCAATGATACTGTCAAATGTTTGATTCTGTTTTGGAATGGTTCCAGGTATCTCCCGGATACTTTCAGCATAAAAATTGTTAAAATTCTCTTCTAACGGCCCAAGACTCCTTCGGAAAACAATATCCTCAAAACCGTCGGATTTGCTGCCACTCCCCACCAATTTCTTCAATATTCGCCATATTTTCTGATATTTATATCATATGATATTTATATCATAAAATGCAATTTTTTCATTTCTAATCACCATTACAACCTTATTGGGTGCCTTGACATTAACTGTCTCGTGGATGTTGTTAATAAAATGTTCATAGAGGTGGTCCACATTTGTTGATGTGTAGTTCCGGTTTCTTCCAATTAATTCTATTCTAATTCCATCCATATTTGCAGGGCTTAAATTTCTTATCATTTTATACTTACCCTTTTTCACATTTGTTTCGCATTTAAGTATAAACCCACTGGTTTCATGACCAGAAAGTTGAGAAAAGTTCCTACCAGCTTCGGTCAAACTATGATCATCACTAAATACTAGATCAATGAGCGAATGAATATCGAGCGATACACGCGTATAGCTCTTTTCTACCACTTGTCTAAATCAAAAATTCTTGCTTATTGCCTCTAATTTTCGTTTATTCGGACAATCACATATATTAAAATCTTCAGTGATTACGGATTTGTTTCTAATTATAACCGGATCATTGATTACATCTTCTCAAAAACCTAAAAATTTATCATTATTTCCATTTGGTGACCAATATATACTTCCAACTAACGTGTCATTATTTAGAATTTTTATTATCAGAAATAGAGCCCAAAAGTTCTTTAGATTCTTCTCACATCTGACGAAATCTACAGGTACGCCGTGTGTGACGACTACTTTAGTAAAATTTCAGTATCTCTTATCGCCTCCGTGATGTCAAACCATAGGATTCCACTCATAAAACAAATTCATCACTTCCGTCATTTTATTCCTCTTTGATAACACCTGCATTTCCTTTCAAACCCAGTATGATATCAATAAACGTCAATAATCTTCAGCACATCTCGTGCATTTTTGCAATTTGTGCAAGTTTTTATTTGAGAAGTAGACTCGGTAGATTCATGATTTTCACTGCATATGGGGCATACGGGATTAAACTGGCTGCAATTACTGGCTTTGTACCCATATCTCCAACATTTAATACACCTGAATACACCTACAAATTCATAAACTGAAAAACTATACCATCTCAAAGCAAGTCTTTTTAAATTGATTAATTTCTTAAAAGCAGGTTAATAAAGCATCCTTTTTCCCCTTTGGTATGTACTTTTTCATTATACTAATATTTATTGCATGAACGTGCCGTAATTTCTATTTAATTTTACCAACAAAATAATCTGCATTCCGTAAATATTCATCTGGTACACCCACTATTATTTGAGGGTATTTTATCATTGGATTTTTTATATCGTATAGGTCTGTCAAGGCTGCCGTGGCTGCACATTGAAGTTCTTGTAAAGAATCCTCGGTTAATACTACCCAGAACCATCGATGTTATTTTATTTACGTTTATATTTATATTTGTTGGATCGATACTTTTTTTTTGCAATCGAGCTACTTTGCGACACATTTTTAGGTTTTATAATCAATGGAGAATTTCTCGCCACATTTTTATTTTTTACTATTTCGCTCCAGCTTTTGTTGCCCGAAATACCACCCATTTGGGCGATTTTCAAAGACGCTGTAGTTTTTTAACGAACTCCTTCACTATTCTTTTGAATTGTCGTGAGTTTTGACCCATTTTTTAAATACTCCACAGCAAGGGGTAAACAGTCCATCGCATAAAAACCATACATTCTAGTTGTCAATAACTGACTTACATACATTATCTTTTATGTAACAAACTGACTGGTAGCTTCCTTCGCAATAATTGCACTGAACATGTATATATTTATTGTAAAGTTATCTCAACAAACCGAACACGTCCAAACCTTTAACTTTTGAGAATACTGCGTGAACCTGCTCCATCCTGTGTGGATTAGTGTCAGTGCAGTATCTACAGCTGTGTCTGTTAACATAACCAATTAAACAGAATGTTGCTTCATCCGTGAAAATAATATTTTAAACAACTTTTGAATTGGTATTTATATTTCCCATCATAACTCCGCAAAACTCAACTGTTCGATTGAAATCATTTTCATTTAATTCTTGTATTTATTGTGTTTTGTAAGGAAAAAATATCTTATTATTTTTTGGACTGAGTCTACACATGTTATGATTTAAAGCTAATTGTTGCATTAAAATCTTATCATTATCTACTACATCAATTAAAATATTCAACAAATTTTGGTAATTAGTTTTTGTTTTTTGTATTTCTAATTTTGGACGACTTTTAATGCTGCCTGTATCATTGAATCTTTTCACTGTTTTTGGAACTGTTGACTTAGTGATATTTTTATTCGGATGTACTTGATTAAATATTTGACAAATTTCAGCATACATGCTTTGTCTATCGCCGTATCCAACAATTGTTAGTATTTCAATTCTTTCTCTTTCAGTTAAATATATATTAATTCCATATAAAAATTGAAAGAAATTTGAAAATCACTAATTGACGTTAACAGTTGTCATAATCAAGTATAATCATAATTTTCATCTGTCATCCATAGTTTTACAGCCTACTAAATTAAAAATATATTTACCCTAAAACAAACCGAAACAACTTTTAGCCATTTGTTTAAATCTATTTTGGAAAAAAAACCATACAATATCTACATCGTTGAATTTAGAAAAAAAATGCTTTTTCCAACTATTCCAAATTCAAGTACAATCAAGTTGAGAAAAGTAAGAAACATTTCCTGATGTTTGTGTACAAAATTTCATTAAGAAATCTCAAAGCGGTATATTTGCCCGTTTCCATACATAATAGCTAGTGTATATATAATAGCGAGATTATATATTTTTTCACTTTCTAAACTATTTTATGTTTCTTTCTAACAATTGCAGCCAATTTTCAGTTTTGTAGATTTTTTCTATCTATATGTTCAATTAAGTTCTATTTCTATATGTTCAATCAAGTGTTTTCATTTTGTTATGCTTTTTTTCATTTCCGTTATTTTCTAGCCGACTTATGTGATCCGATAGTTTAACCTTTCTGATTATATGAGAATAGTTATTTATGTATTAGCTGTGAATGAATTATTTTTTTCTTAACTTTTCACTCAAAGCGCTTCATGTTTTCTTAATTTTGCTTCAGTCAAGAAAACAGCAAGTCAAGAAAAAGAGCCCATTGAAAATCTGAAACAACTTTCGCCATAAAGGTAATCTATTTTTGTTTTATTTTTTATTGTATTATTAAAATATTGTTGTTCGTATAAGTTTCTCTATATTATTACAAAATGTAACGATACAATGCAATTATTAAATTATTCAGGATCGATTCCACTAATTGGGTGATAGTTTACATTTCCAAGAATATATTCTATTATCTATTTGTATACCTTTGGATAAGTTAGTTAACCGAACCATGACTTTAATATTTAATACTTTAGGATCTGTTTAAAATCTAAACAGTCTTGGAATATTCCGAACACCATACATATAATCTCATATAACAGAAGTTAACACGATGTTTAGCAATAATTAGAAGTTGAAACAATTATTTTCGCATCTCAGGTAGCGAAAAATCGCGTTAATAGTACAGAAATGATCAGTGTCGCTTCGAAATAAACGCTATAAAGCATAAAATGTATCAAAGGTGATATCAAATGTTTTGTTTACCAAGAATATTTAACGACGATAAATTTGGGTAACTTATGACTGGGCTTATGATTGGGCATTTTCTCAATTATGCATACTTAATAATGTCCTTATACTCACATACGAAGGCAGTATGATAAGTACCTGGCCTAGGCCAGAGATGGCGCTGCTAGTATTTAAAAAGTGATATTTTTTGTAAATATAACCTTTCACACCAATACTGTCAAACTGTCAAGTTGCTGCATCGTTTAGTTTATGAATGGCAGCCATTTAAATAACACAACTTTTGTGATTTTACAACAATGGAAAAAAGTGAACATCGAGCAGTGATCATATACTTGTTTTTGAAAAAGAAAACAAATAATGAGATCAAAACGGAGCTTAGCAAAGATTATGGGGATCGTTATCATAACGCACCTTCGTTATCGTTTCGCACTTTTGTTATCAACCATAAAATATTGGTCAGCTGAATTCATACATAGCCGTACAAACATTTTTGATGAAGATCCTCCAGGTGGTCCAAATGAGGTTACAATTTCGGATATGATTGAAAAAAAAGTACGTGAGATTGCTGAGGCTGTGGGCAGTGTCGGTTGGGCTTAATATGCCGTACCTAAAAAATTAAAAAAGCAATTCATTTCAGATTTTATATTAATTTATTCTCTGTTCTGTTTATGATCACTTTTCTAGCGACTTCTTCATAATGTCATTCGCGGTAACGAAATAGGTCGTGGGTTGCCGAAGCGCATCGATTAAAGAACACGTACTTTGGGTACAGACAAATTTGTGCCGCTACTGTTTTCTTTACTATCGCGTGCGAAAAACAAAGACAGCAATGCATCGCTTTGCTAGTAACCCGGAGATTAACCGCATTTATAACGTGCGTATATGAATGTTTTGAACGATTACAATAGTGAAGATGAATTCAGTGCAATATATGAATAGAAATAATGTCACATTTACATTTGAGGACTGAATTGTCATCAATTAAATCTAATAATTGAAAGGTGTTGTACAATAGAAAAAGGTGTAAAGTTGTTTTTTTTGCATTTCCCGCTTTCTTTTCTCGATCATCCAAAAATCCAAAAGGACAACTGTTCAGCCCTTACCAAATGAAACTTTACGTCAAAATGTGTGAATACTGTTTACATTTGCAATGAAGAATTGTAAACATGCCTTGAAGAAATTATGGACCCCGAGTTGGATAAAAATTCTATTAATCAAGCTCAGGGATTAATAAATTATTTGGCGGATGATAATTTTAAATTTTGAATGTTTTTCTTCAATAAAATAATGTCTCACTGCGAGATTCTCTTTGATTAACTGCAAAGCAGGCAACTAGATGTACTTAAAGTTAAGAAGAATTTGGTAGGTAACTTTTTCAACAGCGATTCAAAATTGTAGAGACAATAAGAAATATAAATTAATCAAGAATTTGGTAACTTAACTGGTGAAGAATCTACAACGATCATAGAGAATCGCAGAACGAAACGGAAATTTACTGACAAGGAGGACCCCAATCCGAATGGCAGGATATGCAAGGAAATCTGTTATACCTTAACCTTCAAGTTCATGAACGTTTTAGTTTAGAGCAAATTTTAAACATAAAAGAACACTCATAATATGTCAATATTATAACTCATTATATATGTCAATTTCAAAATTCAAATGGCGGTTAAACGGATTTCGTGCAGTTTAAAAGACATCTAAACCCGCGAGAGGGATTCCCAACAAAAGTTGTTCGCGCAAGAAACACTTCGAAGCAAATATTCGCCTATTTTTTTTAAGTAAATGAGCATGTGGCTACAGTGCCACTAAAGAATCGTAGAAAGGCCAATTCTAAATAGTACACGACCATTTGTTTGCCAGAAGTCGTCGAAGAAATGAAAAGAAACAACCATCGACTCACGATCATTCTTCATCATGACAATGCGAGCTCTCACACACCGGACCGAACACTCAATATTTGAGCAATCAAAACATCGAATTGATGGGTCATCCACCGTACAGTCTTGATTTGTTACCCAATAATTTCTTTTTGTTTCCTTCAGTGAAGAATAAACTTGTGGTCAACGATTTTCGACGCCAAAAGCGATTGATGCGTTCAAAATGAATGTTTTGGAGATATCTCAATCGGAATGGAAAAAGTGCTATGAAAAATTATTTAAACATATGAAAAAGTGTATCATCCACCACCTCGGAGAATATTTTGAAAAATAATAAAACCATTTTCAATGTTTCTCTTTATTTATTATTCCGGATGCATAAATAACAACCCTCGTAGTATAAAAAACAGTTTACATAGTTTATGGTATCGTCAGAAGAGAAGTTTTTGTCTTTTTTCCAAAAGCGTGTGGTGCGATGCTTTTCAATTCTGGATATTGTTCATGTGTATATCAACTACAATTGATATATATATATATATATATATATATATATATATATATATATATATATATATATATATATATATATATATATATATATATATATATATATATAGTTATTATTTTTAATATTTCAGCTTCGTGTATATACATACTCCTTTTTGTATAGAGATATCGAATATTATTGCAATATTAATTCCAATGTAAGGTGTAATTATTGAATAGGCGGCATCATGTAACACAATTAGAGATCGTTGCATCAATTTTACATTCACCTACAAAAGAGCAAAACAAGAGTCATATAATATAAAGAAACGAGATTAGCAACAATCATATACAATTTAATTTGAGCAGTAAAATTATTGTTTGAGAATATTAGTATTAAATTTTGAAATCCAATGGAAATTATTTCCACCAATCAAAAATTTTATTTATTCATTTTTTCATTTTTCTGTCTTTCTTTCCTTTTCCGATGCACCTCATGTTATCCATATTACAGTTTTTTTCTTCGGTATTCGCTCAGGATGCCCATTTATTTTAATCTGGTTAGAAACGTTATAATAAGGGCTATATCTTGTACAATAGCTTCCAAGGATATTGTAAAACTTTCTATATACTTTAGTTTATCTAGTTTCATCTTTTTAAAAATATGTTGTTCAATTTTTCAATTTGAATTTTCAATTTGAAAGTGTCTGAAATTTTTAAAAGAACCATAATTTGAAAGCATAACTATAGTCTCGAACTGGTAACCCCAATATAAATTTAGTCACAATATTATTGTAATTACCGATGTAAATAAGAATTTTAGAATCTAGCAGAAAATGGAATAAATAAGTTGCAATAAAAGCACGCCACTGGCAACCTCTTATTCCTTTAATAAAAAATTCTCATTGATCTCCAGTTATAAATAATAAACGATGAACAAATTTAGGTCAAATAATAAATTGGAACTGCATAATTTTATATTTATATAACAGTTGTAATATAGTTGATTAAATTTGTTGGATGTAAAATATTATTAAGATTATATCTTTATGATACGCTATCTGAGAGCGTATCATAAATCTATATTATTCTATCTCTATATTATTTCTAATGCTGAACTGAGAGTATATTTCAACTTGAACTTGTTCAGAAGTTTCTCAAATTTTCTTTTTTCTTTTTTGCCGTCACACGTGCCTTTTTAGTGTCACATCGGGTAGATCTGAGAGGTCTTCTGCGATAGTTACTCGTCAATTAGTAGGTTCTTCGAAAAACTAAAGGCTAAGAACAAACCAGGTTATGATAGCCCGTATACGTGCTGACAAGCATTAGCTGATGACTTCGATTGAAGCCAACGTAAGCAGTGGATCCAGTTGTTAAAGAGCCTCTGATGCTGACACGTCTATAACTATAAAATTTAGCTGTTTTTTTTCTATTCCTAAAGCAGAAATAATAATAATAATATTCAGCTCTACAGGCCTAGTGGCCCTTGGGTTCGAGTTCTTTCACTCTTCTTTTCCAACTTTTTCTGTCCAAAGCATCAGTCTTCCAATCCCTCACTCCTACTTTCCTCAAATTATTTAGCACCTCATCCAGCCATTTCTTCCTCGGTCGCCCTCTTCTTCTCCTTCCCCCTTCGCCTCTCATTAGAATTCCTTTAACCCATCTCCCGCTGGACATCCTCGCTATGTGCCCTAGCCATCTAGCTCGCTGCGCTCTCACCACCTGAACAATGTTTGGTTTTTTGTACAGTTCTTCTATTTCTTTGTTTGTTCTTCTTCTAAATTCATTCAAAACTTTAACTCCTCCAAAAATTCTCCTTAATATTTTTCGTTCCCAGACTTCCAGCTTAGTTTCTTCCTTCTTCGTCATCGTCCATGTCTCGCACGCATAGGTAACCGTGGGCCTTAGTATTGATTGGTACACTCTTACTTTTGCTGCTCTTGTTATATTCTTTGCCCTTAAAATTTTTGAAAACATTCCTGCAGCTTTGCTTCCTTTCGCTAGTCGTTTCTCTATTTCCTTTTCTTCATCCCCTTTACTCGTTAGTGTTACTCCTAGATATTCAGCTTGTTCCACTTTCTCTATTGTATATTTCTTATTTACTGCACAATCAATGACTAAATTAGGGGAGAGTCCTCTGGTGCTATCTTTCATTACCATATATTTGGTCTTGTTCTCGTTAATTGTTAAGCCATATTCTCTCGCCTTTCTTTCCAACATCTTGAAAACCTTTACTACTTCTTTCTTGGATCTCGCCATCAGTACAATGTCGTCGGCATAAGCCAAACATTGGTGTCTGGTACCATATATTAACCCCTTGGTATTGATGCCACTCTCCCTCAGAATCACTTCCTGCACCAGATTGAACAAAACTGTTGACAGTGGATCGCCTTGTCTCAGTCCTTTCTTTACAATGAACTCCTCAGACATTGCTCCATCGACTATAACTTTATTTACTGTTCTCCTGACAGTCATCTCCACCAACTTCCTCAACTTTTCCGGGACCCCCAGTTGTCTCATTGCTTGGAACACCTTTTCCCTGCTAATGGAGTCATATGCTTGCCGATAATCTATGAACAGCAAATGTAAGCTCAAATTTTGCTCATAAGTATTCTGTTGGATCTGTTTCATGATGAATATCTGGTCGGTTGTTGATCTTCCTGCCCTGAACCCTCCTTGGTATTCCCCTACTTGTTCGTTATGGTATTTCTCTAGTCGATCTTTAATCATCTTGGCCATCACCTTGTAGGTCACGTCTTGCAGTGCAATTCCGCGGTAGTTATTACATTCCTCCTTAGTTCCTTTTTTGTGCAGTGGTATTATCAGCGCTTTATTCCATTTCTCTGGCATATTTTCTTCTTGCCAAATTCTGTTCATTAACTTCCATGTGCTTGCCACCAAAGTATCACCACCGTGTTTCAGGATTTCAGCTGTTATACTGTTTTCTCCAGCACTTTTGTTATTTTTTAACTGCTTTATACAAACTTCTACTTCTTCTTTTGTAGGTGCATTTATAATTTCGTTATTTTCTGCAATCGTATCTTCTTCCATTTCATGTTCTCCCCAGTTCCCTTCTTCACCAGTCTCATTTAGCGTCTCTGAAAAATATTGGGCAAATCTTTTCAGTTTTCCATCTACATCTCCTACCAGGGATCCTTCTTGAGTTTTCAAATAATGGGGTCTTCTAGCGCTACTGCCTTTACTTTTTTTTAATTCCTGATAGAAATTTCTTATCTCTTTATTAGCATATGATTCCTCTATTTCTTTTAATTCACGTTCTAAAAGTTCTTTCTTTTTCCTGCTACATATGGTCTTGGCTCCCCTTCGGATGCGATCATATCTTTCTTTGTTGCTTTCGCTCCTTTCTTTCAGTAATCTCAGACGTGCTTTGTTTCTTTGCTCCAAAACTTGTTTACATTCTTCGTCGAACCACCTATTTGTTTGATTTTTTTTGGGTTCTCCCAGTATTTTTTCTGCTACCTCCTTCATAACTGTTTCAATCCGTACCCATTCCTCCTCTAAATGTTCTTTATTGAGCTTAATTCCTAGTTTTCTTTTCATTTCCTGTTCGAGATGCGTTGCTGTTGTCCTATCCTCTAGTTTTGCTACATCATATCTTTTCCGTCTTCCCCCCTTTATATTTTTTCTTCTAGGTGGTCTTTCCTGTTTCATTTCCGTTATAACTAATATGTGATCGCTATCACTATCAGCTCCCCTGAAACTTCTAACATCAGTAACATTTTTTGCATGCTTTCTTTCTATGAGGACATGGTCAATTTGATTCTTTGTCTCTCCATTTGGAGCTATCCATGTTTCCTTATGTATGTTTTTGTGATCAAAAGCAGTGCTAACAATTTTCATATTGTTCTCGAACGCAAATTCTATCACCCTTTTTCCATTGTCATTACTAGTGGTGTGTATACTTTTACCCCCTGTTACCTCCTTGTATTCTTCTTCCCTCCCTACTTTGGCATTCATATCGCCTACCACATATTTTATGTCAAATCTCGGAACCTTTTCCATGAGTCTATCCAGATTTTCGTAGAACTGTATTTTAACGTCCGGGTCTTTTTCTTCAGATGGTGCATGCGCATTTATTATATGCATCTTTCTGAATTGGCCTCTGATTCTAATCCTGCACATTCTATCTGAAATTCCTTCGAACTCGATAACTTCATTTTTGAACCTGTCATTAACTATGAACCCTACTCCCAATATCCTCCGATCAGTTCCGCTATTAAAAAATATGTAGTCTTCCACCTCTGTTATCGTTATATCCCTTTGTTTAGTCTCCTGTAGTGCCAGAATATCTACTCTGTACTTTCTCATCTCTCCAATGAGGTGTTTCAGGGCTCCTTCCGTAAATCTACCTCTAACATTCCATGTACCTATCCTAATTCTGTCTGGTTTGTTTTTTCCTGTTTTCTTCCTGCCTGCATACAGGTCGCTTGCTTCCGGTCTTAATCCATTTCGTTGCTGGGTCAGGTCCATATATCCGTCCACTGTCGCATTTGTTAGTTTTTTGAGCCGCTTGCTGTACTTCCAGTTTTTTCCAGCATGCTTTCTCGTTTGTTCCATTTCCAAGTTTGGCCATTCACCACCAATTTCATAAATCCTATTTTCACACCTTTTCCTTTTCCTCTGGCCCTTTCCTCCTTTGCCTTCTCTCTAATTTTCTTTTGAATAACTCTTTCTTCTCTGGTGAGATCGTCGTTTATAAATATTTTGTCGCCTATCCTATTCCTTAACTTGTTTTTATTCTGCATCACCTCTATCTTGTTTTCTTCGCTGCCAAGTTCCACCAAACATGTTTTCATACCCAATCTTCGTGCTGTTCTTACTATTGGTTTGACTCCTACCTCATCTTCTATAAACTTTCCCATCATCCCTTTTAGAAGGTTATTATCTCCTGTGTCTATTGTCAGTCCCTGTATGACTATATTTTTTCTTCTCTCCTTACTTTCTAGTTTTTCTATTCTTTCATTGTTTAAATTTATTTCTTTCTTCAAATCATTTACTTCAGCCACCGCTTTTTCACTTGCATCTTTCAGCATCCTTATTTCTTTCTTAAACTCTGCTTGTTCTTTCCTTAATTCTTTTATTTCTTCCCTTAATACCTTTGTATCTTCCCTTTGAGCCTGCTGTTCTAACTTAATATCTTTTATATCTGTTGACAGTCCCTTTATTAATTTCATCATCTCCTTCAACATATCATCGCTGGTTTTTGGTGGGCTTCTGTGTGTTTTTTTTTTGATTTTTTAAAGAAATCCTCCCCTAATTCGCCTCCTCTTTTACGTTTTCCATCATCAGATGTATCCGACTCCATCTCTGTTTTCTTATTTCTTATTCGATAGAGTTTGTCTTTTCCTTCTGTACCCAAACTTCCGATTCTATCCAACGCTTGGCAACAGCGCAAAAAAAAATTTGTGTAGACCTACGGTTCCTTATTCCCTTATCGCACTAACCTCAACTACATGTATTGTTTCTAGTCTTATGTTCTTTATTATTTCGCTTATGCTTGGACAATTATTTTGTTATCACACTGTACCTAGCTCACACTGTCACTGCTTGTACACTGTGGTTTATTTAATTCTCACTGCAAACTCCGTAAAACGAATTTAATGCAGGTGAAAAACAAAAACACTGCCTACGTTTCGGCACAGCGTTGCCAATCAGAAATACAATATTAAAAAAATCCTTCTATGCTAATTCCATCGCTTTGTTCTACGATAGTTCCTACTTTTACCTTCTTTTGTAATAAAGGACATCCTTATCTGATGTATTTGTAGGTCATTTATTATCTAAATGTGACGTATTTTTAAAATATTAGATTACATTTTTGAAATAATAAGTTAACCATTAGATTTCTTGAACTATTGATAACTGTACTTGTAAATAAAGTAGTGAATCGAAGAATATAACAAATATGTCATCTTGTAGCAATCATTCATTCATTCATTTACCTTCTTCAATCCATCTGCGAATATAGGCCTGCCTGATTTCCTTCCATTGTATCCTACTCTGGGCAATTTTCTTCCATGCTAAATTGGTGTGACGTTTCAGACCGTTTGGGACCATCACATCTGTGGTCTTCCGCGTGCTCTTTTTACTAACCATGGTCTCCAATCTAAAACTCGTATGTTAGCATTGCTGGTAGAAAAATGGTCCGATTAATCGGTTGCCAATTATTCTAGACCAAACATTGTCGGCAAAAATGATTGTTCATTAATTGAAATTAAATGAAAATTCATTATTCTCTCTTGTGAATTGAGCATCATCAGTACGGAAATATGAAAATTAGATCAACTGATTTTGAAGAAATCAATGACAAAATGTCAAGCGCATATAATGCATGTACTCTTTGAATATGGTAATGCATGTATCCTTTGAATATGGTAAGATGGTGTAGCGTTCAAAAATTGATCGCTACTGGTAGGTTTGTTTCGGGCGAATTTTAAAAGAAGGAGCTTCTGTATCGTTAGGACAAGGCCAAGACAGTCTAACTCCAAATCTCCAGGTGAGCGGACGGTTTCGCGCCTTGCCCTTCCGACATAGGTACGTAGGTTTGCTGGACAAGTCATGCTTGGGCTGATTTTTCTGATATTCTTCTAGACGGTTTTACGACCCGGCAGCAGAGAATCCGATCAACAGAGACAGGCTATTTAAAGACCACCTATTTCTGAGCCCGACCATTGTGGAAACCTTACTCTTTTTGGGGCCACATGGCACAGTAACCGGTTAGTCAGATCGAGATTATTTCTGGACCCCCGAATAGGGATACCGGATTGCCCCTAGTCATACGCAGGGTCTTTGGACACCAGTACGGGATAGGCAAGAAGAAGAACATAAGGAAATAAGGCCAGATAAACCCATTTTTATTATATTTGCATGTACTGATAAGGATCACAGTTACCATTTATTTTTTTTAAATATATTTTTATCATATTTTCATATACTGATAAAGATCACAATTACCATTTATTTTTTTGTATTATCGAATTGCCGTCTGACCATGTTTGGTTACCCTTGATTTATATATATTTCTTTTTACTATTGTCAGAATAAAGGTAATAACCTCTAGTATATAAGTATAGGGACTTAGAGACCAGCTGGCGTCATCTAGAGCGATTTGTTTCATTTTTGATTTCTTTCACGGTAAGGTTTAGAGAACCACCTTCCCTAAACCTTCCTGTGTCCTGATTTGATGGTTTTAATTTTTTCCATTTTTTTTTAATGTGCTTTGTATCGTTTTTTTTTTTTGTGAAATACATGTGTAAAATATATTAAACAGTTTTATTTAAGTTAGAGCCCTTCTCGGTTCCAGGGGTCCTTTCTAATTATCAGATAAATTAACGAACCGGGTGGCGCTCAATTTGGTATTGCAGCTTCATCCTGTCCTGGACCTGCTTCCCGGTGCTTTCGGCGAACAGCTGCCGTCGCTGTGATCTATATTTTCAAATTTTGTTCTCAAATGAGAAAATAATAGGTTACAATGGTCCTTTAAAACATTCCACGATTGAGAAATATCCATATACACTGCAATGGTCCTTGTACTTGCATTTGCATTTTCGGTAATTGCGTTTAAGACCTATTTTTCCGTATCTAGCGTTCTAAAATTTCTATTTCAGCCTCTCTCTTTTGCTTGCACCTTGAAATTACCTTCTTTCTTTAAAAGCCGATAAATATCAGGGATATACGCGTAGTGGAAATGCTGCCTGATACAAAAGTCTTGCTATTTTGATATTTCCGTAACAGAATTGAATATCGGCCAATTCTGCATTAGTATTCTTATGCATATTGTCCTTGCTCCCCAATATATTGTAAAGTAACAATAACGCCAAACTATTTCAGTTGCTAATTATTAACACGTCGAAAGCTAAGTGCTACTAAAGTTTTGTCAATCTGACGTTTAAATAAATTATTTATCTTCATAGGCAAGTTGGTTCCATTGTATTAGTTATTTTATTATGTCAAGTTTGCCATGAAACCGAGGCAGATACGAAAAAATGTTAAGATACACTTCCTGTAGATTTTTCAGTTTAATTTTGAACAGGTCCGAATTAACTAATTTTTAAATTAATTTAGTAGTAAAATCCTATAACTCCGCCACTGGCTGCTTGTAGAACTCGATATTCTCTCAGATTATGGCAACCGGAAGGCTGATGATGTATGTAAAATTTGGTTACAATGCCTTTCTTTATGCGGAAGATATAAATTAAAAAAAGAAAACACCTTGAAATATTCATTCGTATCTCGAACACGAAGGATTTTCGGAACCATGTTCGTATGATATTTTTGTGTTATTTCGTGACGTAGATTTTGTCAAGAAGTCTGGGAGAGTCTTTCATTAACACCCTGTATATCAAGACATTGAAATAAATTGAAAGTCGTTATGGACTTCAAACTAAGAAAATGGTCTCTAAACTAAAAAGCTTTCTCTAACAAGTCAATAGTGTTACTACTTCTCCTACCAATATATTTATTACTACAATCATCATCTTTTATTTTATAAATCCTCGACATTACATTTGAAATAATAAGTCTTTACACACACTCTACACAATAAATTACACAATAACTGTTGTAATTTATTGTTGGATTTATGTACTAATTTTATAGTAATTTTTTAAATACTTTACCTGTAAAGTAGGGTTCATATATGATTGATGAAATATTTTGTTTTTTTATCCTGTAAGGTGCATGCTTTTTGAATCATCTTCCCAAACTTTTGTTTTATAATAATCCTATGTATTAAATTTTCAGAGAAACGATTGGTGTTGCACACTTCCGATTGTGTTAACCACATTTCTACTAAAAACCTTTTCTTGCTCAAATCTGTTTTTCTTTATAAGACGAAAATTAAGTAAAAGCTGAAAAGGTCGAAATTTCACACTTTATATTGTCTATAATGGCATTAGAAATATATTTTTAATACTCGTTTCTTGCCTAATAATGTCAAATTCCAACCCATTATCTTACTATCTTACTATTTTGTTTGTAATCTATTAAAGTAATAAAGGGTATCCCAATAGGTACTGCAGGATTTTCTTTTTAAATAAAACCAAAAATTTTAGAAAAATAACATGTTTGTTTATTTCATTAAAAAGTATAGACAAATATTCTCCACGGCTGTTTCTACATATACCAATAACAATTTGACACAATTGCGATTTAATTTCACCAATAACTTGACGCATGTTTTGCTTCAGGTTATTGATTGTTTACGGATTGTTAGAATAGGCTTTGTTCTTGAGGAAGATCTTAAGGAAAATGTTGACGGGGTTAGATCGTATGATCTTGCAGGCCATTGAATATCACTGGTTCGAGAAACGAATCTACCAGGAGAACTTGTCCGTAAAAAATCCAAAGTTTTCTTCACCGTATGACACGTGGAACTTTTTGTTGAAAGAACATACTGTTAATATTCTAATTATCCAATTGGGACAATAAAAAGTTTTCAACTTATTACGGCAGCGATCGTTATTAACATTTACCATTTCACCATAGTCATTTTCACGAAAAAATGGCCCTATAACCCCTGAAGCCTTGCAGCTTCTTCTGTAATTACTCGACAATTTTTACTTTTCCAATCCTATAATTTTGTAATAACCTGTGGAAATAAGCTTCGTCGGAAAACGCAATTTTATTGAAAAATTCTGCATTATTTTTCCGTTTGCACAATTCTAATACATTCTTAAGATGACACATGCGAGATATAAATTTTCTAGGAGTCGTTGAAATTCGGCGTTAAATTTAAATCCCGAAGCACCTATTGGGATACCATTTATATCTAAGATCGTCAAATGCCACTATTTTCAAGTTCTTGCGTCAATTTTATTGACGGAAATCTACTATTTAGTTTTAATTAAAAAAAAAATCAATAGATTCTGGGTTGGTATAAATAATTCAATCCAAAATCAATTGATAATTTATTATTAAAATTTAATAGTAGTTACATCAATAAGTTATATCAATTAAGCTTATGCCAGGAATTGAAACCATGACCATCTGGCCACAGAAAAGTTTTTTAGAATTATTGATTTGTAGATTAGTGGCATGTTTTTTAGTTATTCTATCTATATAGAACCGGGTTGGAATTATTTTGATAGAATAGATATTCCATGTGTGAGAATCATGATTTTACTAACCATCTTTTTACTTAGTTACAAATATTTGTGAGTTATTTTCTTCAATATTTAATATTGTTATTAGATAATGAAATATATAATAATTTAATAGCTTAACTATCAATGAATTAATTCGTTTTTTAAATAAATATTTCTTATATCAAAATTGTATAAATAAAACAAAGTTATCTAATTTCCACTTATATTTTTTTTAATATAACGCCATCGCTACACTGAAGCTTCTTCGGATGGTTGACAAAGAATGAATATATTAAAGAAATTGTTTAAGAAGAAACATACCTTGACTTATAGGAGCAGTAGAACCGCAGAAAGATTACCCATGCGTTATGAATTTATGCCTATATCATAGACATTGTTTGAATATGTTCTTTTTATTTTACCGGACGAGAGAGGAGATGAAAAATTAATAAGTATGTCCTTGTATACGAGACAGCGATAAGCGTAGTAGAAAGAGAAAGTAAGAAATAATTATAAGGTGTACGTCGTAAGTATGTATGGAGGTACGAGCGTAAGGCGTACGTAAGGCGGTACGAACGTACCGCCTGTTAAAAGTTCGTCTATTGAGTTCAACGGTTCTATTTTGGTTGCTAGTTGGCTTGTTTTGTTATTGTATTTCAGTAAAATTTTGCGTGGTAAAGTTATTGACTCCATTTCCTTATTAACATCTGATAAAGATTTTCAACTCATAAGAATACAAGTTTCATACAATAGCATAGTTTGTAATGGCGTTGAATATATCGTATATTGTGCTTGGAAAATACGATTTTTGGACAGCATTGATTTTACCATTTGAAGAAAACTGCTGCAGAATTGCATCTAATGCTTGCCGAAGCATAGGGCGAGCATGCTCTTAGTAAATCACAGAACTTGGTATAAAAAATGGTTTAAAAAATTCAAAAGTGGCGATTTTGACGTGAGAAACGAAGAACGTGTAAGACCACCAAAAAAGTTTGAAGACAACGAATTGCAAGCATTGTTGAATGTGGATGAAGCTCAATCGCAACAACAACTTTCGGATCAATTAAATGTGACACGAGAAGCCATCTATATACGTTTGAGAGTCATGGGAAAGATCCAGAAGATGGAAAAATGTGTTCCACATGAACTGAATGAAATACAGCAGGATAACCGAAAAATCACTGGCGAAATGCTGCTCGCCAGGTACAAAAGAAAGTTATTTCTTGATAGAATTGTGACGGGCTTCTTTGCTCGTGGATATATTTTGAGAATCCTAAGCGTAAAAGATCATGGGTAACTCCAGGCAAACCATCGAAATCGACTGCAAGAAGAAGGGTGTGATCTATTGTGAGCTGCTAAAATCTGGCGAAACAATGGTTTCGCCAGATTAATGAATACTGAACACTATGAGAACTATGAGTATTAATGAATACTGAACACTACCGAGAACAAATGATCAATTTGAATCAAGCTTTGCGTGAAAAACGAATATTCAAAACATAAAGCGATTTTGCTTCATTATAATGCACATCATACACAGCAAACCTGGTCAAGAAAGCGACTTAGGCGTTTAGTAGGAAATATTTCACATTTTCACTTCTAAGGAAATTTAAGAAAAGGGCTCGATGACTAGTTTGTCTCAAAAGAGCAACAGTTTTTTTTGGCGTGGCATTCACAAACTATCAGACAGGTTAGAAACATGTATAGCTAGCGATGGGCAATACTTTGAATAAAATATTTTTTATCATTTTCATACAATAAACATGAATTTTCTATACAAAAATTCCGGTTTCATATTCACATATCTGTATGTTTTACATATTTTGCATTATCATATCGAAATATATTTTTTAGAGAGTTGCAGAGAGTTGCAGTTGAATATTAAAAATATCAAGAAAAGCTGTGTATTCTATTAAGAAAAGAACATAATCCAGTTATTTCTTCTCCTGGAATACGCAGATCTCGTGCTAAGACCAAAACAACAGATTTACTACGAAGGAAGTAAAATGGAAGTTTGAAATATCCTGTGCAATAAGTTTATGTAATTATATGATATTTGTAATAAATGTATAATGCAACTGTTTAAAGACCCGTATATTCCCACATTCCCACATAACATTTTCATCATATAAAAATGGGTCTCAACAACAATGTTTATAGAGAAGATAAAATAATGATTTTGACCAACAACAAAACAATTTCATGTATTGGCTACTTCTCTCAAATTTCGTGATAATTTGAAATTGTTTTTGTGATGCCTAAATGCCCTTTTGTGGTGCCTAAAGGCATTTGTGACGGCCATTGAAAACGGCCATGGGCGCTATGTGTTTTCTGCACAAGAGTATACAATTCGTTAATTAATCTTCCTTCAGTTACACTAATAATCAAGCTGGGTAAGGCCGCATCCCTTCTGAGAGGTTATCTAGTTAACACGTACACTGCCGGTCAGGACAATCAGGACATTCATAAATGGTGTCCGCCCGTTTGTCTTCAAGACTGCAGGACCTACATTTCTTGGCTGGAATGTTTTTCTTTTCTGGAAGAAATTCCCGTTTTACGACTTTCTGCAATTTTCCTTTTGCAGCGAATTCTGATTTTTTTCTATATGTGGTAATAAGGATCGAACTATGTTCAATCTAAAGTCGAAAAAAGGCATTTTCGATCCTGAGTATTTATTATATAAAATATGGGCATTTGTTAGAAATATTTCTATTTTATGTACAAACAATTTTTTGTACCATCGTATGGTTTTTCGTTCTGCCGGATAATATGACAACATCTGATCTTGCCTGTCAATTCTGGACATAAAGTTATTATACTTGGACTTCATTACATGTCTTTTGTTTTCAATTTAAATCATGTGGTTTGAAAATTCAGAAGATATATAACAAACTTCCCTTTTATCGCGCCATTCATAATATCCTTTGCGTATTGACCGATAGTATCTCCTTTCTTCAGTTTTGTTGTCTGTACCGCTCTCGGTGTATTTTTTCTGGTCATTCCTAGAGTGCCTGTGCAGTGAGTTTCCTGCTGAAGCAGTGAATTAGCCAAGTCATAACTATCGTAGTCATCATCGTCATTAGCCTGTGTCGATCTACTGTCCTTCATCCGACAGTGGATAAAACCTCTTCAACATGTTTCCAACTCTCACGGTCCTGGGCTTTCCTCTGCCACTTGGGTCCAATATACTTAACGATGTCATCAGTCCATCGTGCTTTCAGTCTTCTTCGCGGACGTCTATGATCAACCGGTATCCACTCCAGGATTGCCTTGGTCCATCTATCGTCCCATTGCCTCGCTATATAGTCTGCCCATCTCTATTTCAATTGGTTTACTCTTTCAATGTCATGATGTTACACACTTTTGTTTGTTCCCTGATCCATATGCTGGGCTTTTTGTCTCGTCTGGTAATGCCAAGCATATATCTTTCCATTCCCCTCTGCGCTACCCAAAGTTTTTAAATTGATTGCGATGTGAGTGTCCACGTTTCACTCCCGTATATCGCATCGGGTAGGACGCATTGATCGAAGACCCTTCTTTTCAGACAAAATGGGAGTTTGCTCTTAAACACTATGTTGAGTCTGCCAAATGCCTGCTAGTCGCATTTTACACGCCGTTCCACCTCCCGGATAGTATCCCCTCCATAGAAATCTTGGACAGTGGTCCAAGATATATAACATAGTCCACAATCTCCAAATCCCTTTCTAAAACTGAAATTCTTCTTTCCTCAGCAAACTTATTGAACATAACCTGACTCTTTTTCAGGTTTATTTTTAAGACAAATGATTCGCCAGTTTTTTGTACCTCTTGTATGCGTCTTTGCAGCTCCACTGGGTCTTGTGAAAGGAGAACTATATCATCTGCAAGTCTAAAATAGGTTAAGTTTTCACCATTGATCCTTACGCCATCCTTTTCCCAATCCAGATTGCGAAATACTTCTTTAAGGAAGGTCGAGAAAAGAATAGGCGATATTGCGTTACCCTACCGTACACCCCGCTCTACATCAATTCCAACTTCAAGATCGTCAAGGTGAATGGTTGCTGTAGCCCCATCATGTATTGATCCTAATAAGTTTACATATGCTTTGTCTACTCCTTGGTTAAGCAATGCGTCCATTATATCCCGCTTTGAGATTGAGTCAAATGCTTTTTTGTAGTCAATAAAAGACAAGCACAGTGGCATGTTGTATTTGTTGTGCCTTTCTATGGCTTGCTGTACAACATGGATGTGATTCATTGTACTGAATCCACTTCTAAATCCTGCTTGTTCCCTTGGTTGTGCATCATTCAGTTTTCTTAATATTCTTTTAGGTATTCTTGGTAAAAACTTTGTATACCACTGACAAGAGGCTTATTGGACGGTAGTTCTTTAAGTTTTCCTGTGTTCTTTTTTTTTATGTAAAATGATAAATTCTGCATTTTTCCATAAATGTTCTTTTAGTACTTTTTGCTCTTTGATGCATTTTGAGTATAATTTTGCCAGTGTTTTGTGTAAAGTCCGACCACTAGCTTTTAGCATTTCGTTTTTCATTGATTCTATAGCATTTGTCACTTCCTCAACTAGGATATCTGGCATTTTTTCTGTTGGGGATATTGTTGTCTTTGATTGGTTCTGATCTTTATACAACTGTGAATAAAATTTTCTGACGACCTCTAAAATTTCCATTCGCGCCCTGCTCACTGTGCCATCCTCTCGCAAGTTATATCTATCATTTAACTGATTATATATAGAAAACTACCTATAAAATGCCTATCAGCACCTTTAGTCCATATTCAACATTATTAATTATATAAAAACTCGAGGAAACAACACCTCGCCATCTTTCTCCTAACGCGAGTAGTATAGTACTCTCCTCTCTAGAATTTTATTAACCTAGTTTGAATATTGTAGTTTGGTTCAAGCAATTTTGTAAATTTAAATAAAGTTTTTAAAAAGAGTAATTCCGAGAGTTTCGATTTAACTGGCGCAGTCGTATGGATTTCGGAACGCATTTCTCTTAAATAGTGCCGATCTTAGGCGAAGAAAAAACACGGTCTCTTCAAGAGTTCATTCAAAAAGAAACCCCGCAATCTAAGACTTGAAGCAGATAGCACCGCTTTAAGGTAACTTCAGTCCACGGTTCGACGAAAGCCAAAGAAGGAGAATATTGCCTGCAAGCAAGAAGAGAAGATCACCGAGGGCCATCCAAACGAACATTGAAAAAACCCAAAAACGGAGGACAATCTAAACGAACATTGGAAACCTCGAGCACCAGGACCACCAAGCAAAAATTGGCAGGATCCGCAGAAGCCGCAACAAGCGAGAAAAAACCACAACAGGATTCAGAAAATATCCAACACCTCAACAGAGGACCGTCCAAGAAAAAAGTTGGGAGGATCCACAGCAAAAGCAACAACAAGCCGCTACGAGCAACACACCCAGCAACAAACCCTAGGAAATCCAAGGAAACTCAAAGCAACAACCCACAACACTCACCACCCTCAGCAAACCCTCAAATTTTGTGAGTACTTATTCAAATTTTCATTTAAAAATCAAATCATTCAATTTCTAGTCAAAATCTTAATATAAGTTATAGTTTTCGATTTAACTTACTTTTCGATTTAACTTACATTTAGATATTAAGAGCCCTAACTTGCCTAATATTTTATGTTTTTCGCATATTTGAATATTATATATACACACTTATAAACTATTAATTTCCAAAAGAATACAAAATTGATTCTTCAATTGATAAAATTGAAACAACGTCTTGAACTTAATAATTACTAAAAAGCAAATTAAAATGCTGGAAATGAACTACAACTTATTGAGATACAAATCCAATAATATTCCTAGATTCGATGGAAACCCAACATTATTAAACATATTTTTAAATTCATGCGAGAACTTAATCAAAGCTTTCCAAGATTCTAATAATCTAACAGCGCAAATTAATATATGTCTATTAGCCACAATATTTGGAAAATTAACCCGAAGAGCAGCGGACCTAATTGTACCATGGATAGAGCTGAAAACATGTAACGATATCAAGTTAACGTTAGTCAACTGTTTCGAAGATCAAAGATCAGCAGGCGGTCTAATACAAGATTTAATAAATATGAAACTACATAGAAACGAGCCACCTTTAACTTACGGGATGAGAATACAAGACTCTAGAAGCTTATTATTTTCAAAATTAAATGCATCAAATCATCCAATCAATGAAAAGATAATTAAAATGAAGCATTACTAAGAATTTGCCCTAAAGACATTTATCAATGGACTACAGTACAACATGCAAATGGTAGTAAGGCTAAAGAACCCAGAGTCACTAGAACAAGCAATGTCTTACGTTCGTGAAGAAAAGAACTTTCTATATTTTAAAAATAATTCCCAAAATAATAATCAAAACAATAACCAAAGATTACACAGACCATAAACCACTTACATGGTTATTTCATTTAAAATAACCTAACTCTAAATTAATTAGATGAAGGTTAAAACTGGAAGAATTCGACTATAAAATTATCTATAAAAAAGGAATACAGAATACAAATGCAGATGCACTGTCACGCATAAAACTAAATATCTACGAGAACAAATCAATTGTAAACAACTCTGGCGACTCAAAGTTCGACATAGTTGAATATTTTCGAGAAATCGCAGAAAACCCATCAGAAGGTCAATCTGAAGATAATAAGGAAATTGACCAGTCGTAGATAAAAATTATATCGGATATTCAAATGAGACCACCAGATTCAAAACAAACAGCACATTGATATCAACAAGACAATGACAATACACAGATTCCTATACTCGAGGAAATAATTAATAATAAAAAATTGCAATACATTATCTCAAAATCACCCTATGACAAAATTCACATAAACTCAGAAACCCCTTTTAAAAATACGATTTGTTATATCAAATTACCCGTAGTAAATAAACTATAAAGACATTTATTAAAGAATATTCACCGGATAAGAAATGTTACTATATAATTCAATGCACCAATATAATTAACACTATTACTGATGAAGAAGAACAGATGATTCTTATAAAAATCAACAAGAAGGAAAAACCAATCATAGACGAATTACAGAAACCTTTGATAGACTAAAAATCAATTATTACTGGCCAAAACAGAAAGAATAGAGAAATATATTAATGATTGTGTAACTTGCCAAACATAAAAGTACAGTCGCTTAAAATCTTATATTCCAATGGTAAAGACCGAAACACCTTCAAAACCATTCGAAATACTATATCTTGATACCTTTGTATATGAAAAACAAAATATATTAACATTTTTTGATACATTTTCAAAATATGGATAAGCCTATACTTATGACAAAAATGCCAAATCAGTTTGTGACAAACTAAGAAACTTCTTTTCATTCTTCGGTTGCCCAGAGACAATAATAACAGCCCACAAAATTGACATTCACTTTACTACACCAGGCCATCATGAATCGAATGCTCATATAGAAAGATTCCATTCGACATTAATTGAACATTTAAGATTGCTAGAAAAAAGAGATCGAACAAAGAAGCTAGGAGACCTGTTAGTATTCGCTATCATAGCATACAACAGCACTAAACACTTAATTACAAAATTCGCACCATATGAATTGATCTTAGGTCACACCAATTATAGAAGCCCACTAGATTTGATATCTTATACATTCTATTCAGATTATATGACAACCTATAGAGATAAAATAAATGATATGTTCAAGAAGGTAAATGAAAGAACATATTTAGAAAAAGATAGAATTACCTCTAAGACAAATATAAAAGGAAGCGAATTTAAAGAATTTAAAGTAAATCAGAAAGTTTATAAAAAACTGACAGAATGAAATAAGATTAAGCCTAAATTTAAAGGACCTTATATGATTAAAGAAATTTTGGAACACAACAAAGTCAGAATCCAAAATCCAAAAGCTGAAATAATACACATCAAAGAATTAAAGAAATTTTTAATTTCAGATTCTCAAGAATCCTCTTCGGATTCGTAATGGATACACTAACTGACCTAAACGATAACCCAGGGACACTTTGTTATAAACTAGGGAAAGCATACAAAACCAGCAATCATTGATCATTCGTAAAAATATTCGAATTAGACCCAATTCTCAAAGAATTTTACACTATAAAAGACAGATATCTTTTATTAAAAAATGAAATTCTATTAAGTTTGAATGTACAAAATTAATAGAATTTCACAATTCTCATATGACAATAGATAGTATTGAATTAAAAATTGAAGAAGAAATTAATCCATTACTACCTTTAAAAACAAGAAACAGAAGATGAATTATTAATGGTTTAGGTTCCATTATAAAAAGTATTACAGGTAATTTAGATGCTAAAGATGCAGAACAAATTGACGCTAGTATTAAAATTCTAAAAAAAAAAACCAGAACAATGTCAAAATCATTCCTGACCAACAGATGTCAATTCTGAATGATTCAGTTCAAAGCTTTAAAGAAAACTCAAAGAATATTTCACATAATCAAAATATTCTCAATTTGCGACTGAAAGAAACTACGAATTTAGTAAAAGAAATAGAACTAAAACAACTATGACAAACAGCCGCTTTGAAAATGCATATGACATTATTCCAAATATTTCTCTTCTATCAAAATATCTATGATATTTTCAAAAACTTAGAAGTTGCTATATCATTCGCAAAACTAAGAACATTTCACAATGCAATTGTAAAACCTGAAATTCTATTAAAGAAATACAAATAATTAATGTACAATTAATCAATAAAAAATTCCCTTTTAATCCAACTTTAATAAATATTTTAGATTTTGAAAACATTTTGGAAATCAAGAGTTACATGAAAGACAATGATATCATATTTATTATCGAAATACCTCTTGTAGAAAATAATTTATTCGACCTATATCAACTTTTTACCCCACCTGTATTTAAAGGATAATACTGTCAAATTATTGTACTTACTTATAACTATGTAATTCTATATGGAAACCATTTTGGTTACTTTAATAACAATTGTAAAGAAATGAACAACAAATTGTATTTAGGCAACTATATCTATACGCAAAAGGTAAATGTTGCTTGTGAGATTCAACTTCTCAATTAACAAAATAATATAATTAATTGCAAACCGATTAATATCGATATAGATTTTGATATCCACCCAGAACAAATAGATAGTAATAACAAAAAATGAACTTGTATGAACTGAAAGTTGTAAAAATCTAGAAAAAAGGCTCATACTCAAAGGAAGCTATTTAATTAAACTCAATTAATACTGTCAATTAAGAATAAAAGATATTAACTTAAAAAATTATTTGATTACGAATAAGAAATTCCAAAAAATACCTATTGTATTGTTTACCTATTGTTGTAATGAAAAATTTATCCCTAAAACCACCATTATACAACAAAGTAAAATTGTTCAATTTGCAAGACATTCATATTGAAAAATTCAACGATATTCAAAACGAATTAAATATTCAAAAGGAAAATTCAAAACTACTTATCAATCCTATACAATATAAACGTATCAGTATTTGGACAATTTTGCTTTATGTAATCATAACAATCATACTGACAATGCTTTGTAAAAGGTTATTATGGTCAAAGATTTAAAAACTAAAGGTCAAACAAAACAATGACGAAATTCACATCTAGACACAAAATTGTATTATACACAAAATTGTATATGACCTCTAAAAGGATGCAGGAGTTATATTTATCATTTAGTTGACTATATATAGAAAACTACCGATAATATGCCTATCAGCACCTAGTGCTTATTCAACATTATTAATTATGTAAAAACACGAGAATTCAACACCTCACCATCTTTCTCCTAACGCGAGTAGCACAGTACGCTCCTCTCTAGAATTTTATTAACCTAGTGTGAATACTGTAGTTTGGTTCACGCCATTCTGTAAATTTAAATAAGTTTTAAAAATAGTACTTTCGAGACTTTCGTTTTAACTCTCATTAAGGCATAAATTTGTGTTTTTTTCTTTCTCAGCTTTTGTTTAGTCTTGTTAATATTTTCTTCTAGAGTTTTTTGAACGGGCTGCATGTTAAACCAGCGTGTCTCCTCTCTGATACGCTTCCTTATAGTTTTGCAGAGCTCAGCGTACTCGACCCTGCCAAAAGGACTCCCTGCATTTCTCATTGTCCGTCGTTTTTTCATTAACTCAATGGTTTCACTGGAGATTTTCGTCTGTTTGAAACATTTCTCTTCTGGTGCAATTAAAACAGCCGTTTAAAGCACATTGTTGGTAATTCCTCCTTATTGGGCTGATATTTCCACCTCCTCCGGGTCATGTAACACAGCAAAGCGGTTTGACAATGCAATCTCAAATTCGCTGCCCTTCTCCAGTAATTTCCAAGAATCAACTTTGCTCTTCTTTGGCCTAACCATTCTTTCGCGCTCTCTACGACAGTTAATCTTAACTTTTGCTCGCACCATTCGGTGGTCACTTCCGACGTAAAAATTGTTAAGGACAGTACAATTACAAAATATTGTTTTATCATTGGTCATGATATAATCAATTTTACTTGTGAGTCCAGATGGACTTTTCCATATCCATTTTCTGTGATATTTTTTTCATAGAAGGTATTCATAATATAACGTTTTTGTCCTTCAGCAAAATCAGCCAATCTGTCACCTCTATTGTCCCGCTCATCAGATCCATATGGGCAATCAGTTCCATATGGGCCATATATGGGTCACCAGTTCTAGTTCCAATTCTGGCATTAAAATCACCCATCAGGATTTTGTACCTACATTTCTCATTGTATAAAAGCTGGGCCAGATCATCATAAAATTCCTCAATTTTCTCATCCCTTTAGTTTATAGTCGGTGCATAAGCTTGGATGATTTGAAGCTTAAACTTTTTATTCAGCTGAATGACGCATTGGGCTAGTCGGTCAGATACGCTTTCAAATTTGACTACACTATCTTTCAGCTTTCGATTGATGAGTAATCCAATTCCACCAAATCGTCCATTCTCTGTACCCCGAGTGTAGAGTACGTAACCAGTTGAATCCAGTTGAATTAACTCTTCGCCCTCTCTTCGTATTTCACATAGCCCAATAATAACCCAATCTATGTTGTATGTTGTCAAGTTCGATCAACAGTTCTTACAGTTGGGCATTCGTTTTCATTGTCGGTATATTTAGAGTAGCAATGCCAAAAGTCCAATGGCAGCCTGATCTAACCCGGTGATTCTCAGCACCCTCTGACTCGGGGCAGATCTTCCAGCTATCGTAGGGTGTTTGAGGTTGTAGTATCATATTTGGAATACCATGTTGAAGCTTTGGACCATAATCTGCCACGCTGGTTCAATCTGCCACGCTGGTTCAATGCGGGTTGGCAGACTCTCCTAGGAACATAGGTTCCAGACGGCATAGCTCAAAGTTTCATTGCCCTACTCAAACCCCTTTATCACTCAAGGTCTGATCCACAAAGGGGAACTAGTATAATAATTGTCCATATATACGTGATGCTCAACATATAGTTTTCCTTGCAGCAAATACATTACCACTATTTTTTGTTTGCTCGTTTCCTGTCAAATCATCAGTATACACTGCAAACCTTTACACCATTCCATTTGGAGTCGCTAACATCTATAATTTAATTCTATATTTATGGTGTTTATGTTTTATTTGTTGTCAGATAACAAGTCTCTCTCGCCACAAAACAATTGACTCATCTAAAGCCAGTTCTCGCCCAGGATAATATATCCCAGCCATTCTATTATTAAAAAAAATCTATCACTGAGCGAATTTTCTGTAGTCTCTCTTCGGATATATGTTCTCCAGGTTGAGGATTTCTTGAAAAATGTCGCTCTCCCAAAATTATCAAAAACCTATTCCGGCTTAGGCTTTTCGACATTGTTTCTTGGTGGAAGAAAAGGTCTTTCTTCTAGTAGTCCTGCAAGCGGCGTAACTTTACATTTCCTATATGCATAAATACGCCCAGGAAAATTAGTAACTCAGGGAGTGTGAGGTTCTTCCACGCAGTAATTTGAGATTTCTCTCGAAGACCTGGAGACAGGAATATTTCTAAAATTATCAAAAACCTATACCGGCTTAGGCTTTTCGATATAGTTTCTTGGTGGAAGAAAGGGTCTTTCTTCCAGTAGTCCTACAGGTTAAGCAAAAAAAAACGTGATGTGACGATCGAAGTTAATTAATGTTTGACAAGCGTGTTTCGGAATCCACGTTAAGCTATAGATTTAGTTACTAAAAGGCATCAGATTGATGATTCAGGATGGCGGTCAAAGTCCTTTGAATGGCTTCAGTGTCAGTAAACTTTTTTTCGAAGAGGTAGAAGTCGCAAGGAGCAAAATCAGGCGAGTATGGTGAATAATTGATGGTTAAAATGCCATTTTTGGTCAAAAGATCAGTGACGAGCTTCGAGTGATGGGACGTGACATTATCGTGCAACAAGTGCCAGCTGCCTTGTTGATGGAATTGTGGCCACATACGACGAATACGCGACAACAGACGCTTCATAACATTAAGATAAAACACATCATTGATCGTTTGACCAGGTGGGACGAACTACTTGTACACAATTCCCTCCGAATCGTAGAACCAAATCAACATTGTTTTGATTTTTGACTTCTCGAGACTGCTTTTCTTCGTATTTGGCTCGCTAGGGTGCTTCCTTTCGGCACTTTGATGCTTGGTTTCTAAATCATCTTGAAAACACCATGTCTCATCACTAGTAACAATGCTGTACTTCAAGTTTTCGTAATTTTTTGGCCCTTAAATCAAATTCTTGCAATTTTGGATTCGGAGCAATTTTTGGTCGCCAGTCAATTTGTGTGAAACAAAGCATGCACAAACCTTCCGAAGTCCCAAATGATCGGTCAAAATGCGATGAATTGAATCTTTGGACATGTTCAATTGTCTTTTTATGAATCACAATAAAGATTTTGGTTGATTTTTTTAGAAATTCACTCACAATTTCAATGTTACTTTGAGTAACCAAGGAATTTTTCGCACTAGAATGTTTGTCGTTCTTTATGTCCTCACGACCTCCTTTGAATCATCTAAACCACTCGATGATTCTGCAATGGGACGATAAACAATCCTCACTATACAGTTGTTTCATTAAATGAAACGTTTGGGTGAATGTTTTATCACGTTTAAAACAAAATTATTGTTATTGTTATTGTTATTGTTATTGTTATTAAAACAAAATTATTATTATTACAATATTCGCTCTTTTTTCGATGTTTATTTTTCGACCGATAGTATAAACACATTGACACATTAAGCGCGATGACTTGGCTTCTAATGATTCGAATGGAAGGAAATTTGGCAGAACGTCAGTGAAGGAACATGAGCACAGGAATATTTAAAGAACTACCGTCCAATAAGTCTCCTATCAGTAGTGTACACGGTCTTCACCAAGATAATATTATCCAAAAGAATATTAAGAAAACTTAAAGGCGCAACCAAGAGAACAAGCAGGATTCAGACGTGCATTCAGTACAATGGACCACATCCAAGTTCTATAGCAGGTCATAGAAAGATACAACGAATACACTATGCCAATATTCTTAGCTTTTATCGATTATGAAAAAACATTTGATTCAACTCAAAGCGGGCCATAATGGATGAATTGTTTAAGCAAGGTGTAGAGAAAGCCGATGTAAACCTACTAGGATCGATATATGATGCAGTTACAGCCACAGTCCACCTTGATGATCTTGAGGTTGGAATAAATGTAGATAAATGTAGGTTGGAATAAATGTAGATGATATCGTTCTTCTTTCACAAGACCCAGAGAAGTTTCAACACATACAGTAAGGGCTGGAAAACCATTTGGCTTGACAAAAAAAGAGGTCATGTTCATTAAATTTGCTGAGGGTAAAAATAATTTCTATTTTAGAAATGGGTTTGAAAGTTGTGGATCGCTATACCTCGGGTAGCACAGAGGAGAATGGAAAGATGCATGCTTGGATATATATACATATATATATATATATATATATATATATATATATATATATATATATATATATATATATATATATATATATATATATATATATATATATGTATATGTATATATATATACATATATGTATAAATATACGTATATATATATATGTATATATATATATATATATATATATATATATATATATATATATATATATATATATATATATATATATATATATATATATATATATATATATATATATATATACAGGATATCCCGAATCGTATGGACGAAACTTTACTGCGTGTTCTACGGCTAAAATTAAGGACACTTTGTCATATAAATCTACACCGAACAATATGTCCTAAGAGAGCTACGTCCCCCTAAATGGGGTTTCGCGAGGACGGACTTTCCCAAATATGTCCGAAACCGTTAGGGAAGCACGTGCTGAAAGATAAGAATGATCGTTAACCTTGGTTGTATAATTATTGAAACTATATCTGTTTCTTAGTGTTCGTTTAATATTACTCATATGGACTTTTTCTTTAAAATTTGATGATATAGTTTTTCTTTTAGGGCTAACGGATTTTATTTGAGTTGGCTTGGAGAATTTGTCGGCCAATTTTTGTCTTGCGTGTTTTTTAATGCAAATATTTTGTTCTGGTTGGAATATGTCAGGGTCACAGCGGTTTTCATTAACTTTTCCGATTATTTTTTGTTTGCTTTCTAACAATTTTTCATTTAATTTTGAATAAAGTAATTTTGATTTTTCTTTATGCTCATTAATATAATTTGTTAATAGTATTTGGTCTAGTCTAAATTAAAAGGATCGTTTGAGCTAATATGACCGTTAATTATATCAATGGGTTTTAATTTAGTTACTGAATGTATTGAATTATTATATGCTAGTATAGCATATTTCATTTTCTGTTGGATAGACGATGCTCCGAGATTTTGATTGTTTAATAACCTCACGTGTTCATAAAGTTGAATGTAATCGTTCGACTATTCCGTTCGATTCTGGATGATGTTCTGGATGATGGTGAACGTATATTTTATGTAATTGTAAAAGTTCTATGCTGACGGTGTTCTTAAATGCCGTTCCATTGTTAGTTACTATCTTCTTTGGAATACCATGATTTACCCAAAGAAATTTATTAAGTTATCAATTATTTCTGTAGCTGCTAAATATTTTAATGGATATGCTTGGGCGTATTTTGAAAAGCTGGAAAAGGAATTTCGATTGTTCTAAAGTATAAGTATCCATATGAATGATTTCAAAGGGTTGTACTGCTGTTGGGGTAACGTTTATTTTTATATTGATCGGATGACGTTCGTATTTACTTCGTTGGCAGATTTCGTATTGATTAATATACGTTTGAATGGAGGTCTTGATATTTGGCCAATAATATTTTGTTATAATTCTTGTTTCGGTTTCGTCGATTTCTCTATGATTTGTTTTACTTTCGTGATAGTTTTTAATTACTTCTATTTTTTCACTTTTTTCAGTAATCTCTATCAATTTGGTTAGGCATCGTTTAAATTTAATCGATGGCCATTTAAAATATTTCCTTACAATTTCGCATAAAGGTGCACACATTTCTGATGATTCAAAATATAAGAAATATGTTTTGTCCGGAATAACATTTTCCTTTATGAAACTTAGAATGTCAGTTTCAAAATTGTTTTCTGAAATTTGTACTAAGAATCTTCGCTTTTTCTCAAACAAAATAATCGTTTTAGTTTTTGTGTGGCCATGTCGAACTTTGGGGAATACAATTTGATTTGCTCCATAATTTACAGCTATTTCGAGTATTGGAACACCTAGAATTGGATCTTGTTCATTGTTAGAATGCATTGTAGCATTGTCATATAGAATTTGAGGATTTTCATCATCTACTTGAACTAATGTCGAAATATTGTCTGGACATTTCTCATCATTGGCTTTCTTTTGACGATCTATTTTGTTTTCAAGTTCTTTATTAAAATTATCTATGTAGTCTTTAAGAGTAGGTATTTCATCGGCATCCTTTATATGTAATTCGATTCTGCAAAGAGCATCCGCGTTGGTATTTAACTTGCCCTTTTTATAAATAATTTTATAGTTAAATTCGTTTAATTTAATTCGCCATCGTAGTAACTTACTACTTGGGTCTTTAAGTGAAAATAGCCACAATAAAGGCTTATGATCTGTAACGATATTAAATTTACGACCATACAGATATCGGCGAAAATGTTTAGTTGCCCAAACCAAGCATAGACATTCTTTTTCAATAGTAAAATAATTTAATTCGGAATCGTTAAGCGTTTGGTAAGTATATGCTATTGGTAAATTCTGGCCAATTGGGCCTTGTGATAATACGGCACATAACGCAACGTTACTCGCATCTGTTGTTAAATTAAACTCTTTTGAAAAATCAGGATATTGAAGGATAGACTCATTGGTTAAAATGTTTTTACAATATTTGAAACTTTCTAAAAAATCTTTATTATGTTCAATCTTTGCTCCTTTTTTGAGGCATTTTGTCAACGGCTTAGTGATTTTCGCAATATTGTTTATGAATCTGCGATAATATCCCAATAATCCTAAGAAGCCTTGGATTTGTTTTGTTATTTCTGGAAGTGGGAAATTTAGAATTGTATGAATTTTATCCGGGTTTGACGTTACTCCGTTTGATGTTACAATGTGTCCTAAATAGGCTACTTCGTGTCTAAGAAATTCGCTTTTGTCAGGTTGTATTTTGAAGTTGGACTCACGCAAACATGTGAATACTGCTTTTAATCTTTCAAGATATTCCTGCAATGACGATGAGAATATTATAATGTCATCAAGGCATACAAAATATTTTTCATTATTCTTTGAAATGTTGCCGGGGCATTCTTAAGTCCAAATGTCATCCTTAGGTATTCGTAATGGCCATTTTCCGTATTGAATGCTGTTTTCGGGATGTCCTCTTTGTTCATTTGAATCTGATGAAATCTACTAGCCAAATCTACACTAGTGAAATATTGGCATTTCCCAAACTTTCTAACAGATCAGAAATATTGGGAAGTGGATAGTTGTCATCTATTGTTTTTTCATTGCGTCTTCGGTAGTCTACAACTACCCTCCACTTTTGTTTACCCGAGGTCAGCCTTTTTGGGAACTACCCAAATAGGGGAAGACCAAGGAGAATTAGTAGGTTGTATGATGTTTTGTTTCGGCATATTTTTTATCTGATTTTGGACCTCTTTTTTATAGATAAATGGATACCTATAAGATTTTGTGTATATCGGTATTTCGTCTGTTGTTCTGATATGATGTTTGATCTTATTTGTAAAGGTTAATGGTATATTTTCGTGATAAAATATGTCAGAAAATTCCTTACAAAGACTGATAATTTTAGATTTTTCTTTCGTATTTAAATGATCTGTCCTAATAATGGAAGGATCGAATTTAGAAATGTTTGACTCGTCAAAGTTATTTAATTTAAAACTTTTAATTTCCTGTCTATAAAATTTTTCTACGTCAATGGGTTCAGAGAAATCTAAAACGACTGGGTTGGTGGTCTTAGTTATAACAGTTGTTAAAGCATGTCCGTCTTTAGCGATAGTTAAAGAAGATGGTATTTCACAACTCTGCATTTTCTGATAAGGAATGAGGTCCACCGTTTCTAATGCTTGTCGGAATTTTTACAACTTGTTCACAACGAGATGATATAGTTATGGAATTCATTTCTTTTTTTGTTTTGTAGAATTTTAATTCGATATTTGCGTGCGGTGTAACTAAATTCCCGTATCAAAATTCATATTAGCTTGAAGAAGTTTCAAGTTATCTCAACCGATAAGTCCGTCGGACATGTTGTGAAATTTGAATAAATAGAATTTTTAAATTTTGCTTTTCCGGTAAATTAAATATTTTCGAGGAAGACACAGAAATACTGTATTTATGAGAAGATTGCTGAAATACTGTTGTTACTATGAATGGGTCATTAATAATAGAATTGAAATAAAACTTGTATGCAACATTAGGATCTATAAAGGATTTAGTAGACCCTGAATCAATCAGAAATTTTAAGTCGTGTTCTGGAAAGGTTACGTATGCTAATTCACTAGAATTATTATTATTTAATAAAATTATTGGAGGTGTTAGGGTTTGTTGTTGTTTAGAAGAGTATCTTGAAAATTTTCATTTTCTGGTGCAGGTTCCTCAGATAAATACTCATTATAATTTTGTTCAGTATGTTTCTCCTTCGTTATTAAAATCGAAATGATTATCTGACTGATATTTTTCTGTATAATTATTCTGATCAATTTCTGATCAAATTTGTTTCTGAATTGTATAGTTCTTCGAATACGAATTTTGGAGGAGGTGCATTCGAAGTACTTGGAAAACTTGGTCTGATATTACTTGACTGCCTTGCCGATACTCTCATAGGAACTGGTTTGGGCAAGCGTTGGTTACTTTGATTCGGTCTGAATACGTTTGCTTGATTAGGTTCTTAAAAACTTGAGAGTTTGCGGGAAATCGATTTGGAGTTTTGTTAAAATGTTGTTTAAAATGTATCGGTTGAGATGGAAAACTAGGTTGAGATGGCAAACTGGGTTGAGATGGAAAACTGGGTTGGAATGGAAAACTGGTCCTATTTTGGAAAGCATTATGAGGAGTATGATAATTAAACGAACTGAACGGGTTCCTATTAGAAGAGAATTGTGATTGAAAATTATTAAAATGCGGTCTTGGACTAATTACAGGGGACTTGTTATACTTAACATAGACTTGTTATACCTAAAGGCTCTCTCAAGCCTGAAAGGAAAGTCTTTAAGGCTAAGTCGTTAAGTTACGTTTCAAAATTTTGGCACTATCTATTCTTTCATGAATATCTACGTAAAAGCACAATAAATTTAAAATATGTAAAATTTTATCGTAAAATTGATTTGAACTTTCATTAGGTAATTGTTTTATCATTACCAAAATCTCTATTTAAGCAAACCTCGTTCCGCTGATCGGCAAAATTGCGATTTTAAACTTTCTCTACGTTATCCCAGGTAGAAACGCTATGAATGTTAATTAGACAGTTCAAAAGAAATACATTTTGAAAACAGCTTTTTTAAAACAGTGATTTTATAAAAATGATCGATTAATAATTGGCATGTTGTAAGATATCGATTTAAATCATTAGGATTGCCATCGAATGTTGGCACACTTTTTAAATATTCTGGTTTAAATTCCATATTTTGATTCATAATATTAATTTGAGTCTGAGTTCCGTTATTAGAGTATCTTAAAGGTTTAATTCTTAGTGTTTCAAATTTTTCCAATAAATCTTCGATATTATTCATTCAATTGCACTTACATTAAGGTGATCAACTTAAGCATCTCTTGACTATAAAATTGGTGACTGGATCTTCAATTTTTGTCGTCCCCAGGCCAACTTCGTTGCAAAATTAGGCAATTTGTGTCCCAATTTCCTGTTCAATCGTTTTTAGGCTAGTCTACAGTTCCGCGATGGAAAGGGCGTCTTGAAGTTTGAAGAACCACCCTGAAGACTGTCTTTGCCGAAAACCGATTTTTGTTGAATTTCCAGTAAATTGTTGGTACAAACTCGTAAGAATGATTCGAAACGATCTGGCAATCTTACTCGACTGCGCCACTTAAGTTACGGGATACTCAAGTTGACTTTTTAAAAACAATTTATTTTATAAAAATACGAAATTACAAGTTTTAATATGTCGAACATAAACAGTATAAGATTTTTACTAGACTCTATGTAGTACATTGCAAGATTGGTTTAAATATATAAAATTTATGTTGGTTAAGCGTTTTAGTATGGTCAGAGGCGTCACATAACTCGCGTGATAAGTGGACGAACATTGTCGTGCATGAGATGGAAGTTTTCACCAACAGCACCAGCAAATGAACGCATAGTGGGTTGGAGAATATTATCCAAATATTGTTGAGCTGTCAGAAATCGATTTGGAAAAATGAACTCGGTTCTATCGCCAATAATGATTCCACCCCATGCCATAAAGTACCGCCTCAATGGTACGTGCCTCAAACGCTCCAAATCTCCGGATTGTCTCCATGTTCCTATTAGATGAGATTCGGGAATTGGGATGAAATTTTAATTTGGACTCGTCAGTGAACAAAACTGTGGACCAAGCAATTGCATTCAAATTTTGAAATTCTCGACGCCAGTTTAATCTTGCGCCACGATTGCCTCTTGGGATAAGTGGGTATTTGAGCGGTCGTCGAGAATGGAGAGTGGCTTCAAGGAACCGATTTCTTAGAGTATCTTGGCTAACAATTAAGGTATGCGTCTGATGTAACTCCGTTTGCTTGCAGTTAAAACTAAACATCTATCTTGAACTGCAGCTGTACAGCATTTTTGTCCTAGATGTTGTTCAGCAGGATGTCCTGTTTCCCTGAAGCGCCTCCATTGCTGACTGATGATTCTTTATGAAGAAGTCCTACTGTTCGATCGTTCCGTTATAAAACACAATATTTGCAATGTAGAACATAATTTTTTAATAACATAACATAATAATATAATCATCATGGAATGTTTCAAAAGCAGTCACAAGTTGCCACGAGTGTCTCGATTCGGTGTGTGGTCCGTAGTGAGCAAACGCAACACGCATCGCGATTATAGCTTTTCATCTCCATACGTTCGTTTTTGTCCGAAAGTGTCCGATTTTTATCGTCTCAACAATCTTTTTCACCTTCATTTTGCGATTGGCTAACACAATATCATGGATTTTGTTTACTATTTCTATGTTGACCACAATGGCACGCCCTGAGCACGGGCTGAGACCTGAGAGCCTGAGACGTGCTGATTCGGCCACATTCAAAGAAGTTCCCATGATACCGTAAGAGTTCCCAACAGAGTTGCCCTGATACTTTTTAAATTTTTCTTTGGATTGTGCGAGAGTTTTACGCAAAAAGAAAAATAATCAATACATTAAATTAATTATCTGTTTTTGAAATTTTTTCTTGCAGTGAAAATATACGTTTAGAGATCCAGTTTATATCTATAAAGAATTTATCTTTCGTTATATTAATAATTTTTCCATCACAAACATTTCGCTAGTTTTCCATGGCTTATCGGCGGAATAACCTGTGATTTTGCTAAAGTTATCAGCTATTGACAGTTCACTATTCATATTTTGTCAGGCCATGAAGCATGTCTACCAGTCACTAAACACAACACAAACAAATTGAAATCAGTGAGCTAAATCAAGAAGACAAATATAATCAGGGCTTATGGCGATATTTATAGATAACAGTTGTTGATGTTGTTAGGGTGCTGTTGATAGAATTAGTCATTATTGAATCAGTATTTTTGCAGAATTAAAAGCAGGTATTATTTTTGTAATTTAATATATTATGTTGATTTTTGTGACTTTTTATATTTAACGATATGTATAATAAAAATTTGAATTTTAAATTGAATTATTTCCATATCACTTTAATTGATTTTTAAGTTTATATGAATCAAACTGAAAAAAAACCTTACAGTTGATTAACAGTCATTTTATTTCCCATTTGAAACTGCTTCAGCAGCCTATATACACAAATCTAGTCCAAAAAATGCTGTGTAAAGTCCACGTCTTTTTTGAATGAATATGGTGACTATAAATTTTTTGACGTGAATATCAATAATTCTAATACCATTTTCCTTTATAATTATATATGCCATAGGAAAAGCTCTATCATTGTGAAGTATCGAGCTACTTTTAGGTATTGAAGAACGTTAAGAAGAAAGACAAATTAGTCTCTTTCAGCATCAAACTTTGTTGAAAATCAATTTTCCATTAATGATGGTTCTATATATGGTTTTCAATATAAAGTCCAAAAAATCCTATGTAAAGTCCAGCTTTTTGGAATGAAAATGGTGACTACGTTAGTTGTTTCAATGTAAATATCAATAATTCTGATGTTTTTTTCCTGTAATATTATATTTGCCACAGAACACACGTTATTATAGTGGAGTATCGAGCTATTTTGTCATTGAAGAAACTCAAGAGGAAAGATAATCGAAGTGCATTGACTGTTTTTCTAGCTAATTTAGCCTTCACCAATATTGAGTGGACACATCGTAAAAGGAAGTCACGTTTCATCAGATTGTATAATTGAAACAATAAAGTTATTATTAAGCATTTAATAGTAACGCGTGTTGACTGGATATCTTTATATTTAACTATGCGTGAAGTATATTGGTTAAATGTAAAATAATTCTTTTTAAGATTTCCGTTTCAAGTATAATGTTGTTTGTTGTTGAAAATACAAACATATGGGTAGTTTGTATCTTTTGAACGGCGATCAGTTACCTATTATCAATGTGCGGATATATGTCCTATTTCAACTAACTGTCCTTATGTTCGTTGTCGTGTAAAAAACCTGTGAGATTACTTTAAATATTAATATATGTAAGTATTGTGTTTCCAAATGCCAAATCTAATAAATGGTAAACATTTTTCAGATGAGATATTCTTAAAATTATAAAAGAATACTATATATGACTAAAAGAGAACGCATGTTTTCGAAATGGGCAATAGTTGGGATGGGAAGATCAGCGACCATCAAACATCGCTTATAATTAGTCGAGGGGGTTAAGGGCGCAGTGGAACATCGAGGAGCATCGCGTTTTTGCCATTGAGTCGATTTTTGAAAATAAAGATTTCTTTATTCAACATATTTTCTGTCGACAGATATGTATTGTGTTTCACAAAAGTACTCCAATGGCTAATCAATCGACTCCAAAACATGTTACGAGAGCGAGAATATCTGTTCTTCAGAGTCCTGCTTTGGGTCCGCCTAGTTGGTCGCTACCTCGCAGGCTACTCGGCAAGTTGACAATCTTTCAGTACAAAATTATGATTGTTTAAAGGCTGCTTTAAAGTGATTTTGTATAATGTCCTACGTTACACATGCCAAAAAATGTTACGAGGGCGAGAATATCTGTTCTTGCCAGTCCTGCTTTGGGTCTGTCTCGTTGCCCGCTACTTCTCAGGCTACTCGGTGGGCTGACAATCTATCAGTACAAAATCATGATTGTTCAAAAGTTGCTTCAAAGGGATTTTGTATGTCCTATGTCAGAATATTCTGTCAGAATGTCCTACGTAAGGATGCCCTATGTCAGAATGTCCTATATTAGAATGACCTATGTCATAATATGTTACGTCAAAATGTCCTCTGTCCAATTCAAAGTGTTGCTTTTGATTATGTAATTTTGATGTTGAGTGATGAGGCACATTTCCATTTGGATGATTATGTCATTGTATGTTAAATAAAATTGATGTTTTGCGTTGCAAAAACCCTCCAAAATTCAAGCTGCTTAGTACTTTGTACTATGTACATAGTACTATGTACGCACACACACACACATATATATATATATATATATATATATATATATATATATATATATATATATATATATATACATCTACATACATACACATACACGTTTATACACATATACATATATACTCGTATAATTATATAGCGTGTTCCGATAGTGCAATATCGCTTGATCTCTTGAAAAAGTTTAAGTGTAAGGGTTGTACAACTAAAAAGATTGCATTGTTAAAAATTAATTTTATTCATACAAGGTGTCTCACAAAACTGTGCCAGGGTACAGTTTTGTTTTTTCTTATCGAACATCCCATATGTTCACACATTTTTGCATTCTGCTATTCATTCTAAACATATTTCGTGAAACATATCCCATAGCTAAACCCAATTGTTTTACCGATATCCACCATTTTGGAAAAAATATCGACATTTTTCCAAATTTGTCTACGTTATACAGGTTGTCCAGGATAACTGAGATAAATGGAAAAAAAAATCAAAACATCTCACATTTTTAAATGGAATGTCTAATATTTTTTTATATTACAAGATTCGCAAGATAAAATTGTTCTATTCATTTAAACACATTTTTTCATACATTTTTGTTTTTAATATTTCGTTTTTAATGAAATTCACTTTAGGCTTTATGGTATAGTGCGGTTCAAGATATATCGTTGACCGAATGGCTGCAATAAACTAACCTGTTGTTAACAACCCTGTCGTAACGAAACCAGGTAAAGTTGCAAAAAAACGTAAACAGAGCCGGGCCTAATAAAATAACAGGTAAAAAGATAAAATTAATTTTGTCTGGTTTAGTAGTTTCGAAATATTTTAGTTTAGTTCGCATTTTTTTTTCTTTTAAATAGTACAGTTCTATAATTTCCATCGTATTGTTATTATGCCAAATGTGCTAAAAATGTGGCATCCTTGGTAAAATTATGATCATTGTGCCTCCGGTAGTGCTAATTTTAAAAGAAAACATTTATCGCCCGATGCTAAGTAAATTGTTAAAAATGTGTTCGTTTCTTTATTGAATAGTGGGGTTAATGTAAATGCAGCGGCAGCAGAAACGTCTTCATTAACGAAAACGCCGTTGTCTGCAGTTAAAGATATTGTGACGAAGCCAGTTAAAGCCAAAAAAGTTCGTAGTGATTCTGGTAAAAGCAAAAAAGCAGCAATAGTATCACATTCATATTCCTTTTTAATATTAAATATCTTTAATATTTCTAGAAAATCACAGTTTTTATATGTATTTTCGAAGTATATATCGTTTTTTAATATATAGTTCTGAATTTCCAATTTAGTGTTATTTGCCTTAGGAACTTAATTTTTTTGGCGGTTATGATAAGTAGCATTGTTCATTACAATTACGCTTTCCTTAGACACATTGGGCAAAAGGCTATTTATAAATCAATCTTCAAAAAGTTCTCCTGAGATGTCGTCATGGTAATCTAAAGATGAATGTTTAATATTTTTGGAAGACAACCGTAAACAATTTGGAACCGATTCATCCTCGGAACCATATTGTAAAATTGCAATTCTTTTTCCCTGGTTTCCTGGGACTTTGGTTTGGCATTTTCTTGATGTACCGATCCTTTTGCTGGCGGCTCATGTGTTTCGAATCATGTGTTAACAAGGTAGATAATGGGACGATTTTCTAATCTGTATTTTTTTTTATAGAGTTTAAGTAGTCAAACCGCCATTGTCGCAATCATTGTGATTCTATTAATATTTGTCTTTTATTAATGGTCCAATATGCAAAAGCCATTAGAGATAATATTCTCCGGAGGCTAGTTCTGCTTCAAAGAATGTTGGTTTTATCTTTCATTAGTCGCTGTTGCAATGAATACACTGCAGACACAGTTATATTCTTCATACATAACATAAATTTTACTTCGAATTAGGTCTTTGTCGCTTTCGTTAACACATTTGCTTTTACCAGAATCACTACGAACTTTTTTGGCTTTAACTGGCTTCGTCACAATATCTTTAACTGCAGACAACGGCGTTTTCGTTAATGAAGACGTTTCTGCTGCCGCTGCATTTACATTAAGCCCACTGTTCAATAAAGAAACGAACACATTTTTAACAGTTTACTTAGCATCGGGCGATAAATGTTTCCTTTTAAAATTAGCACTACCGGAGGCACAATGATCATAATTTTACCAAGGATGCCACATTTTTAGCACATTTGGCATAATAACAATACGATGGAAATTATAGAATTGTACTATTTAAAAGAAAAAAGAATGCGAACTAAACTAAAATATTTCGAAACTACTAAACCAGACAAAATTAATTTTATCTTTTTACCTGTTATTTTATTAGGCTCGGCTCTGTTTAAGTTTTTTTTGCAACTTTACCTGGTTTCGTTACGACAGGGTTGTTAACAACAGGTTAGTTTCTTGCAGCCATTCGGTCAACGATATATCTTGAACCGCACTATACCATAAAGCCTAAAGTGAATTTCATTAAAAACGAAATATTAAAAACAAAAATGTGTGAAAAAATGTGTTTAAATGAATAGAACAATTTTATCTTGCGAATCTTGTAAAATAAAAAAATATTAGACATTCCATTTAAAAATGTGAGATGTTTTGATTTTTTTTCCATTTGTCTCAGTTATCCTGGACAACCTGTATAACGTAGACAAATTTGGAAAAATGTCGATATTTTTTCCAAAATGGTGGATATCGGTAAAACAATTGGGTTTAGCTATGGGATATGTTTCGCGAAATATGTTTAGAATGAATAGCAGAATGCAAAAATGGGTGAACATATGGGATGTTCGATAAGAAAAAACAAAACTATACCCTGGCACAGTTTTATGAGACACCTTGTATAAATAAAATTAATTTTCAACAATGCAATCTGTTTAGTTGTACAACCCTTACACTTAAACTTTTTCAAGAGATCAAGCGATATTGCACTATCGGAACACGGTATATAATTATACGAGTATATATGTATATGTGTATAAACGTGTATGTGTATGTATGTAGATGTGTGTATATATATATATATATATATATATATATATATATATATATATATATATATATATATATATATATATATATGTGTGTGTGTGTATATATACATAGATGTGTATATATACAATGACATAATCATCCAAATGGAAATGTGCCTCATCACTCAACATCAAAATTACATAATCAAAGGCAACACTTTGAATTGGACAGAGGACATTTTGACATAACATATTATGACATAGGTCATTCTAATATAGGACATTCTGACATAGGGTATCCTTACATAGGACATTCTGACAGAATATTCTGACATAGGACATACAAAATCCCTTTGAAGCAACTTTTGAACAATCATGATTTTGTAGTGATAGATTGTCAGCCCGCCGAGTAGCCTGAGAGGTAGCGTGCAACGAGACAGACCCAAAGCAAGACTCGCAAGAACAGATATTCTCGCCCTCGTAACATTTTTTGGCATGTGTAACATAGGACATTATACAAAATCACTTTGAAGCAGCCTTTAAACAATCATAATTTTGTACTGAAAGATTGTCAACTTGCCGAGTAGCCTGCGAGGTAGCGACCAACTAGACGGACCCAAAGCAGGACTCTGAAGAACAGATATTCTCGCTCTCGTAACATGTTTTGGAGTCGATTGATTAGCCATTGGAGTACTTTTGTGAAACACAATACATATCTGTATCAAACGAGACACTTACACTCTACACAAAAACCGGCATAGAAAATATACTAAAAGAAGAACGCAAAAGTATGAGGAAAATCCGGCCCAAAACTAACAGAGGAAGGATACAGGCTACATTCCAGAAAGACCACATAGAGAATGTCCAACGTAGCGCACAAATGGACCCGACAGAGATTGAGGGTAGAAGAACGTATAGAAACAAAATACATATGTGGAACGTTGCATTAGAGAGCGAAGTTTCGGGGAAATCGGGGATATATATATATATATATATATATATATATATATATATATATATATATATATATATATATATATATATATATATATATATATATATATATGTTGAAGGCATGGATCGTAATAAAGTGGGCAAGCCATGTAGTAAGGCGATGAAACGAAAAATGGACCAAGGCGGTCCTGGACCGCTTAATCGCAAACGTCCACGGAGAAGACCGAAAACACGATGGACCGAGTTTTACCTATTTAGATAAAAAGTCGCCTAATGTCCGTTTGCCTAAACCGATTTTCCTCAATTTGGATTTATTTAAAAGACAATTGCTGGGACAATCAGATAATCTGAGAGATAAATTATTTAGTTTATGAATGAAACCGCGAGGTGGCGTTACATTCAACAATAGTTTTTTTGAAGTTTTGTTCCGTTTTTTCAAATGGAATGGTAGCTTTTACTGCATGGCAAAAAAGGTAATTTAAAGAGGAATCGTCCAGTGAAAACCCGAAATCGATATCTCTGACATGTCAAGAGATATTTCGATTTTTCTGAAAAAAATCAGTAAGTTTTAATTTTTACCGTAATATTAAGTTAAAAATTGGCCTTAATATTAAGGTCGCAATCGGAACCGCAACAATTTTATTTAAAAAATAAAATTAGCTATTCAGTATTAATCATCAAAATGTTCTAATCCTGACCTTGATAATATTTTTTAATTTAATTACATAAGCGGAAAAAATGCCTTTCCCTAATTGTTGAATTCTCTCTTTTGTGATGCTTAAATACTACTTGACAGAATATTGAAATCAGTCATTAATAAATATACCTACTCTTTCTTTTAAACTAAATGAATGGATGGATGAAATTATGCGTTTTCGGGTTTCCAAATAAACGCATGCAATCCTTAGGTACATTACCCAAAGAGTGTAAGAAGGGAACCATGAAAACAAACAAAAACAGTCAAATTAACTTGTCAGTTTTGAAATGCATTACATTTTCAACATTGCATTTATTGATTATTAATAATTATTATAATAATATCTAACAATGCCTTTTACGAATAACGAGGCCTATGACATGTTGGCGGTATATTTCCAATGTTTTGAAAATGCATGTATTGCAGAGTGGCAATATGCAAGTCAATATCCCGAAAGAAGGCATTATTCAAAGAAGGTGTTTACACGTCTAGCAAGACGCTTACCAGAAACAGGAATTGTGCATCCAGATCGAGTCCGCACCAGGTTACGTTCGATTCGTAATGGAGATAATGTCGTAAATGTTCTGGTTTATGTTGAAGCCAACCCCCATTTAAGTATCAGACAAATATCTGAAGAATTAGGTGTTAGCAAGACATCCGTTCATCGAATCTTAAGAGATAACAAGCTGCACCCCTATCATGTTGTCTTACACCAAGTAGTTTTGGATAACGATTTCGACAGACGGTTAGACTATTGTCACTGGTTAAAAAATATGTGTAGTGGAAATAAACAATTCTTAAAACGCATACTATGGACTGATGAAGCTACTTTTAGCAGTGATGGAGGCGTTAACTTACATAATATGCACTACTGGGCAGTTGCTAATCCACACTGGATGTTAGAAATCAAGCACCAAAATAGATAGAGTGTGAACGTATGGTGTGGTGTTTTGGGAGACAAAATTATTGGTCCCTTTATTTTTAATGGACATTTGAATAGTGAAACATATTTAAATTTTTTACAAAATGGACTGCCAGAACTAATGGAAGATGTTTCGTTGGAAACAAGAAGACAAATGTGGTACCAGCATGATGGATGCCCTGCCCACTTCTCGCAGGTGGTTCGAAACTTCTTGGATGCTTCGTTTCAAAACGTTGGATAGGACGGGGTAGCTCACCGGATTTGACAGTCCTCGATTTTTACTTGTGGGGAAGACTAAAAGACCTTGTTTTTCAAACTCGTCCTACCTCACGAGAAGACATGATTGAAAGAATTCAAAATTGAATAACCAACATTTCAAGAGCGCAAATTGAAGCCGCCGTTTTTAGCACTCGTCGAAAAATAATTCTTTGCATTTGTAAGGATGGAAGGCATTTTGAACATTTAGAAAGGCGTTAAAGTTCAGATTCTGTTAATTATTAGACTGTTGTGCCGTTAATTTTATTTCACTGTTATTATTATTATCTTCGTTGTTGGCCCGTTGGCCTTTAAACACGTTCCAAATTAATATTACACGAAGAATTTGGACCAGTCCTAAGCCTGGGTAAAGTGTGAAGGAAGGCAAACATTAGGTTAATATTTTTTTAACTTAATGCAGGTAGTAGTGAAATAATAACTGATTTTTTCAGAAAAATCGAAATATCTTTTGACATGTCAGAGATATCGATTTCGGGTTTTCACTGGATAATTCCTCTTTAAATTACCTTTCTAGCCATGTAATAAAAGCTGTACCATTCCATTTGAAAAAACTGAACAAAACTTCAAAAAAACTATTGTTGAATGTAACGCCACCTCGCGGTTTCATTTATAAACTAAATAATTTATCTCCCAGATTATCTGATTGTCCAAGCAATTGCCTTTTAAATGAATCCGAACTGATATATATATATATATATATATATATATATATATATATATATATATATATATATATATATACATATATATATATATATATATATATATATATATATATATATATATATATATATATATATATATATATATATAGACTTTATATAATTTTTATATAAAAAAAAGTTTTTATATAACATATATTTATCTCAAAATTGCTTTCTAGATTTTCCAACATCTTAATATTATTTCATGGGGAATGTATTTTAAAAATTAATATATATCTATTTGAATGACTGCGGTGAATGAGTCTAATATATGTTCAACCGTTTTAAAACATGAAATTACACCAGGACAACAGGCGACAGCTTCATGTGTAGGAGCCTTGGTTACATCTGTATTTAGTAATAGTACACTTTATTGTTATCTTCTTCGTTTAAAATGATTTAATTTATAGTGACACCATTAGATGTAGTCAAGACTCGACTTCAAGCCCAACAACGGCTCGTGAATAATTTTTTCCCTTCCAGTAAGAACCTTAAGGATTGTATTAATAATGCTCAAAGCAATTCTTGGACTAAACAGCAAATTCAAATCAGTGGGATACTGGTATGCGTTTGGTATCACCATATAATGTAAACATATATTTTGATACTTCTTATGAATTGTAGGATGCTTTTGTGAAAATAACTAGAAATGAGGGGATAACTTCGTTTTGGAGTGGACTCAGTCCAACATTAGTACTCTCTGTACCAGCCACGATATGTTATTTTGTTTCATATGAACAACTTAGATTAAAATTAAAGGGTGTTTATAACAGTAATACAACATTAAGTGAGATGCATACACAGCCATTTTGGATACCTATATTGTCTGCAAGTACAGCTCGAGCATTCTCAGTGACACTTGTCAACCCATTGGAATTAATAAAAACGAAAATGCAGTCAAAAAAACATACTTATTTAGGTGAGTTATTTGATATTTAACAATTTTTGATACATTTTTCAAAACTATTTCTTAGAACTCAGTAAAGCTTTAAATATTTTGATAAAACGGGATGGTGTAAAGGGTTTATGGAAAGGAATAGTACCGACATTTTTTAGAGATGTTCCATTTTCTGCTATTTATTGGTTGAGTTATGAGTCCATAAAATCATTGTGGGGATTAGATTATCCACCATTCTGGCAATCTTTTATTAGTGGTGCTGTCTCAGGAAGTGTAAGTAAATATTTAATCATTTTAAAATACTTTTCATTGTACTATCATTTTTGTTGTGAGATGTGAGATCTCACAAGGATTTTGCCAATAAACACCAATTGTTATCATGTCGTATCTATATTTAATTATACGACGTACACCAATTCTCATCATGTCGTATCTATATTTAATTATATGACATCTGATCTTACAAAACTATAATTTTATTAATGTATTTTTAATTTTTTTATTTGGAATATCTTATTTTTTAAATTATTTTTTAGATCTAAATATTCCCATTCAGTAGTTATGTTGTAGTTGATACACAGTTTTTTAAACTGTTTCTCAATATCATACTTGTAAGCAGCACAAAAATGTTGTGCATCTACTGTTTTTAATTAAGAAGTTCGGAATGAAGTACATAAAATACCATTCAACTACTATCTATTAATACCCGGCGATAAGAATTCAAGGTGTTCCACGTTCGATTGTTGGTTGAAGCTTATGGTGAACATGCTCTAACCCAAATAAATTGTGGTTTATAGGCTTTAAACGTAGTGATTTTTATATAAAAGATAAGGAGTGTCCAAGACAGCCGTAAAAGTTTGCAGATTTGCAAGCATTATTGGATGAAGACTCAATTCACGGGTTGAAACAATTGGCAGAAGCATTGAATGTTACTCAGTCCACCATTTCCGAACGTCTACACACATTTGGAAAGATCCAGAAGGAAGGAAAATGGGTTCCATATGAATTGAACGAAAAATACATTGAAAGGCGAACAATCACTTGCAAAATTTTGCTTGCCAAATATAAAAGAAAATGTTTTTTTGCATCGAGTTGTGACAGGCGATGAAAAGTAGATCTATTTTGATAATCTAAGCGTAAAAAATTATGGGTAGATCCAGGCCAGCCTTCAACATTACAACCAGTGCGCAATATACGAGGAAATAAGGCTTTGCTGTGTATTTGGTTACATAGTAGGGGAACTGTTTATTAGAATCGCTGAAATCTGGTTAAGAGAGGGATTCAATTGCTAAAATTTAACCGATAATTGAAGGAAAAATGACCAGAATACGCCTAAAGACAAAATAAAGTCGTTTTTCAACATGACAATGCTCGGCCACATGGTGTAAAATGTGCAAAAAAAACTACTTGGAAAACTTTAAATTCCTACCCCACCCGCCGTATTCACCAAACTTAGCCCCTTCAAAATGCCACTTATTTCGATCGATGCAGAATGGACTTTTAGAACAAAACTTACATTCTTACGAAGAAGTGAAAATTTGGCTTGATGAATGGTTGACCTCAGAATACCAAAAGATTTTTGGTGCGGATCCATTCTTTGACAGAAAGGTGAGAACAAATAATAGATAATGATGCCAATATTTTAATTACTAAAGTAATTTATTTTGTTGAAACACCCATTATGATAAATCCTTTGTTATACAGCAGATACAAGAGCAGAATCAAAAAGAACAAAAAACAATTTCTGCACTCTACTGTAATGACTATCCGACAAGAACTACAGTCGATAAAATAACAAAGAAACAAAGATATCAGTGAGCAATGTAATATGTCGACGACTGTTGCGTTCCTGCTACAACACACAAGTTAATCGAATAGTCACATAGAAAAAGCGGGAAGTAACAGTCTGATAAATACTGTACGTTACAATAGAACACAGAGCAAAAGAGATCTAGAAAGTATTTAAAAAATGGATAGAAAGTTGGCAGCCAACATCATCGAAATGTCTTAAACAAGCGTAAAAAAATCGACATTTGGCTTACATAAAAGAATAAATATGTTTGAAAAATTTATAAAAATTTACTTTTTGAAGATAAAATCAAATTACATAGAATATTTAATGTAGAGTTACTTAGAAAGTATTAAGTTTTAATATGTATCCAAAATGCAGCCATTTCAGTGACCATTTGTTTTCGTGTTACTTATATCGATCTATTCGAATTCAATTTTTGTTGCATTGGTCTTTTAAGGTATTATTTGAAAATAACATATGATATTTTTATAATCATTAATTCCATACCTTTCCGTATAAATTTGATTAGTTTTGTTATAAAAAAACAAGAAAACACATTATTTTCGTTTAATGTCAAATCCGAAATTACTTGACATTTTTTGTATCATATCACTTTTTAAACGATTCACGAGACGGTGAGAAACATATGATTAATTAATTAAGTAATTTAGAAGCATCTCCTGATATTCTCTTAATATATTTTAGGGTTGTAAATCGAATTTAAATACACGTCCTGAAATACTTAAATAATTTTGTCGCAATTTTAAATTAATAATCTTTGTCGTGGCAATATTGTGACGTTGCTACATCCTTCAGGGCTGATGTGGGGTATGATTCTTAATTAAAAAACAATGTTTTAACAATGTGCATTAGTATGTTTATAGCTTATTCGTTAAATAATAACACATTAATATTTACCAAGTGGACTTTTTCACATATTTGCTAAAAGTGTGAATTCTTTTTATAGTTTTTTGACTGGTGATTTAGTAACTTCGCACTTTTTTATGCGACGAAATAACTTTCTTTTGACATATTAGAAACATTGTATACAGGCATATGATTATATTTTCAAAACATGACGATATGACGACATTTTGCAAATAAACTCTTTCAAGTGTAATATTGTCCTAGTAAGGGCTTTTGCAATGAAGAAAGTAAGCGAAAGTCATTGGTGTAGCATTAGGACTATATAGTGGATGTAGTAAGACATCCTAACATGCAAGTTCCAATAATGTCTGGTTAATGATCAAAGATGTATGTTGTCAAACATTGTTGTGATAGAACATAATATTTCTTTCAATTTGTCAATTCTGAGTATTGGCTGTTATAAATCTTCATTCAGTTAAATGAGTTGTTGGTATTAGTTTTAGCAAATTTCGCATGATGACGTATTGTGTTACAATGCTCTTGTTATTCTTATCATCAATCTTATTAAGGTGAACTAAACATGATGATATTGAGCAGAATAACCGCCAGAACGAAATTTACGTTACGGCATCATAAAGACACCAAAGGAACGCATTCGTAAAATTCATTAATCTATATTCAAAGACGAGGTTATATGGTCTAATTACCTTTACCTGATGCCTGTATTGTAGCGAATTATGAAAGCTATAAACAAATACCCGTCCGGTGTTCTATTATCTCTTGTTTTTCTTTCGCGTCATATTTTATCGTGTCAAATCATGTGTGGTGTATCGAAATCGAATTAATATAATATTATTGAAAGATAATCGAAATTGTTTGAAGAACTGGTTTTACTTAATGCTCTTTTAACACCTTAGAGAACGTCTTGTAGATTGAAGTCAAATAAATATGTTTAAAAATAAAAAAAAAATAGTTAAATTTAAAGTTTATCTATGTTTGTTACATTATTTAGTTCTTATTCGCCTGCAAATTTGATGATATTTATTATTATATTGTTAAACAATTGTTATATTAATTTCTATTATAATAGAAATGTGAACATAAATCTTAATAATGTCTGAATGATTGTGGCGTGTTTATATTTTTTTTCTTTTTTTTTCGGTTTTTCGCCATGATCTAAAAGTTAAAAAATATTAAAAATATCTGTTCTTATTAAAATAAAGAATCACTGGGTAAAAAACCAAAAGCCAAATGGAGACAAATTTCTCAGTGATCCTTTTCTGTAATAAATTTGCTTAACAAACAAAATTTTAAAAATATAAAATTGTTCTAAAAAATACAAATTTTTAACATTAACGTTTCGAAGGGTCCTCTCACCCCGTTTTGAAAACTAAAAAACTAATCTAAAAATAAATTATATTAATTTATAATATATAAAGTAAAAAGTGTTGGTTTTTTGTTTTTATCCAGTGATTGTTTATTTAAATAAAAACAGATATTTTTGATATTTTTTGAGTTTTAGATCGTGGCGAAAAATCTAAAAAAAACATAAATCTTAGTTCGTTTTTCTGACATGAATTTCCATAATTAAATATATATTTTGTTTAACACCAAATATTTGAAAATCAATATTTTCATAAAGTTTAATTTTTAACAAACAAAATATTAATTATAAAATTAGAGACTATATAATTCAATAGTTGAAAGTTATCTGGGCAACTTGCTGGATTATTTCGACGTCTCTTCTGTTCATTTGAAAAGTGTACCTATGTAGAGAAATGTAATAATTGTAATAAGGTTTATTCAAATTACGTCAAGATTGATATAGACTACCATTTGATTGTTTGGAATTACCTCGGCAAAGATTAATAATATTCAGCTTTAGAGGCCAAGTGACCCTTGGCTTCAAGTTCTTTCACTCTTCTTTTCCATCTTTTTCGATTCAAAGCGTCATTCTTCTAATCCCTGACTCCAACTTTTCTCAAATCATTCATCACCTCATCCAGCCATTTCTTCCTCTGTCGCCCTTTTCTTTTCCTTCCCCCTTCACCTCTCATGGCCTTCTCCTCTCAAAGGATGCCCCTTTCCACGGGCATCCTCGCTATGTGCCCTAGTTAACTAGCTGTCTGCGCTCTTACCACTTGAACAATGTTTGGTTTTTGGTACAGTTCTTCTATTTCTCTATTTGTGCTTCTTCTAAATTCGCTCTGAACTTTAATTCCTCCAAAAATCCTCCTTAATATTTTACGTTCCCAGACTTCCAGCTTACTTTCTTCCTTCTTCGTCATTGTCCATGTCTCGCACGCATAGGTAATGATGGGCCTTAGTATTTGGTACCCTCTTTCTTTGCTGCTCTTGTTATATTATTTGCCCTTAAAACCTTTGAAAACATTTCTGCGGCTTTGCTTCCTTTCGCTAGTTGTTTCTCTATACCCTTCTCTTCAACCCGTTTTCATGTAAGTTTACTTCTTGATATTCAGTTTTTTTCTACTTCTCTATTGTATATTTATTTTCTACACAATCAATGCCTAAATTAGGGGAGATTCCTGTGGTACTATCTTTTATTACCATATATTTAGTCTTCTTCTCATTAATTGTTATGTTATATTCTCTCGCCTTTCTTTCCAATATCTTCAATACCCTTACTACTTGTTCCTTGGATCTAGGCATCAATACAATATCGTCGGCATAGGTCAAGCATTGGCATCTGGCACCATATGTTAACCCCTCTGCATTGCTGTGGACAGTGGATCATCTTGCCTCAGTCCTTTCTTTACAATGAACTCCTCAGAGATTACTCCATCAACTATACCTTTATTTTCTTTTCTCCTGACACTCATCGCCACCAACTTTCTCAACTTTTCGAGACCCCCAACTGTCTCATTGCTTGGAACACCTTTTACTGCTAATAGAGTCATATGCTTGCCGATAATCTATAAACAGCAAATGTAGGCTCAAATTTTGTTCATAAGTATTCGGTTGGATCTGTTTTATGATGAATATCTGGTCGATTGTTTATCTTCCTGCCTTGACCACCCCTTGGTATTCTCCTACTTGTTCGTTATGGATATTTCTTATCTTTCTTATTAGAAGATGATTCTTCAATTTCTATTAAATCCCGTTCGAAATCTTTTATCTGCTACATAGGGTCTTGGCTTCCCTTCGTATGCGATCATATCTTTCTTTATTGCTTTCACCCCTTCCTTTTAGTAATCTAAGGCGTGCTCTGTTTCTTTGCTCCCAAATTTGTTTACATTCTTCGTCGAACCACCTTTTTGTTTGACTTATTTTGGGTTCTGTATTTTTTCTGCTACTTCCTTCATAACTGTTTCAATCTCTATTCCATTCTTCCATTCATAGATCCATTCTTCCTCTAAATTCCATTCTTTATTGGGTTTATTTCCTAGTTTTGCTTTAACTTCTTGCTCGAAACGTCTTGCTTGCTTCCGTCTTTCCCCTTTTGTATCTTTTCTTTTAGGTGGTCTATCCAATATGTTTTATTTCTGTTATAACTAATATGCGATCAGTATTACTATTAGCTCCCTTGAAACTTCTTACATTAGAAGCGTTCTTTGCATGTTTTCTTTCAATGAGGATATGGTCAATTTGATCCTTTCTCTCCATTTGGAGCTATCCATGTTTCCTTAAGTATGTTTTTGTGATCAATAGCATTGCTTACAATGTTCATATTGCTCTCGAACGCAAATTCTATCACTCTTTTTCCATTGTCATTACTAGTGGTGTGTATACTTTAACTCCCTGTTACCTTCTTGTATTTTTCTTCCCTACCTACTTTGGCATTCATGTCGCCTATCACATAGTTTATATCAAACTTCGGAACCTTTTCCATGATTATATCCAAATCTTCGTAGAACTGTATTTTAATGTTCTTCGGATGGTGCATACCCATTTATTATATGCATCTTTCTGAACTGGCCTCTGATTCTTATCCGCCACATTCTATCGAAATACCTTCGAACTCGATAACTTAATTTTTGAATCAAGGATGATAAGCTGGTCCCAATATCCCCCGATCAGTTCCACTATTAAAAAATATGCAGTCTTCCACTTCTCTAATCGTTATATCCCTTTGTTTAATCTGCTGTAGTGCCAGAACTCTACTCTGTACTTTCTCGGGGATTCGGGGATAGGTTTCGGGTTAGGGTAAGTTCGGTAAATGTATCTCGAACATTCCATTTACTTATCCTAATTCTGTCTGGTTTGTATTTTCCTGTTTTCTTTCTGCTTGTATACAGGTTGCTTGCTTCCAGTCTCAATCAATTTCATTGCTGGGTCAGATCCATATTTTCGTTCACTGTCACACTTGTTAGTTTTTTAGTGAGCCGCTTGCTATACGTCCAGTTTTTTCCAGCATGTTTTCTCGTCTGTTCCATTTCCAGGTTTGGCCGTTCACCACCAATTCCAGAAATCCCATTTTCACATTTTTTCCACTGGTCCTTTCCTCCTTTGCCTTCTCTTTAATTTTCTTTTGAATATCTCTTTCTTCTCTGGTTAGGTCGTGGTTGATAAAAATTTTATCGCCTGATCTATTCCTTAACTTGTTTTTATTCTGCATCAGCTCTACCTTATTCTCTTGGCTGCCAAGTTTTACCAAAGATGTTTTCATACCCAATTTTCGGTACTGTTCTTATTATTCGTTTGACTCTTACCTCATCTCCTATAAACTTTCCCATCACCTCTTTTAGAAGGTTACTATCACATGTGTCTATTGTCAGTCCGGTATGAATATATTTTTTATTCTCTCCATACTTTCAAGCTTCTCTATTTCTTTCATTGTTTAAATTTATTTTCTTCAAATCATCATTTCAATTATTCATTTCAGCCATCTGCGTCTTTTAGCATCCTTATTTATTTTCTAAACTCTGCTTAGTATCTTCGCTTTGAGCCTGCTGTTCTAGCTTAGTTTCTCTTACATCTGCTGACAGTCCCTTTATTAATTTCGTGATCTCAACATATCATTGTCTTCAACATATCATCGTTGGTTTTTGGTGGGCTTCTATGTGTTTTTTAAAAAAAAATTAAAGAAATTCTCCCCTAATTCACCTCCTCTTTTACGTATTCCATCATTGGATGTATCTGATTTCAACTCAGTTTTCTTACTTTTCCTAATTCGATAAATTTATTGTGTTCATCTATTCCTTTTGTACCTGAACTTCTATTTCTATACAACGCTTGGCAGCGACGCAAATAAATTTTGCGTGGACCCACGGTTCCCTATTCCCTAAACACAATAACCTCAATTACACGTATATTTCTAGTCTTTTGTTCTTTATTATTTCGCTTATGTTCGGACAATTATTTTATATCACACTATACCTGGGCTCACACTATCACTGATTATACAGTGTGGTTTATTAAATTCTCACTGCAAACTCCGTAAAATGAATTTAATACAGGTAAAAAAAACACTCTCTACGTTCCGTTACCGACGAATATTATATTCTGAAAATGCTATCATAAGTCCAGTTAACTTCCCTTGGTGACCTGTTTCGTTAATCAAACGTTTCAATTACTTCCCTGGTGTCCTACCTCTTGGAGACATCTCAATCTCGAATATATGGATCACACTACATGATCTTTTTATTTATATATTGAGAATATTCAACTATTTTTAAAGCATTATATCATGTCTTTCTTTAGATTGCCGCAACTGTAACTATACCATTCGATGTAGTAAAAACCCATCAACAAATCGCATTTGGTGCAAATCAATTAAATGAACTTGGTAATTACGAATTGATAGATCTGTTACATCATAATTTTGAAGTAATATTTTCTCAGAACCAACAAAACGCACAAGGACTACTAGCATGATACTATGGAATATATACAGATATAATGGAATTAGAGGATTGTTTGTTGGATTGGCTCCCAGGCTGATCCGGGTAGCTCCAGCCTGTGCAATTATGATTTCCTGTTTCGAATATGGGAAAGTATTTTTTAACAAACTGGCTCACTCCGAGGATTTTGGTAATTAAGCTTTAATTATTGGACAAATCTATAAAAATTTATATCGAAAATAATATCAATGTCTACATTTTTTCATAATGTTAGTGTATATATTTTCAGAATTGTATAAACTTGTGATATCATGTAACAGTTAAGAACTAATAAAAAAAATAGAATATAGCAAATATTGTCTATATAAAAATAAAAATCTATTGGAGATTAAATCATTCTTCCAAAGTTTTTTAGCACAGTCCACATACTTTTCTGCATTCATAAAGCCCTCAAAAATTTCCTACCCCAGTTACATCCACACATCCCCAAACTATTACGATCTTTACACCGTGCTTCATAGTTGAGGTGATGTTTTGAATCTGAAGAGTCGTTTTATATTTCGCCAAACAAAATGCTTCTCATCTGGTCCAAATGCATTGAATTTACTTTGATAAATGAGAATAATAGTTTTCAAAAGTTGAACGTACAGAACGTCTTTCATTTTCCACAGTACCGTTTGTTCTTTTCTTTTGACGTAGTGTAGCGGTACAATTTTTCTACAAGTTAAACAATTTTCCCAAAGCTGACAAATTATTTCTCTCGATAAAGGTAGTTAATTTTTTTCCCACTCACTGTTTTTAGCCGCCTAGTAACGAATTCAATTTGGCTATGCAAGTCATAAATACTTATTTCTAATATTTATTTCAACTATAAGGATGAGAAGATAAGGTTGGTCACATGCAAGAATGTTTAAAACCCTATTATACTTATTTGTTCAAATACTTATTTGGCTTTAATTTTTTTTTTTATTAAAAAATAAATTGTTGAAAATTAAAACATTTAAAAACTTTACACTTAAAATGTATGTAAAAATTATTTTTTAATTAATTTAGGAATATTAGTCATTAATAAATAAGTTATTGACAAACAACATCTTGCTGACCTATTTTTTACTTATTCTATATAGAACTAGTTCTGAAAATATCTGTCTCAACGTAGCTAGTAAATATATTCAAAATAAAGAAGTTTGATACTGTATAGCATTTTATTGGAGGCCGAAACCCACGTGATCTATAAATGTGGACAAGCAACACAACAGGTTGGTAATGATTAATACGATTTTCTCAAACTAAGACATACGTTTTATAAATTCTTTAAAGTGTAAAGATGGTTTCATAAAATAAAAAACGGTTGATACAAAAAAAAAACAAACATTTTTAATCTTAAAGCGTGTACAACTACTAAACACTAAACATTCTTCTTCTTTTCTTAACCTGTCAACATTAAATGGCGTTTGTTACAAGCGCGAAATACGAAATAACATTAAAAACTCTTACAACTCGGCCATTCCTGATACCAAGAGCGTCCTCGCTCAACACAGTCTAAATAAACGTGTAGACTTTTAACAACACGTAACATAAATACCTACTTAAACAAATTGTGTTTACACCATAAAGTCGTCATTTCTTTCCTAAAATAAGTTCACAATAGGGCGTACATAATACCTCTCATAAATCTAATAACTAGAAATCAGACATAATTAATAACATAAGCAAGATCCATAATAGGTACATAAGTAATAACATAAGGCAAGAGTTTCTTAAAAAAGGGATATAAATGATACAATAATTTCTTAATTGAACAGTAAGGTTAAACAGGTTAAACATTAAAAAAAAGTTTTGTTGAAGCTGAAGCATTCGCAGCAGCTGTGTATTTTGTTTGCACCACCATTAGCAAAAGAGTTCACAAAGTTTTCAAAGTCTTCCTCATTAAACACATCTTTTGTTTGAGCGGAATCGTTTTCAGAAGCCAATTTTCCGAATAATAGTGTGGACCTCTAACTTTAAATTTTAACTTTTACTTTTCATAATAAAACACAGAAGGTTTTTTCCCGTGAACTCCTAAATGAATCCTTAATCACACTGCTGAAGTTGTAAGAATTGCTTCATAAATTAAAACAAAAAACAGCTGATTTACAAAAAAAAACATCAATTCTTATTCTTAAAGCCTGCAGAACTATTAAACACTTAACGTTCTTAATTTTTTCTTAACCTGCCAACATTAAACTAAATTTAACTCTTACAAAAATTTGAATAAAGAATCTGTTTTTTAATTATTTACCCAGTTTATCATTAATAACGGAAATAAAGCATACAAACTATATAAAAATCTTAAAAAGAAAACACAATAAATACGAGGCGTAGTTTTTAAATAAGGTCTGTTTGTTAATGAGAGTAAGAATGACCAGCAGTCGCCGCAATATGATTCCGCGTCTGCTCCCAGCATGCTTTCTGCGCATGTGGGCGCCATTTGCAGCCCATCATCTACCTGTGTGCTGAGCTCTAGAAGTTTATAATGTTTAAGAAAATTGAGTCGCCCGCCGACTATGCGATATGATCTATAATTTGATTCTTGAGTGCAAGAAACTTGGCTGAAGCGGAAATTCACCATCAGTTTGTGAGGTTTACGGTGGTAATGCTATGAGTGATATTAAAGTTCAAAAGTGGGTGAGAATATTCAAGGGTGGAATATTTCGTTCGTGATGTGGACAACAGAATTCGAGAGAACCGATGTCACGATTTCAAAGTTATCAAGTGAATTTTTACCGATTTCGGGGTCAGTTTTGTACACCATTGTTTCGGATAAACTAAATCATAGAAAATTGTGTTCTCAGTGGACCCAAAGACTGCTTGTGACGACCACAAAAGAAATATATTAGGCTGTATCGTTTGCTTTATCGTTTTCGACTCGATACAATCAGGAAGCAGATGAATTGTTAGACCACATTGATGAGACTTGGGTGTCTCACATGCCTCCTGAATCCAAGTAACAGCCAATGAAATGGCGACACATTGTTGCCAACCAGAGTGAAAGCCAAACAGACAATTTTAGCCCGAAAGATCATGGCAACTGTCTTTTGGGACAGGAAAGGGATTTTGTTAGTAGGTTTTATGCCGAGAGGCACAACAATCAATTCTGATGTGTATTGTGTCACCTTGAGAAAACTCTGGTGTGCCATACAAAGGAAGCGGCATGGCCTACTGTCTTCCGGTGTGATGTTGCTCCATGCAAGGCCACATGTTTCTGCATAAACACAAGGTCTATTGAGGTCTTTTGATGGTCCAGACTGTCCAGACCTTGTACCCAGTGATTTTCACTTGTTTTGGTACCTAAAGGAGTTCCATGGTCGTCAACTGTTCAATGACGATGAAGAAGTTAAAACTGCAGTCATGGATTGGGCTTCTTTATAGGCGGCAGATTTCTTTGAGATCGAAATTCAAAAACTTGTTGAGTGGTATGACAAATGTTTAAACAAAAATGGAAATTATATAGTAAAGTGGATAAAACTATGTAGAATATGGAAATAAATATATTTTAATGATATTTATAGTATTTTTCTTCTTACTAAAAAACAGACCTTCATTCAAAAATTTGCCTCGTAGAAAACATGTGGCCAACAAATTTCGATGACAGATTTTTGTTGACATATACCACCTTTAACCTTCGCAGGGCATCGATATAGACCCCACATATTTTTTAAATAGAATGGAAGGATTACTAGGTTCTCGGTTAGAAGAATTACTAGAGTTGCTCGTGAGGTGGTATGAGGTATGACAAAGTTTATCGAATGTATTAGTACCGCCCTTCGTACTGTTATAATCAATTATAATCTGTGGGAATAATGCATAGTGGATAATAAAAAAAAACACTCTGCTTTTTTTGGACATCATCAAATGCAAATTTTGATGAAACTTCTATTCTGCCATCAAGAAACGAAGGACGCAACTCCCTTTTATTATTTCTAGTAATTTTATGACCACTTAGCATTTTATTGAACATATTGAACCACAAACGAAAAAAATTATCCACTATAAGGTTCCCATTTGGCCCGTGAATAAGCTCTTACATAGTATAAAGGAACATATTCATTATTTTCCGTTTATACCTTTCCAATGCATGGTTTAGCATCATTTGTTATATCAACTTTTATACCATATTTGTCTGGTTTCGAAGCTAAATATACCCGGAGTGGACAACGGTCTCTGATCCCATTAACTGCTCGTCTATGGTACAATAGGAGGGAGGGGTATACAATTTTATTTAAAGTATATATGGGGTCAGCAAGACCTCAGAGTGCATTTTACGCAACTTTCTTTTAGTACTGAATATCAATATTTTATTTTATGCCTTGAAACTTGTGGTAAGTAATCTGAAAATATAATTGTCCACTTTATATACGCATAATATTGTACCTTAGAAATTATAATAAGGCCGAAAACAGTGATTATTGGCGTCGTTCGTTGACTGAGCAGGAGTTAGAAGAGAAAGTGAATAAAGTTCTATTAGGAGAAGATGGGGAGGATCATTCATGCGGAGAAAAACCAGACGAAGAATCTGATTATTTGGAATAAACGGAATAAACGGAACGGAATTGGACAGTGAACAAAGTGGCGAAGAACTACCAGAAGACAGACAACCGTCTAGAAGTCAATTAGCAATAGTAAAAGGCAAAAATGGCTACAAATGGAGTACTCAGAAACCTGAAAGTAGGGGTAGACGACAATAGAAAAATATAGTATTATTTATGCCAGGGTGAAAAGAGATGTTCGTAATGGGAGAACTCCATGGGAGGTTTGGTTTCTTTTATTTGATCAAGAGATTTTTGATAAAATCGTTTTTCACACTAACGAAGAAATTGCTCGAACAATTAGTTTAATAAATAACATACCATCACAGCACAGATATAATAGAAATGCACTGGTTGAGCTCCTTTATTTATCAGGAGATCAGCCTTTGCTAATAGGGAAGAACTGTGGTCAAATAAGTATGGATTGTCATTGTTCAGGGTAGCAATGTCTCTATAACGTTTTTTTTAACATCGTGTTTACGTTTTGATAAAAAAGGTAGGCAGTCATGGGGACTGCCGACAAAAGTGAAAACTTGAAATTTTGGAATAATTAATTTTATTATTTTTAAATTAATTATTCTTTAAATGTATAATTTTTTTCACCTACGATCGAGGATCTATCAAATATAGAAAATGGATATTTAGAAAAACTAAATATATTATGCTACTTTTTTGTAAAGTTCTAATGATGAAATTGAATAATATAAGTTTATAAATAATCATTTTGCAAAAAATAACAAATCGTATTTTATTTCTCATAATTTAAACCAATAAACGATAATTCTGAGAAATTTAATGTGTTATAAAATTTTATAGAATTTTTAATTTTAAACTCCGCGACAAAAATATTATCGAATAACTAGAAATATGTTTTACCACGCTAGTAAGATAACTTCTAAGCCACTATGAAATATTCATTGTACGATGTATTTCAGAGATTAAATATTAGAAAAATAAATAATATTAATTTTTTCAACGCAAATATTGATGCCAATATTGGAAATATTCGAAAACAAATGCTTTGTTTTTGTTACTCATTTTTGTACATAAAAATATTAGTATATTCAGTAGTCACTCCTGTACTGCACAGTGATTCTACAATTAAACAATTAAAATAATGATTATCTAAAACACAATTTAATTTAAAACAAATTAAAATACATTTAAAACACAATAGGCGTAAGTTTTACGCTTACTGAAAATCGCTCAACGCAGCTTAAAAAATTTTTACTTCAAAAATTGAGTAGAGCGTCGAATGGATGATAAACTGGCTCCAATTATAGAGAGATATGGGACAAATTTATTTTGAAGTGTCGTAAATTTTATACCTCTCAGTTCTCTTGTACCATATGCGAGCAGTTAATGGGATACAGAGGCCGATGTCCACTTCGGATCTATTTAGCTTCGAAACCAGATAAATACGGTATGAAAGTTGTTATGATGAATGATGTTAGAACGCGGTATATGGTCAATGTTAAATCTTATATTGGAAAGGTACACACAGAAAATAATGAAACATTTCTTTCATACTATAAGAAAACTGAGAGCCTATTCATGGAACAAATAGGAACCTTACAGTGGACAACTGGTTTTACATCCCCTTTAGTACTTGTTCCCGAGAGAGGAGTGGTGCGAAGCGCTTGGCCCACCTCGTCCGGAAGCCGAGCTGCGAAAACACCAAGGAAGAGAAGATAATGGTTTTGTAAGTAGCTCTGCTCAGGAAACCTTATCTCATCTACCTGTAGTGAAGTTTCGGGATTATTTTAGAAAATAATCTCGGGTGGATGGAGGACGCGATGGAGCGAAATAACTGGTTTTCATATGTGGAACTGATGATCTTAGAAAGAATAAAAGAGAGCTGTCTTCTTCATTTTTTGGTGGCAGAATAGAATGTTGATCAAAATTTGCATTTGATGATAACAAAACTCTCGTTTCCATTGTACCAAAAAACTGTTCCGACTGAACTAACATTTAAATTAATTGAGCTTTTATTACGCGCCATATTACAAATTATAAATCTTAATAACACAACCATTGAGGACCTCTTTCGAGATATTTTGAAAGTTCCAGAAATTACAACACAACGTAAAGTTTTAGCCAAACGAGTGAGTGCCTTTTGTACTAGCGAAACGGATAGAAAAACCAAAATTTCATGGGACTAATGCAATCGTGCCATGTGCGACGACCATTGAGCAATCGTATGGTGTAAATATGTCGAATAAAATACTATACTTCATAACCCTAGCTAACGCTTATTTTTTGCAATACCTACTTGTAATTTTAATTTTGATAAAAAGCGGAACTTTGTTTTTGATTGCAGACAAAATAAGTGTATTATTATTTTTAAAATTTTTTAATGTAATCAAAGAAAAAGTTATGTCAATTCTACTATATTATGAATACATTTATAATAAATGTTTATAAAGTGAGTAATATTTTATTTCATAAAATTAAATGATGTATTACTGATTTATTAAATTGTGTTCCACGATGCACATGAGAATTTTACAGATTTTTTATTCCACTATATGTAAAAAATAACTAACTAATAGAGGTCACGCTGAGCCTTTTATGTTAGACCCACTGGGCCTTTTATGTTAGAAAAAGGGCCCTATAAAGGTTAAATAATTCAAAATAAAGAAGTGAAATTTCTGAAACTCGAAGAGATTCACCATTAAAAATCATATCAATATTGAATCATCTTCTGATGATACTAAAATGGTTAACGAAACGTGCGTCAAGAAGTTTAAAAAAGCGATTTGGTATTTAGGGGTAAATTTTTTCGAGTTTAGGGTTTCACGGTGGAGGTTCCAATAGAAGAATTGAAATTGCAAGTTGCCAAGTTTAAATAAACCACTGGTCACGGGGGTTACATGATTAAATGAAAGCTCTGTAGAATTTTATTCAGATTTATATCAGCAAACATTTAGCGGTCAATAAAAATTGTTCCTAGAATTAATGGAACCTTGTAATTTTAATCGTTGGCATGAAAAAAATATACGATAATTACATAATTTCGTGTTGCAGTATATGCATTGAAAATCGAAGACTCTATATTTAGCAAATAATAAAGTGGCATTTTTTTTATTTCAAAGTGACTTTGAAATAAAATAATCAATATGTGGGGGATGGTTGTAGACTGTTTAATGATTAAATGAGTTATAAACGAATAATGTGATTGAGAGAAAAATAAATGCACTGTGTTTTGCAAAAAGTTGGTTTAACTTAAAAAAGTTTAACTAAAATTTGAAATATGGTGTAAAAATTAAGGAAAAAAAACTAGAAATAAACAAAACAAAAAAAATGGTGGCAGCATAGGATATTTTAAACAGTTAATTAAATTAACTGTTCAAAATATGCACTATCCCATTCCTGGCAAAAGAAGCTTCGTAACTTGATAAAATATTGAACAAAAAGTTGGATTCCTTTGATTTTGGACATAAAACCATTCACAATATCTGTGTGGAAAATCAGCAGCCACGAGTAATAAGGATGGAGTAATTGTTCTTTTAGAGATCTATGTTATGTGATCTATCCAATGGAAAACTCCAAATTGTTGCGCAACACTTCGTGTACTTCTGATAGAAGTGTCTTCAACAAGATGTAAAATTTGTTCTTCGATTTTGGAGCTGATATGTTTTCTGCCGCCAAAATTCTTGAAATTTTGGAACCAGACTATCCGTATCTAGTTTTTGAGAAACTTGGATAAATGTTTGCTGAACTGGAAGTAACCTTTCTGGGTATCGTCCCCCTGCCCCGTAGGAATTTTAGAGGGTTTCTTCGTAAATAGGGAGCATAGTGTGATATTCGCGTATATAATATAGTTATACACGTGAATGAAAAATATATTATAATAATATATTTTTGGTTGTATTTGAATATACGAGGTGTGGCTATGAAATAACGAGACTGATTCTTCTACAGAAGAAGTACGTATATGCCAAACGCCAGCGACCAAAAGCTTAGCGTAAAGTCTTCTCTTTCGAATGCAGTACCTCTCGTTTCTCTAAACAAATCCGTATAACCGTAGCTTTCGTTCGCATTGTAGTTGTTTTTTGTTTTGCCGAAAAAATCTTAAGTGTAATAATACAGCGACAAATTGTTGTGAAATTTCATTTGAAATTTGGAAAAACCGCTACAAAAAAACTTATAATTTATTAAAAGAAGTGTACGGCGATGAATTTTTATCGCGTGCGCGTGTTTTTGAGCGGTTTAAGCGTTTTCAAGATGGCCGAGAAGACGTTGAAGACGATCCACGTCAGGGTCGCCCTTCTTCCTCAAAAACGGATGACAATATCGAAAAAATCGGTAATCTGGTTTGGTCTGACCGTCGGTTAAATATTCGTGCGATTACTGAAACTGTAGGAATTGCCAAAGAATGTGTATGGCGAATTTTACATAACAATTTTAACATGCAAAAAGTGTGTGCCAAAATGGTGTCTTCACTGAAATTTTCACGTTTGAACAACAAGAGGCTCGCAAAATTGTTTGTACTGATACTCTGAATGCCATTGAAAATGACCCAAACTTATTGGAAATGATAATAACATGTGACAAATCGTGGTTTTTTACTTATGATCCTGAAACGAAGCTCCAATCCGAAAAACGACCCTAATTGTGAAAAGGCAAGTCATGGGTTCTCCACCAAGACAATGCGCCGGCTCATTTCGCAGAGAACTCTAGCCAAGTACAGCGTTCCAGTCTTACACTATCCGCCTTAGTCGTCTGATCTTGTGCCGTGCGACTTCTATCTGTTTCTTAAGCTAAAATCTGCATTAAAAGGAACAATATTTGAGTCTGTTGAAGTTGTGAAAAAGCAAGCGGCACGCGTTCTGAAGGAGCTAACAGAAGAAGACTTCCAGCACTGTTTCGAACAATGGAAGATTTGCATGGGGCGTTGTAAGGATAGAGGAAGGGTGTGTATAAAAGGTGATAAGTAAATATGTATGAAATCAAAATAAAATGTTTTTAGCGTCAGTCTCGTTATTTAATAGTCACACCTCGTATATGAATAATATATTGAATAACATATTTTTGTTTTTAAATGCGAACTGTGCAAATTTTAATGCAAGCACCGAAATAATTTTTGTTGCAATGTTAAATAACATTATTTGCGGATAAATTGCAACATTCCTGCATCGATGTTGACTGATGTTATTTTGATGCTGGTCAATTGTGTGCTCCTGTCAATTTTGGGCTCGTATACGGTCTTTATGATTTAAATCGGGACTTAAAGGTGACCAGTCAAATGATGCAATCCCGACTTCCTCTAAGTACTGGAACACTGTTTGGGCAACATATGCGCGAGAATTATCGTGTTTTAGCAGAAATTTGTCATACCCAATAAAGCCACTCAATAAATATATAAACTTAAAGAAGGTGATCCGATGGAAATGCGACATTTTTAAATAAGGAAGGGAAATGCAACATTTTTAAATTCAATCACATAAAGCGATCTTCAAATCTTCCAGTTTTTCAGGTTTTTAAGTTCTTCATAGATGCGTGATTTCAGGTGTCCTCAAAGATAAAAATCACACATAGAAATATTCTGTGACTGAAGAGGCCATGGGATACCGCCAAAGCAAGAAATTGGTCGATTAGGAAACGCAGTTCGAACAACAATTATGGCAGTTCTGGCCGGATGAGCAGTGGCACCATCCTGTTGACAGTACACATCCATCCTATTAATTCCTTGTTTTCAAAGTTATGGTTTGAAAAGAGTCAGCTCACGGGGATTTTCTGAAGCCTAATTACTACAGTTTTTTATATACTTGAAATTTCCATTCCAGAATTTTAATTCCATTTTTATTTAAATGGAACTAAGCTTCACCGCTCATGGCGTTGACCAAATTTTCATTTTCATCAATCAAATTAAGGATTGTTTGAGCCAATCTGAGGTGTTGTGGAGAGTTCCCTTCATTTAATCCTTAAACACTTAACAATTTATACGGATAAAGCAGTTTCCCTGAATGACCAGGTGGCTTTGTTTCCATTAATGAACCCTTCGTTCGAATTCCAGTTACCAATCTGAGAATGGTGTTGCGGCACGGACTTATCACTTTCGATAAATAATTTAAAAAATACTCTTTTACTATTGACAAATAAGCGATTGTATTGTGGTTGAAATAATTTCTTTGTTTGGTTTTTCAAATGATGCAAATCAACTTAAGCAAGTAGAGTATCTCTTGAAGATAGCGAATTATCTTAACCTTAAGATATTCAGAGATAAGCGCATATTTCAGTCTCGTGAACAGTCAGTCTCGCAATTCAGTCTCGTGATTTATTTCTTAACATTTATATAGTATCTTGTCATCGATGATGGACATTATAGAATGAAAAAATTAGATTTTGTTGCTTGGTAAAAATCTATTAATACCGTTGCAAATTTTTTTATTTATCTGCTATTCTACATTGTAATTTTCTCGTATCGTCTTGATGATTAACGAACAGATCGACACCAGGATTGATTTAGGAACATTATCTACCATCCGTGAAAATATATATATATATATATATATATATATATATATATATATATATATATATATATATATATATATATACCCGGAATGATTTAGAAACATTATCTACCATCCGTGAAAATATTATATATATATATATATATATATATATATATATATATATATATATATATATATATATATATATATATATATATATATGTGGATATGAATATGTGTATGTACATGTTTATGTATATGTATATGTATATGTGTCTCTTTGTGGATCAGCCCTTGGCCTGGTAAAGGGGCCATCGTAAGTCAATGAAGTTTTGTGCTATGCCGTATGGAGCGAATGCTCCTGGAAGAGTAACCCATGTCGGACAGGTCAAAGCAGAGACAAAATCTGCCAATCCGCATTGGACTCGCGTGGCAGATTAAAGTCCAATCTAACATGGCTTTACGATTTTAAACACGGTTCTGATTCCCCAAAGGCCAAGGGCAGCGGGATGACCTGCCCCAAGGCAGAGGGTGCTAAGAATCACTGCGTTAGATCAGGCTACCAGTGAACTTTGGACATTGCAACTCTAAATATTTGGACAATGCAAATGGACGAACGACTGCAAGGACTGTTGATCGAGCTTGACAACATACATTGAGATATTATAGGTCTATTTGAAACCCGAAGAAAAGGCGAAGAGCTAATCAAATTGAAAACAACTGGTCACGTACTTTACACTCGGGGTACGGAGAATGGACGATGTGGTGGAATTGGATTCCTCATTAATAAAAAGTTGAAGGATAGGGTCGTAAAATTTTAAAGTATATCTGACCGACTAGTCCAATGCGTTATTCAGCTTTATAAAAAGTTTAAGCTTCAAATCATCCAAGCTTATGCACCAACTATAAACTATGGGGATGAGGAAATTGAGATATTTTATAGTGATGTAGCTCAGCTTTTAGACAACGAAAAATGCAGGTACAAAATCTTGATGGGTGACTTTAATGCTAGAGTTGGGAAAACAAGAACTGGTGAAACTGCAACTGCTTTGCTGTGTTGCAAGACTCAGAAAAGTTGGTAATAACAGATGATTATGAAAAAATCATCGACAATATGTTTGAAACGGCTGCTGCAATAGCACCAGCAGAAAATAGTTTTAAACAGTCAAAAATCTCCAATGAGATCATTGATTTATTGAAGAAACGGCGGACAATGAAGAATTCAGGCAGTCCTTTTGACAGGATGGCACAGTGTATAGGGAGCGTACGGAAATGTTAGAGTTTATCAGAAGATTTTATTCCAAGTTATGTAAAAATCAGAACCAGTCAAAGACAACAATGCCCACGGAAGAGCAAATGCCAGATATCCTATTGGATGAAGTGACAAATACCATAGAAGCGATGAAGAATGGAAAAGCTCCAGGACAGGATACTGTAGAGGTTAAAATATTAAAAGCAGGTGGTTGAAATTTATATAATACACTGGCAAAATTGTAATCAAAATGCCTCTTCATAAGAAAGGAGCACATGAAGATTTAAAAAACTACCGCCCAATAAGCCTTCGATCAGTAATATACAAAGTTTTCACCAAAATAATATCTAAAAGAATACTGAATGACACACAACCAAGGGAGCAGGCAGGAATTCAGAAGCGGATTCAATACAATTGATCTAGGTTGTCCTACAGGCCATAGAAAAGCACAATGAATACATAAATACAATGAATACATGTCACTGTGCTTGGTTTTTATTGACTATGAAAAGGCATTTGATTCAATATCAACGCAAGCCATAATGGATGCATTGCTTATTCAGGGTATAGACAGAGCCTATGCACATGGATGCACATGGATGCACATGGATGACCTTGAAGTTAAAATCAACGTAGAACAGGATGTACGACAGGGTGACTCAATACCTCCTGTTCTTTTCTCAGCCTGCTTTGATGAAGTATTCCGTAATCTGGTTTGGGAACAGGAGGGAATAAAAATCAATTGTGCATACCTAAGCCATTTTAGATTCGCAGATGATATCGTTCTCCTCTCACAAAACACAGATGAGCTACAAAACACATACAAGAACTGCAAAGGGCGGAAGAACTGTTTGGTTTGAAAATAAACCTAAAAAATAGTCAGGTTATGTTCAACAAATTTACAGCCAACAGAAGAATTTCTATTTTAGGAAATTAATAACTGCCAGATATCCTGTTGGATGAAGTATCAAATGCTATAGAATCAATGCAGAATAGAAAGGCTTCAGGAAAGGGCAGTGTAACAGTTGTAGCTATGTTGAAAGCCTGCGATCGAACTTTATATAAAATACTAGTAAAATTGCACTCAAAATGCCTAAGGGAACAAAAAATAGCAACCTATGGAAAAGTGCTGAAGTTATTCTTCTTCATAAAAAAGGAACACAGGAGGATTTGAAAAACTACCACACAATAAGCCTCCTGTCGGTATTGTACAAAGTTTTCACCAAGATTATATCTAAAAGAATACTGAGAACACAGAATTACGCACAACCATAGGAAGAGGCAGGATACTGATGTGGATTCAGTACAATGGATCTTATCCAGGTTGTCTAACAGGCCATAGAAAGGCACAATGAATACAGCCACTGTGCTTGGCTTTTATTGACTATGAAAAGGCATTTGTCTCAATATTAAAGCAAGCCATAATGGATATATTGCTTAACCAAGGGATAGACAGAACCTGTGTAAACCTACTGAGATCCATGTATGATGAAACTACAGCAACAGTTCACATGGATGATCTTGAAGTTAAAATCAATATAGAACGTGGTGTGAACGGGGTGACTCAACATCCCCTGTTCTTTCCTCAGCCTGCCTTGAATCGTAATCTGGATTGGGAACAGGATGGAATAAAAATAAATGGTGCATACTCACGCCACCTTATATTTGCAGATGATATCGTTCTCTTGTCACAAAACCCAGATGAACTACAAAAACACATACAAGAAATGCAGAAGCAGGGAGAACCTTTCGGCTTGAAAATAAACCAGATTATGTTCAACAAATTTACTGAAAACAGAAGAATATCTATTTTAAGGAAGCGACTTAGAGGTGGTAGACCACTATATATATCTTGAGCAAAGAATTTCAATGGTGGGTGATACTGCCCAGGAAGTGGAACAGCACGTTAAGTGTGGCTGGCAGGCATTTGGCAGGCGCAACATGGTGTTTTAGAGCAAACTCCCACGTTGTCTGAAGAGAAAAGTTTTTGATCAGTGCGTGCTGCCTATTCTGACGTACGGAAGTGAAACATGGACCTCGCATCACAATCAATTTAAAGACTTCGGGTAGTACAGAGGGGATGGAAAGGTATATGCTTGGCATTACAAAGTAGGACAGGAAGACCTGCACATGGATCAGGGAACAGACGAAAGTATGTGACATAATTGCAAGGGTAAACATCCGTCATCCTGCAGTGGATCGATAATGGCTGAATGATGATGATATATGTATATATATATATATATATATATATATATATATATATATATATATATATATATATATATATATATATATATATATATATATATATATATATATATATATATATATATATATATATATATATATATATATATAAATATGTATTGCAGTGTACCTCGCCTAAGGTGCTTTATGGGTCACGGGTGGTGGATAGTGAAAGTTCCATTAGATATTCTAATATATCAAAATAAGCAGCCCCAAAATAAGAACCAAGGCAAAAAAAAACCGAAATCCACTTAGCGTCTGACTTGTATCAAGCGGTTGAGTGGCCAGCGTCTGTTCACCAGTGGTGCGGCTGATATTTAAATTCTGGAACTAACCCCTGCAGTCTTAACCTCTGAACCGTCATGGTTCAAATTTTTAATTCAAAGTACAAGATGAAGCGTTCTAGTAATTACAAAATTACCCCAGGAGGTAGACAATCCTCTGCTTTGCTGGTACAACCGGATTTTCGGATTCTGGGGCATCCGGGCTTAAACGCAAAATCTTTCAGAGGGAGTCGGAGACCTTTGGCCAACGTCTGAAACCGAAATCAAAAACTTTCTTTGGAACGGTAAATATCAATTCTCTCCTGCGCCCAGGAAAAATACACGAATTGGGGCGAACATTGAATCAGCAGAAAATCCAAATTTTAGCTTTGCAAGAAACCAAATGGATAAATGGTAACACCTTGGAATTTGGCAACTACAGACTTTTTAAAAGTAAAACGAACAAAAGAATACTCAAAAATACACCACATCTCGGTGTTGCTTTCGCTATCTCAAGAAACATTCTTGGTTCTATAACTAATGTCCAGCCAGTAAATAATCGACTTATGACACTATCCCTCAAGTGTGTTAACAAAAACTATACATTAATCAATGCACACCTCCCAGTTAACGAAGAAAATAAATCTAATTCTGAAAAAGTAAATAAGTCCTGGGAAATTCTGGAAAAGACCATCTCTAAAATTCCCTCTAACCATGTAAAAATCTTATTGGGTGATTTGAACGCCCAACTAGGGAAAGAAAGAAAGTACAGGAAAACAGTCGGTAGTTTTCCTGCTCATAAATGGACTAACCATAATGGTAGAAGATTGGTTGAACTATGTTCGTAGTTTAACCTAAAGCTAATGTCAACCCATTTTAAGAAGAAAATAATAAAACAAAAGACCTGGAGGAGGATGTTGCCATTTCGTACCCCAATTATAAAGAGATTTTGAATGTTCAAGTCAGGAAAGCAGCTAACATAGACACGGATCACTACTTGACTAGAAACAAACTTAGCTTAAAACCTCAAAAACTTATTCAAAAGAGACTGCTAATACCAAAGTTCGACCCTACGAATATAAAACCAACCCTAACAGCAGAGCTTGATAAACAACCAGCACAGAACTGGCAAGAATTAAAACAAAAAATTACTAAAACAGCCTTAAAGTTGGTCCCTTTACAAAAACGTAGAAAACATCTATGGTGGGATGAAGTTTGCGAGTAAGCAGTGTTAAGCCCAAGTAAAGCATTCAAAGATTGGAACAGTCAAAAAACAGCAATAAATTATAACATCTTTTTGGAAGTAAGAAAAGAAACACCGAAACTAATTAGACAAACTAAAAGAAAATATGAAAACAATCAACTTAATGAAATAGAAAAAGATTTCCAAAAAAATAACACCCGACACTTTTACAAAAGATTTAAAACTAAATTAACAGGCTATATAACCCCAAAGTCTTTGCTTCCGAAAGGAAAACGGACAATTAGCTCTAAATAACCAAGACAATTGCGAAGAACTTGCGATATATTTTGAACAAATACTAAACTGTCCTGAACCCTTAAACAAATTACCAACACTAAACCCTAAACAAACAAACCCAGATTCATTACCACCAAATGAGGATGAAATAATTAGGCAAATCAGGCGACTTAAAAATAACAAAACTTCTGGTGAAGATGGAATCAATTCAGATTCCGAAAGATTGGAAAGATGCTCTAATCCATCCACTACACAAGAAAGGAGATAGAACGGATGTAAACAACTACAGGGGGATATCTCTTCTTCCAGTTTGTTACAAGATTCTATCTCAATGTCTACTAGACAGAGCACGGGGACAGTTAGAACCTAAAATTGGTGAATATCAAGCAGGTTTTCGACCGGGCAGATCCTGCCCTGAACAGATGCTGAATCTTAAGTTGATTCTAAGACATCAAAAACTGTACAATAAAAATCTCGTCTGTACATATGTGGATTTTAAAAAAAGCATATGATTCTATTGACCGCGAATCTTTATTCCGAATCTTGAAAGAACAAAGACTAGATCTGAAAATGCTGGCAATTATTAAAGCAACGTTAACTAACACAAGGTTAACAGTTAAATTCATGGGTGAAATCTCAGAGCCCTTCGAAATTAAAACTGGAGTGAGACAAAGGGATGGACTCTCGCCACTCCTATTTAACTGTGTTCTAGAAAAAGTAATACAGGAGTGGCGTGAAAAAAAGTCGGCCCTGAATATTGACCAGCTCATTAAACTGGGGAAAACCAACATCAAAATTGATTATCTGGCATTTGCTGATGATCTAGCAATTTTAGCTCAAGATGTATGAACGGCACAGAAACAGATTGAAATTCTAAAAGAAACAGCAGAAAATGTAGGACTCCAAATTTCTTTTGAAAAGACACAATACATGACCTGCAACAGACTAAGAACACCATTTCTAAAAACAAAATATGGTCACATCGGACGAGTTTCTCAATTCAAATATTTAATATAATAATAAGGGTAGATGTCAAAAAATGGAAACGGCATTAAGACTTACACAAAATATTTACAACAAAAAATGCCTACCTAAAAACACAAAACTGAGACATTACAACACAGTTATTAAGCCAGAATGTCCATATGCTGCAGAAACGCTCACTTTGAATAGAAAGAGGGACATCGAGGACATTGACAATATATATATATATATATATATATATATATATATATATATATATATATATATATATATATATATATATATATATATATATATATATTTGTGATAAATCTTAATATAGATTAGGTGATCATGCTGAATGTGTAATACACGAGGTTTTCGGATTAAAAGTTAAATTTAAAACTGTTGTATTAGATCGGAATAAATCTATAATTTTAAAATTAATTGTATGGATGGCGGTGTGCCTAGGAAGCAGTTTACATTTAGTAACCATCAGAGAAAGTTGAAAGTTTGTGAAAACCGTTATGAAACTGAAATTTCATCTTGCAGTATGCATGCAGTTATCATTACATAATATAATGAACTCGAAGTGATTTTCTACTAAACACCAAATCACTTTATTTCATTTCTCTAGTAAAATGCTCGTCGAGAAATTAAATAAAGTGATTTAGTGTTTAGAGGTAAATTCCTTTGAGTTTACCGTTTCACAGTGAAAACTTCAATAGAACATTGGAATTTACAAAATTAATCGATAAAATATGTCTTTAACCTTTAAATACCGATGACAGACAATGTCTGACAGACAGTTCGATCATTCCAAATGTTGAGTTACCTATGTTAGTGTAGTAGCAGCTTTTTTAACCGAACAGCAGTCGCTCGACAGGGTTCATAAGAAGAGAATGCTACTGTTGGCGCGCGCGTTTTCGGTTAGGTATGTCTGTAATAAAGACGCGAGTAGTCTACCACACTACTCGCCAATACTTATGTAACTTTTTTCAGATGTTTTTTCTCTTTAATATTCAGTCCAACATCACAATGAATCAGTCAATCTCTTTAGGCACAAAACGGACAACGTCAAATAATAATAATAGCTATCCTGTCACTAGAAGAAGATGTGAAACACTCAAAATAGTCAGCATCAGGAAATTATGGTTAGATGATTAGAAGACGCTTGCGAGGTCGATTCTGAAGTTATTGGCCCGAATTTAGTGTAGTGAGGAATGATCATAAGACAGACTCCGTACATGAAGCATCAGAAAATGAAGTTATACCGTTCGAGGATCAATAAATTGAGCCCAATGAGGCCAATCGATCGCGATGTTATTTTGGCAAGAAGCGATTCAAATGAGGTCAACACCAGCGGCCTTCAGCACAACGTTGTAACAGCATCAACAGTGTCATCTTCAAACCTCTCTGATGCTGATCTCAAAGATCTTTACAACATATGGCGAAAGTTTCTTGATGATTCGATAATTCAGGAGATTCTTACTTGGACTAACGTTAAGTTTCAAAAATACAGAGAAACTTTCAATGCTGAAACAGAATTTTAGTTTAGCGTTTAGCGTTACAGCTTGATTACTGATGGTAGCACGTCTATCACGAGATACGTAATACATGTCTACCAGGAGAATTGCCCTCGTCCATAAAAATAGTTCTTGGACCAGATGCCTCGGAAAATCAAAGGGAAGATATTGAAGTGGAGGGTATTCAACTCAGAAAATTGTGTCATATCTGCCCGTCAAGACTAAAGCGTTAGACTGCAAACAAATGTAACACTTGTATGAAACACGTGTGCCTTCAATGTAGTAAATCTGTTTGAAACTTTTTAACTTGATGATTTGTTATTTTATAGAATTAGAACAGCTGGTTGGTACTGTGTTGTTGTTTTTTTTTTTTTTAGTTTTAAAGGTTATTTAACTAAGGTAAATTTGTTTTTATTTAAGTTTTCCATAGTTTAATTAAAAATTGTGTAGATTAAGGATTTTTTTTTTAATAAAATCAGTCAACTGTGATTGTAATGCTCATAATTAATAATAAATGTGTAAACTGTTTGTTTTTCATTTTATTACGTAAAAGCAAAGTTTATAGAAAAATACACGAATACACAGTCATATTTCATATTAAACTAATGTGGACTGTTAGACCTCACGTCGGTACTTCTGTAACTCAAATAGCACGTCGGTACTTAAATGTTAATAGTGATTAATTTTTCGTATGCCAGGACTGATATTCTTTCCTAGGAGTATGCTAACTACAATATCGATATATCTTTAAAAAACACTAAATTATAAAAATATTGCTTAAATTAATTGATATTGAATTCATAATTTAAAATAACTAATTATTAATATTAATACTTACCGAAAAATCAATAAGTAACTATTAAGAAACTTCAATATTGAAAACTGTATTGTACGTTCATTAAAATATTTCTGACAAATGAGCAGTATCCGTTATTGTTACCGATATCAATGCAGTTTTCAAGGATGTTAATTAAATATTTAAAACTATATAATTACATTTTGTAAATTGACTTTATAGATAACTGTAATATCGGTGCTTAGTTTTAAATTTTTGTAATACTTTTTTCTAAATACTATAGAAAAATAGAATCTATTCAATTGCGTGGTAGTAAGTAATTTAGAATGTTTGAGATATGTGGTTCGATTGAAAAAAAATCCTTAAATTATTTAACGATTATTAAACTAGTACGCCATAACAGAATAATATAGGTTAATTCAATAAATAGTTTTGTATAACGTAAAATTAATTTTTTTTTAATTGACAGTTGAGTAGTTGCGATTTATATTTTGAGAATAATATCACAAAAATGGCTACCTTTTGCGGTATTTACAAGTGTACAATAAAAGTATTTTAACCTCATATATTACTTTTGTTTCAATATTACTCTCCTATAATATAAATAAAGTTTATTTTTGTTTCGCAATTTTTAATATGTGTACCTGCCAGTACCATTTTGGATGCTGTAGGAAATTTTATTTTATTTAGGAGTTAATATAGTTTTAATATAAAATATAATCTCTAACAAACTTTCTATTCCGTTTTTGTAAAATGAGAGTGATTTTGAAGCAAAATATTCTTGGGGTATTTTTCAATGAAGAAAATGTTTCAATGATGTGAAAATATGGTAATCTGATGGTGCAGCATCAGGAGCATATGGTGGGTGTGTTAGTACTTCCCAGCCGGCCGCGTTAACGGCGGTGATAGATCGGTGGCTTGTTGCCACTATGTCGGCACCGTAAAAAAGAGTTGAGAGAATGGAAATATCGTGGAAGGGAATGCAACTGTTGACAGGATACGGGAATCTAGCGGGGTATAGGGAGAGATTTAGAATTAAGAATGAAAGTGGAAATTGTAAATGTGGGAATGGAAGAGAGGATGTAGAGTACGTGAAGGGAAGTTGTATGAGTGCAGAGAGAATGGAAGGAAGAGAGGAATGAGGAAGAGAAATCGAAGTGACAGACAATGAAACTAGAATTAATGAAGAAATGGTGAATATAATAAACAAGTGGGCGGATAGGATAATAAAGGAGGAAATACATATGGGGGTAATTTCGGAGGAAGGTGGGCGAGAATCGGCTGCCTGGCCGGGGTGCGAGGTCTTTCTTTCTTCGCTGATATTTGGTGAGACTAGGGTGTTGAGTGTTCTTCTTGTCAGTGGTCTTGTTAGAGAGTTGGTATTAGCTAAGTTGAAGCCGCAAGGTACAAACTGGAAAGCAAACGACGCTTCTGTGTCGGCACCGTATTTGGCGCGGTAACGGTTTCGATTCTCGCGCTCGGCTGGATGTGTTTGTATTTGTAGTTTATCTAAACTTTAAAGGGACTAGAGCTGTAGTCTCCAATTCTATGTCCGCGGGCACCATGGCTCCGGCAGACTGTTTAACGTGTGCTCGCTGCTGTGCGACCGAGATAAAAAAATATATATGTATTATGGCAGTTTACGAGTGGGTTATGAAATGTTTATTACGTCGGTGGTCGGTGTGAGTGGTGGAAGTAGCTAAGTTAGTTTGTACTGTGTAATATTAGTTTATTATTCGTAGTTATATGCTTATATTTTTGGTACACTGTGACTCCTTCTTCATTGTTTTTAAATACTTTGTTATTTTAACCCCAAAATCAGCAGATAATGTAAAAGACAACGAATCTATAATTTCAACAGTGACTGGGAGGCATCATCTTGTTTCGTTAATTTTAAAGATAAATGCCTTTGTTTGTTGGGTGACATTAGTGTTGCAGTGGCGAAACAACATAACGTCGTTTTTTCACCATTGAAACATATTCAACAATGTTGAACGCCACTTCCAGACAATCCTTACCACTTTTAATACCAGCTATCCATTTAAATCTGAATTAAGATAGAAGAAAATATCTCAACTAAAATTGAACCTATCTGCCCAATGGTCGGTTTTCATTAGGCCTGTGGTAAAATTTAAAAATGGCACTATTGCTTCTTTGAAAATTGACATGCTCGTAAAGAAGAAAAAACTTTCCAGGATGGTGAGTAGTTAAAACAAGCATTTCTGACTGGCGCCGATTGCTTAATTGACAGATTTTCCAACAAACGTGAGATTATGTCATCAATACAAGACTTACAGTTGTCAGATAACATCATCACAAGAAGAATATATGACATTTCAAAGGACATGCAAACTCAGTTAAAGACTGATTTGGAAATATGTGCACAGCACATTTGGACAACGCACAATTAGCGGATATGCTGAGAATGGAATTTAGTAACTTTACTGTAAAAGAAGATCTTCTGAAAATATTACCCATGAAAGAGTGAATAACAGGTGAAGATATCTATTATATATTTGCAAACATATACAAAGTCGATAGATATGCCTTTGCACAATCTGTCTGCTATAACCACTAATGGGGCACCAGCAATGATTAGTAAAATTAATAGTTTTATTGCTTTCTACAAAGACGATAAATGATTTCCAAACTTTATATCGTATCACTGTATTATCCATCAGAAAGTTTTGTCTGGTAGAATATTACCCTTTGGACACGTCATGAAAACAGTTACAAAAATAGTCAACTTTGTTCAAGCAGCCTCTTTGCAACACCGTCTTTTCAAAGCCCTATTAGAAAAATCTGAAGAACCTGATCTTATTCTTCATAGTGAAGTACGTTGGTTAAGTAAAGGCAAAGCTCTTTCAAGATTTGTCAATTTAATTGACGAAATAAATAATTATCGCAATTCCAAAAATCAATATTTTATTGAATTAACGAACTCTTGCTGGCTGGTAGATTTGAGTTTCATCACATATGTAAAGGAAAAATTAAATCATTTAAACTTGGAGCTGCATAGAAAAAATTACATATAGCTACAATTATAGGGTTTGTAAACTCATTTATATCCAAACTGGTTTTGTGGATATCACATTTGCAGATGAGGTCACTTGTACGTCCCCCAAATATGAAAGAAATGATAGGCGACTACTTCGACAACTTCAATTACTTCAACACCAGTTTAAAAATCGATTTCATCAGTTTAATATCATGGAGCCAATGGTCACATTTTTTGTCAATCCTTTTACTTGCCAAGTAAATGTAATCAAAATAGCTGCACACAACTTTTTCATGTACGGGGCAGAAAAACTAGAGCTAGAAATTTTGGATCTTCAGAACCACATTGTCCTAAAACCCAATGTATCAGATGAGAACTTCTCGAATATAGTTGCCAAAAATAAATTTCCATTCTTGAAAAGAGCATCATATAAAATAAAATCGTTTTTTGGTTCCACATACTTTTGCGAATCACTGTTTTCAACAATGAAGATTAAAAAATCAAAATACAGATCTCGACTTACAGAGGAACATCTTGATGATTGCTTACGAGTGGAAATATCATCACACTCTTCTACTTACGAAGCAATGGTCAATGAAATGCAATGCCAAATATCACATTGACTTAAGTTTCCATTTTTAATAAACAATGTTTATACTATTATTTAGTAATTATTTTTGAACTAAATAGTTAGCGAATGACTAGTTTCACGTCTATTTCTTTGTTACCATGTTGTTTGATATACGATGTTTTTACTTTTTGGAAAAGTTTTTTTGAGGAAAACTTCATTTTGATTTTTGGTTAAACGCTTATTTTTGATAGAAAAGACCCACGTAATATTGTATAAACATGTGTGAAGTAAGCTATTAAATATTTTTTCTACATTATGTGTATTATTTACAATGTCCAATTATAAATCTACCTTGAATTTTGGGACTACTGGACTAGAGTTAGGAATAGCAGATTCGATTCCCATACTGGATGTTTGTGTACATCCCAGCTTAATTTTGATTTTTTCTTGGGTGATTCTGGCAAAATAACACATTTTCGATTAATAAGTCTTGAACGTTTTTTAATCAAAATCATGTTTACTTTATCAAGCTGACCATAATTACATTCAGCATATATGGCTTCATTCGGATTCCGAACCTCATAGGGGTAAGTGTGGTTACCTCATTGTGAGGTAAGTCATAAATCTCACCATAGGATAGTTACACTTTGTTATGGCGAAGATTTGGTTTTGGAGTAGGCAAAGATGGTTGTCCTACTGTTCACCATATTTTTTTCTTTTGTAGATTGCTGTATACAATAAACCTTTTATCTCCAAAACTCTCATTTCTGCCTTCCAGTGTAAATGGTTATGTTGAATTATGAGAATGTTGAATTTTGTTTTCAACTAAAAGTTGATATGACGCCCAAATTCCTTCTTTATGTAGTTTATTCAGTTGTTTAAAATACCGTTTTATAGTGGACTATGAAGTTTTAAGCTTTGTGGCTAATTCTTGGATAGCTTGTTTGAACTTCGCTTTGTTTGTTTGATTAACTTCACTTTCAGCTAACACCAGAACCTTTTCTATCACAACATTTTTTCAGATTTTATGCCGTCAAAAAGATTGAAATCACAGTTCTTAAATGTTTTAAACCAATGCTAACATGTTCCGCTATTCAAGGCATCAGCATAAATAAAATAACATCAGTGGCATTATTATGTTTTCAACACTCCTAAAGCATCAAATGTCTAATATTAAGTTTATCCGCACATTGCTCTCACTAAATATTTTTTTCTATCAATAGATTATTAAATTAACTCAAAAATTTTAGAAAATGCACAATCTAGGCACCACATAAACATCCAAACTCGAACCAGGATTCGAACCGGTACCCTTCGATTGCCAGGCGAGTGACTAGCCCACCCGACCACCGCGGTCGGTTTTCTCTGAATATTAATTATGATATAGATATGTCATATTAAGTTAAACTATCGCCAGTAGATGGCAATGTTTTTAAAATTAGGAAAAAATACGATTTTACTTATGAATATACTTAATACATAATATTTTCCATATATTGAACTTTTGAAAGGATTTGTTTTCAATATTTTTCTAATTATTCTTCTACTTAGCTGCATGTTGTCTTTATATTCCTAAAATTTAGTATAGGTAGGTTGGGCAATTACTAAACAACTCGGATGATAAGGAAACGAAAACGACAGGGAAAGTGGGGAGTCGAAGTTCAGCAGAGAATCAGTACGAGAGATTTGAGTGACGTGAGAACGAAAGTAGCTAGTAGATAGAGTGTAACCAGAGAGTCCATATTAATCCGAGAGCCGAATTGCCATCTATTATAAATATCCGAGATCCTATCTGTAAAATGTATCTTTTATTTAAGTTGCTAAACGTAAGTGAGTGTCTATGTGCTTTCTGTATAAGAAAAATGGACAACATGCACTTTTGTTATAATCCTTATTAGGTTTTAAGGAATGCTCTTTATAAAATCTAAAAAAAAACAATGCCTAAAGTGGAGTACAATTTTTTACCAATTTCTACAACAACTAGGATACTACAATTTCTACTACAACTACTACAATTTCTACAACTCCCAGGATACCATCATCAATCACAAAACCTGACATTTCATATTAAACAAGCTTATTACGCAAGTTTATACACAGTACAATGTATTGACACTTAACATACATTTATTAGGCAAATTCGACATAACCATATATACATGCTAATGATCTCTTTTGCCTATAACGACAATGCGTTTTTAATATATTATATGTATATATATATATATATATATATATATATATATATATATATATATATATATATATATATATATATATATATACACCCACACACACCCACACGCACACACACGCACACACATGCACATACACGCACACACACGCACACACACACACACACATGCATACGCACACGCACACGCACAAGCACACGCACAAGCACACGCACACCCAACCGCACACGCATACACACGCACACGCATACACACGCACACGCATACACACGCACACGCATACGCGCACGCACACCCATGCACGCACTCACGCACGCACGCACGCACGCTCGCACCCACAGACACACACATACACACACATACACACACAGACACACACTGATCTACATCTGCGCATGTGCAATCGAATGCTATTTCAACCTTTTTTTACTTGTAAAAAACCTTTTATGTCAAAGAGCCAAATAAATTACAATTTAAAGTTGGCACAAACTCGATATGTAATGAAACATTATTTTGGAAAGAATCATGAAGTAAAGATTCCGTCTGCTTTACATCGCATTAAACGATGAGTTTACTGTCGATGGCGTGAAATCAAATGATGCTGTACTTCTACAGGAGAATATTGAGGAAAATGGGAATTTTGAAGATGATATGAATGATAAAATAATTAGTATTGTCAAATCAAAACATCAAACTTTGTCAAAAATGATTTATGACTTATGTAATAGGATGATTTTTTTACATAAATACTACATAAAATAGTGACTTAATTTTGATGACATCATATTACGATCATGAAGAGAGTCAGTTTTATGTCAAATTTATGTAAATTTTATTACATACATGACCTACGTGTGAATCAATTTAACGTCATGTGTTTACTGGGTGAACAACAAAATAAATGAAAAACTGGGTGAAAAAATAAAAAAAAAAACATTACAAAACAAATATATATTTAATATTTAGACCCGCATAATATTCCTCGAGTTTGCTTCATATTTTGGAAAACCGATGAATGTTTTCGTAAAAGCAATATGGCTGTTTTGAATGAATACATTAGTACGTTCTTCAGGAGCTAGTTCAATATATTAATGTGCTAATTACCCAAATTATGTTGAAATAGCTTGAAGCCGGACGAAGCGGGATTTAGAAAGTGGCATAAAGTTTCCTTTAGTGCCAATTTATGTATGACGATCTTTTGTCCCTTCGATGGTTTGAATTTGTTACCATTAAAGTTCACTTTTTTCCATCAGTACATTGCATCGCATAGCCCAAATTGATATATTGGTTTTTGCATAGTTCTGGAGTAACAGAGTGGTTAGTACTCCGCATCATGTTTTTTACATGTCAAACTCGTCTTCTTTATAGATATGGGGCTTTATAAGCAATGTCGACAATTGGCTTGAATTTACTCTTGATATCTAGCGTTTCGAGTTATCGTACATTATTATTGGCATATTGGATTTTGTACTGGACTTACTTTTGTACTGGACGTACTTGAACTTACCCGTCTTTTCAGCCCAGCAAACAAATTGCGCGTCGATTTTTCGCTTCACGTTTAGTGGGATCAAATTGTGCAGCACCCATCTCCCTCGTTCTGAATTTTGTCAAGTTAGTGTAAGTGTGTAATATCAAGCGGTAAAGCAAATTCGACTTGAGTTTGAACAGGATTTTTATTTTGCACTTGCTAAAATTAACAGCTCAGTCAAGTTGCTTTGTTGTAGAACTTAAATTTGTCTTCTGATTTTATATTGTACCGTGTTTTTTGTGTTATAGTACTTTCGCCCAAGTACTATGAATAATTTTGCGTTTCAGCTTGATCCTCGTCTCATGTTCTCTTCTTTCCTTATGGATTGTTTGTTTAAAGTCAATAAATGCTGCAAGAATGCCCCTATTAATTCGTAATATTCTGGCAGGATTCCTCTTAAAGTAAATATCTGCTCTATAGCTCACCTTCCCTTCTTGAAACTGCTTTAATATTCTGCTATCTTACTTTCTATAGTTCCATTCAGTTGTTAATATACACATCAAACATTTTATAGATCCCATTCCATACTTCGCTTAATATACACATCCATATCGATCGATACGTACTATATCGTTATAGCGTCTGTATACCATATAAGGTAAGATGTATTACCCCATAAAGTGAGAGCTGTTAATAATCTTGAAGTGATCTTTTATTATATGTAGCAATGATATAATAAATACTGAATAAACACTAAACTAGTGTGAATGTTTATCTTTGGAATAATTTAATTCAAATTTTTAGGTATTATCGCTATACTTTCTATAAAAATTAGAAAAAAACATTATTTTACATCGAAGTTATGACCCACAAGTCATATCATAAAAGTATTTGTACATCTAATATATGTATATATGTCTTCATCATAACACAATACTGGATCACAATGCTATAAGTTTATTATTTAGACGATTTTACTTTCTGAAGCATGATTCGGAATGGATTTTATGTAATATTATAACATATTTGTTACTTTTATATTTTCTGCAGTTATTATATTACTTTTAAAATTTATATAGCTTTTACCTGCTGTTTGACAATTTTTTATTATAAATTACATGAAGACAAAAATTGCGAGGGATTGACAACGACAGAATCCCAAATTTCAAATTTCGGAGTTTATTCATCTTTTACGCCCACGCAACCCTCCTTAGGAGTTAATTTTTATGAATCTTCCCCTTAGCGAACATCTACGATGCATGAAGAACATCCCTGTCAAATTTTAAGTCTGCAAAATTTAAATTTTAAAAACAGACGTATATTTATCTTTTATGCTCTCGTCAAGCCCCTTAGAAGTTGATTTTTTGTAAACTCCCCACCTTAGCGAACCTCTACGACGCATGAGGAACATTCCTACCGATTTTTAACTTTGTAGGTCTTATAGTTTCGGAGAATTCGCTAAAACTGAGTGGAACTTTTGAAATGTTGTACATAGCCTTACAATTGTCTACTACATCAATTATAATATTCAACGAATTTTCGCCATTAGTTTTTGTTTTTTGTCTTCCTAATTTTGAACGACTTTTAATGCTGTCGGTATCATTGAATCATTTAACAGTTTTTTGAACTGTTGACTTAGTGATTGGTGTTTTGATTCGATATACTTCATTAAATACTCGACAAACTTCAGCATAAGTACGTTTTCTGTCACTGTATCCAACAATTGTTAGTGTTCAAATTTTTTCTCTTTCAGTTAAACACATATTAATTATATAAAAGAATTGAAGAAAATTTGAAATTCGCAAATTGACATTAACAGTTGTCAAGCATAATCAAATACTTTATCTGCAATCCACTGTTTCATAGCCTACTAAATGAAAAATATATTTACCCTAAAACAGACCGAAACACTTAAAAAAAACATACTATTATTATTTATTCATTAATTTATTATATTATAATTAATAGGCAAATTATATTTACTTCGTTGAATTCAGAAAAAATGCTCTTTCTCACAATGTAAAATTCTAGTATTATTGTTATTAAAAAAATCAAGCTAGCCTTGGAATTCAAATATGTAACAAGAAAAAAAAATATGCCCAAAAAGTGGCAAATCTTTCCTAATATTCGTGTACAAAATTTCATTAAGAAATCTCCAAGCGTTCTCGAGATATTTGACCGCTTCCATAAATAATAGCGACCCTGCATATACGTATTGATGTAAACCCACGCCGGAAGTATCATATCTCCTACTCCATGACATAATCAACTTCTATGTCAAATTTTATTAGAATTTTTCCATCCATTCGAGCGTAATTGATGGATAAATATCCAAACATACTTTCACATTTAAAATCTTAGTAAGATTATATTTCCATTACAATTATTACATCTTTTCGGTCTTAGTTAAATTTTAAAATTCATATAATTATTTGACGAAAGTTATTTTTAGGTAAGTAGTTAGAACTTATAGTGGAGGAATTTGCATAATTCTTTTTTTTTAATAATCCTGTGGTCACCAAGATCATTTATCGTAACCCTATTAAATATCTTATTGCTCACAAAAATTTATTTTTCAAAAACAAAATGTATATGTCTGGTTGCATAAACAGCCATTTTAGTTTGCGAGAGAGATGTCATTTGTAAATTAACAGCTAAAATTCTATATTAGATGTGAATCAAAATGTTTTTAGCATTTTTATAAATCTTCTAATAACCAATCTGATTATTTGGGCAATAGATAAGACGTTGATGATGATCATGATGATGATTGATTGCTGTTCAATGTTAGGTTAGGTTTGGTAGTCACAAAAAAACAAAACCTGGTTGTATATATTTTGAATAATCTAATAAATTGACACGTAGACACATTTAAAAGGGTAAGGTAAATTAATATGAATTAATATTGTATGAAAGTCTATCTTGATATGGTCGTACTATGCTAAGTTTTTCATCTTCCCAAAATTACTTGAAATAACGGCTCATATTTCGTTCATTCCATCTACAACTTTCTCAGTTTAGATACGTTTTGTTTGGCTAACAAATGTAAACTGTCTATCTTATATTACATCGTATCTCGTATGTTGAATTATGTTGTATTGTTCAGTTATTTGCCAATTATTTGTTCAGAGTGAATTATAGTGTCGGAATCATTATAGTGTTTTCAATTTTTGTCCTACTAATTTTACAGGAAAGCTCTAGTCCTCTTCAATTTTTCACGTGTAATGTATTTCAACAAAATACAAATAATAGACATAAGCGATGAAAAAAATTTGACTGGTTATAGGAAAAAGCTACTGAAATGTTTCCAGAAGCAAACAAAATATCAAAAAGAAATATAGTTATATTTTATATACCAGCTAGACCTCCAACACAACACTTATATTTTTGTTTAGTCTACCCCTTCGAGAACTGTAATTTATTATTTCCTTTATTTTGTTTAGACCTCTTAGAACTCTTTGAGAATCGTAATCTCGTTTCCCATTAGGCCCTTCCCCTTCAGGCTCACTTTCTGGTTCTTTTTCGCTGTATACACAGTCATATTAGTTAAGTCAAAAGCTCTTTTATGATTGTTAAATTTCGTTTTTGTGAAATAAATGTTTTTTAAACTGATTTTGAGAATTATTTAATAATTAAAATTATAAATTATTTAACTGGCGCAGTCGTCAGTCGAATCTCAGAAGACTTATATCAGAGTTTGGACAGAAGCTTGACCTTTTTGCTAAAGCTCAGAATAGTCGTCAGTTCCGACTGTTTGCTGAGATCTGAACCATACATCTCATTGGCAGGAAAAGTGATACTGTAAGTGAGAGTACTGTGATGAGTAAGTAAGAGTGCTGTAAGGGATATTTTCCTTTCCATACCTATTAGATTGTAAAATTCTATGTATATTCATTCTTATCTACTTCTGCAAAATTTATTTTCGTTTTCGCATTAAAATTTGCTTAAAAAAATAGTTTTCTAATGATAAGCATTATCTGAAATATTAGTAAGATTAAATATTGGAGAAAACCCAAAAAATCAAACCAACACGGCAAATATATCTTTATTAGCAGCAAAAGAAAACGCATATACCTTGAAACCCTTTTCTGGATATAGTGACCATATTGAGCATTTTATAAACTCTGTAGTTTCCTTTTATAATAGATATGCACTAAACACAACCGACGAAAGCTTAAAAGAATATGTTTTTGCAGTAATTAATTCTAAAATAATCGATCAAGCAGGAGATTTTATTTTATGTACACCCGATCTAAAAACTTGGGTGGATATTAAAAATGCACTAAGACTAAAATTTGGAGACAAAACATGCAGCCACGTACTTTTGCAACAATTAAATTTTTTATGCAAACAAAAAATGAAACAGCATTAGAATTTATAGGTGGACTAAAACTATTACTCTCAAAAATTTCTATTAAAACACAGGCTGATACAACATTAATACTGGCTACAAAAACATCCTTAATTTTCCAAGCGGAATCAACAGCGATAACAGTTTTACAATCTAATATGTCTAGCGAACTTAGGACGATCTCAATGATTCATAATCCGAGAACATTAGAAGTTGCTAATAGTCTTGTTTTCAACCACAGTTTAATTGAACAGCAAATCAATTCTAAATATAATGTACACTGAACTTCAACTTCACTTACAGAAGACAGAAGAATTGCATATAAACAACCTATAAATAATCCACCGGTTGCTACTAAAAATCCAATAAATCACTTTTGGTCCATTCCAAGATATCAAACTTATTTTTACACAAAGCCCCCATTTCAACAAAATTTTAATAACCAATCAAATTTTTGATATTCTTCGGGATTCCCCTATCAGATATTTAACTCCAAGCATACATTAGTTACTTGTACGGGAGAAACCAAAACAAAATACAAAGCCCGAATACCCTTGTTACTTGAATTTAATCTCAAAGAAAATCTAGACTTTATCCTTTACAATTTTCAAGATTACTTTGACGGCATCATTGGATTGCGCGATCTCAGAAAGTTAAAATTAAATATCGACTAACAAACGATATATGTAGACCACCGTATTACCGCACTGATTTTGAATTACAGAAAATTGAAGTCCCACCTAACTCGGTAGTATTAAAATAAATTACCACCGATGTAGAAGAAAAAATTGAAATTTTAATGCCACACATATACAATATTATCGAAGTATTACCTGGCGTTTTAACCGACAAAGACGGCACAGTTCCATTAGAAATAAAAAAATTAACATCAATCAGACTGAGGACTCAGCCATTTTGTTCGAAAATTTTTGAAATTTTCAATATCGAACAAATCCAAGACTTTTCATCTAGCATGAACAACTCTAGGACAACACACAATCGTACTGAATGTCATTTTATCGAGAATACCCAACCATATATAATCAAGACATCTGAGGATGACTTCTCTTTAATAAGATTTAAACATCTCAATTCTAAAGAAAAACAGAAACTACGGAAACTCATCTCTCAATTTCCTGAAGTCCTACATAGACCAAACGTTAAACTGACATTTACCAGTCATGCAAAACAATAAATAAAACCTCAGATGATGTTCTCATCCACACAAAATCTTATAGATACCTACATGTCCACAAACAAGAGGTACAAAAGCAAATATCCTAAATGTTGGAAGATGGAATTGTAAAACCTTCATCTAGTCCTTGGTCTACCCCTGTTTGGATAGTACAAAAATGGATCCGTCAGGAACACAAAAATGGCGTATTGTTACTGACTATATAAAACTTAACATTTCGGATATCTTAGACGAGCTTGGATGAAGTCAATACTTCACGACTTTAGATTTAGCCTCCGGCTTTCACCAAATAGAAGTCCACCCTGAATCGATTCCTAAAACCGCGTTTAAGGTCGAAAATGAATATTATGAATACATTCGGATGCCCTTTGATTTAAAAGATGCCCCGCGCTACTTTCCATTTAACTGGAAAATATATTTAGTTTATATGAATGACATTATAATATATTCAACTTCATTGCAGGAACATATGACCAATTTAAAACAAATATTTAAAATATTAAAAATGCATTACTTAAAAATTCAATTGGACAAGTGCGTATTCTTGTGTAAATCCATAGAATTTGTAGGACATGTAATAATAACAGAGGGAATAAAACCAAACCCTTAAAAGATAGAGGCAATACAAAAATTTCCAATACCAAAAAATCCTAGGAAAATAAAATCATTCCTAAGCCTCATCGGATACTATAGAAAATCCATAAAAAATTTCGCTCAGCTGACCAACTCTTGACAGACCGCTGACAAAAAGATACAAAAATAGAACATAACCAAGAATTCACACTCTGTTTTGAGACTTGTAGGAAAATACTAACTAACCACCCAATCTTACAACATCCGGATTTTTCTAGATGCTTCGAAATATGCTATAGGTGCCGTTTTGTCACAAGGACCAACAGGCAAAGACCTTCCTATTGCATACGCTTCATGTACGTTGAATCCGGCTGAAATAAATTACAGCACAATGGAGAAAGAATTATTAGCTATTGTATGGGTAACAAAGTACTTTCGCACATACCTTTTTGGAAGAAAATTTAAAATTATAACAGATCACAAACCTGTTCAGTGGTTGTTTTCTATAAAAGAACCCAGTTCCAAATTAGTTAGATGGAGACTTAATCTGGAAGTGTATGACTATGAAGTAACCTATAAAAAGGCAAGAACAATACCAATGCTGATGCTTTCTCAAGAATAGAGATTAACACTGTACAACAAAAAGAAGATACTTTTTCCACTTTCCCCAATTACGATTCAGATGAATTACCTTAGTTAAATGATTCCGAATTAGACGATATTTTGTATCAACTAAACGCTGACCTCAAATGATCGAACCATCCAAAATACAAATATCATCAGACATAACCCAAGGATCTCATTCGAAAAACTAACCCAATATATCTATAGAGAAAATCCTTCAGACAAAGAAAGTAACGACCTAGAAACTGTACACTCTAGTATCGAAAACCCAATAATAGGAGCCCCATACGTAAAAAAAGCCGATGAACATATATAAAAATGAAATCATATTCAGATACGATCTTAACAACAAGGTCTGGCCGTAGAAAGAAAAAATATTTGATAAACTAAAGAACTAAGAAAATATTTTTGCCCAATGATCCGACAGAAGATATTATTTGTAAAATTATTAAAGAACATTTCGTACCAAAGTTGACCTATTCCATGTATTTTAAAAATTAAGAGCCCATAATACTCAGGATCTTTCAGAAATATTTTAAAAATGGATCATTTATTCTATATATTTCTGACACCTTTTTAGAAGACGTTCGATAATTAGATATCCAACAGAAAAAGATAAAATGTAACCACGATACTATAACTTCTTATAGAAGAATAACAGAAAATATTGCATCTTTGAAGAAAGTATTCTATTGGCCAAATTTAGAGAACGATGTAAAAACATATGTCAACCTATGCAAAATATGTCAAAAATTAAAATATAGAGACACCCTAACAAGATTGTTTTTAGACCCACTCCCATAGGTTGTGAACAGTTTGACCATATTTATGTAGATACTTTTAAAACACACAACACATATTTTCTAACGTTTGAAAAAAGCTTTTCTAAATTAGGACAAGCATATCCCTTCAATACTCAAACAAGTACAGAAATAGTAGACTAGAGTAAATCAGTAGATTTACTTCACCCACTATGGTATTTCCCGAAAAATAACATCGGATAACATAATAAAATGAAAACCTACAGAACTTGTGTCCTTTACATTAAATCGAAATGTACTATTGACTCCAAGGAACCCTAATTCTAATAGTCCAATCGAAAGATTACATTCCACTTTACAAGGAACAATTGTAACCTTAAAAAACAAAGGCAACAATTCGAATATAATTCCACTCATGAACTATGCAATCCTTTTCTATAATAATTCTACACATAGCTCGTTAAAATATACACCTTTCCAAATTTTTAAAGGAAAACTCGACTTTCGAAATCCATTAGAATTAAGCGAAGAACAAGTAATAACTAATTATATGCAAGAACACTCGGAAAATATGGAAATTATTAACAAACAAATTTACGAATCTCTGATTTCCCAACAAAACACTATTTTAAATAAGCGTAACGAAAACAAGCAAGAAACGATACCCATTGACTCAGAAAAATTATTATATGAAAAAAAGTTTTCTCAATATATAAAAAACAAAACCAATATGAAAAAATCGACACCTCTGTCAAAGATCTAGAAAATATTATTTCTTTACATCATGATAGGAAAATTCATAAGAAAAATCTAACACCCCAACGATTTTCTGTTTTAGATAACAGATGACAAACAAGTTAATAATTCAAAATCTGTATGAAATAAATAGAACTAATTATCTTAAATAAATCAACAATTATTAACCTTAAGTAATAAACAATAATTAAAATAATTTTCAATATATATACTACTTAATAACCCGTCACAGTTGATATTGTATTAAATATACATTCTTCCTATCCTAAACCAGATTATTATTTTACCCAAACCTTACATATTACTTACGGAATATATCGAATGGTCAACAACAGTATGCTATGTATGCTTCATTTTCCAAAATAATTTTATATACAACTACAGCAAAGAACGAATGCCCAATCATTAGTGTCCATTATAAAAGATCACTAACGAAAAAATGCATGGAAAAAAATTGTTCGCAATCACAGTTCAAGAAAACTTTCATTGAAACCATTGTTATAGAAAATTGTTAATCGACATAACATACAAAAACTTTCAGATTTTTAAAGTTACTGGATGTCTGCAATATTCTGTGCATTAATAGCTGTATTCTTCATGCTATAAAAAGTAGAACCCATAAAGGAATGTATATAACAAAAGCAGACAAAGAAGAACCTCGGAAAATTCGACAAACCGCATTTTCCGATCTCAAGGAGGAAGTTTGAACCAATTATCATAGATATATATTTTATATACCAGCTAGGCCTCTAACATAACACTTATATTTTTGTTTAGTCTACCCCTTCGAGAAATGTAATTTATTATTACCCTTATTTTGTTTAGGCCTCTTAGGACTCTTTGAGAACCGTAATCTAGTTTCCCATTAAACTAATCATCAAGAACTCTACTTTAATTTTATATAAAATCATGTAACCTGTCCTTCAGGCTCACTTTCTAGTTGATTTTCGTTATATAAGCAGTCATATTAGTTAAGTCAAAAGCTCTTTCATGATTGTTAAAATTCGGTTTTGTAAAACAAGTGTTTTTAAACCGATTTTGCGAATCGACTTATTTAACTATAGCATTAAAAATTAAGAGGATATATGCTGTTTCAGAAGATATTTCAGACATCGTACATCCTTTCATTTTAGGTAATTTAGACCCGAAATGTGATTATTGTTTTGCCATATATTTTTCATGCGAAAGAAATTCATTTACATATTTTGGTATTTGTTGCTCTAATAAAAATTTGTAATTAGCTAATTTTCGTACTCTTGATGAAATAAAGAAGTCACTAATAAGAAATCACTAATGATGATAATTTATCAAAGAAATTTAGATCATATATTCGTCAATATAATAATTCTTTATCCTTGTTCAAATATACAATTGCCTTCTGGAAAGATACCATACAGTTTTAGAATTCTTGGTACAGTGTATCACAACATTTCTTCTTTGTATCCCCAAAATTCAGGTTCAGCTTCTTATGGTCAACTATATATTATGGATTTATTAGACCGCAACCAAATGAGACTTCAACATCCAGCAAACAGTTATCTATGTAAGGATATTCTAGAATGTTTGAATAATATTCTGTATCAACATAATCTTTATCAACATGTGCGATCATATAAAACAATGCATTCAAAGAGGAAAAAGAACTAGCTCTAAAAGAAAATCGAGATCCTTTGAATTTTGTTATGCGGTTTTACCATGAACCTCAATTAAATCCTCGACAACATAATCATCCCACATGTTCAGAAGTAGCAGCTTTATTTGTAATCGATGGAGCACCTCCCACTCATAGGCGTATATTGCTGTATACCCAAACGATGGAGAATTAAATAATATTGATTATAATTGCATGTATGTCATACGTATTTATATGGCAAAGTGGGGGGCTAGGCTGGCATATTTCTGTTATAACCGGCGGCGAGAGAAAAACTAAAGTACGTCATTCTATTTTAATGCGAGAATATATTTCCTATATCCTTATAATTCGAGGTAATTCTCCTAGAAAGGATTTAATCCATTAATAAACGCCGGAAAATTAATTCAATAATTAATTGTTGAGTATTACTGCCGTTTTAGAGGCGATATATTATAGTTTATCCGTAACCGGCAAGTAATGTTGCAAGTTGATACATATATTGGTCTTGCAGATGCTTTGGAGATGATAGCCGAGAATGAAAATCTCAGAGCTGGACGAATTGCAATACTACCTTCTAGCTTTATTGGTAGCCCGCGTAATATAACGCAGAACTATCAACATGCAATGGCAATAGTGAAAAAATTCGGAAATCCAGATATTTTATTAACTTTTTCATGTAATCCTTTGTGGCCGAAAATAAGAAATAATATTCAATAATTTGAAAATTTTAATAATAGGCCCGATGTTATTGTATGTGTATTGCATTCAAAAGTTAAGGGATTAATGTGATTAATTAACCACAAAGTCATATTTGGTGACGTTCATACTATTTTATATACTGTCGAGTTCCAAATGAGAGATTTGCTCCATATACATCTATTATTAACTTTTAAAGATAACTATAAATTTCGGTTATTGGTAAATGTGTATTTGCAGAAATTCCACAATCCACTAGCAAAACATTATGTAATTTAGTTAAGTCGCATATGGTGCACGGCCCTTGTTATTTGAACCAACAATCAGTTTGTATGGTTGAGGCAGTGGCGGCTCGTGGGGGGGGGGGGGGTGTTGGGGCGCCGCCCTTCCAGCATTTATCACAGTAAACAATTTTTCAGAGCAAAACACCATATTTTATTTCCGTTCAGTTTCTTTCCTTTAACTCATTTTCATGGTTCACCTCCTGTATAGGGTTTCAATAGCACCAGTAAAAGGTGGAAGAGGAAAGCAAAAAAAAATTTCAGCAGCATTATTTTCTTCTACGCCCAAACAATACAAATCTCATGTATATTCATATATAGGGTATTCTTTATTTTATCTTCGCATTAAGCCTTTGATGATTTGATGATTAGATTTCTCAGACTGCCTCTTGGAATGCTTAGCTGGTTTATATTTTAAGTTATTTAATCTTTCTTTGAAATCTTTCAATCAATTTTTCTTGATTTTTGGGTCATGAAGTGAGTTTACAGTATAACTATTTTATACCTTTTTTGATATTTACTTTTTTAGTTTTAGTTCAATGTTCTTTACGAATAAAACAAAATTGAAGATCTTTGCCGTCAAATTTTGACGGAATTTAGCTAGTTATTCGAAATTACATATCATTAAAATTGTACAATTAATATTTTATGGATAAGTTTATTTTTCCTCAATCTGTTCAAAATATAATCCTTTGACTGAAAGCATTAAGCTTAAGCTTTTTATTAAAATTGGCAAATGCGCTACGGTAATGCCTGAAATGCTTAAAATCACTTATGGGGATAATTGTTATATAAACACAAATTTTTTAGTAACTTCGACGATTAGAGAAGAAAATGGGATGTGTGATGATTAACATTCCGGCTTATCGGTTGAAATGATTACTAAAAATGTTAAAAGGGTGTATGATTTTGTAAATATTCCGAAAAATCTTCAGCGAAATACATGAAAATAGAACTTAAATACCTAAGATAACACTTCCTTAATAATCCGTTCCCAAGATAATACTATCCCATTTTAACCGAAAAATTTGACATTCAGACACAAAATTCAAGGTTTGTCCTACTTCAATTAACCGATGACCAAAAGATGATTCCTATCATTAGGGAAGTTTGAGAGACGAAAACTTTTTCATAAAGATTGTAGCTGGTAAAGAGAAATGGTGTTTTTAATATGATCTAGAATCCAAGTTGCAAAGCGCAGAAAGACGGTTACCAGGTGAAATAAATCCAAAAAATCTCTTTTGGAGAAGTTAAATGTCAAAATATCGATCACTGTTTTTTATAATTTCAAGTGAATTATCAACAAATAAATCATTTTATGGGAGACAATGGTATTATATTGGTGAATTGAAGCATTTAATAGAGCGTATTCGTCGTGTTTACCTTGAATATTGAGAACCAGCCAATTGATGGTTGTATTATAATGCACCTTTTAACTGTTAGTCAATTCTGAATAATGTATTGGCCAAAAATTAGTTTTTATTGCATCAGTAACCCCCATATTCACCCGATATAGCATTGGACTACAATTGCACAATTTCCTAAGCTATTTTTGGTGCTAAACAGAAACCGTTTTGTAGTAAATAAATATAGTGATGAGTCAACGAGGAGCAATCTCAACACCATTCCAATAATTATTATTATAATTATTAAAAAATTATTTTATATATTAAATATTAAAAAGGCGATATTAAGAAGCTATTTTATTCACTTTTTTAACGTGCATATTATTGTAGTTCTACGGTTGATGAATACTTCAAGTAACTAAAGTGAATTTTTTCAAGATGTCCTATCCGGTTTTGTTTTTTAATCCATTCCGATTATTTTTGGCACAGAGGGTATCTAATTTATCCGTATCTCAAAAATATTAAAGTTTAAAAATTTTGCATCAAATAACTCGATAAATCATTAAATAGGTGTGACTTAATCTCTTTGCTTTAACCTAAAATATATAGTTATCTGAAATAAATATATTCAAATCTAGAAAATGTATGTTCCATTATTCATAATCATTTAAAAATTAATGAGTTAAGCATGTTTTTCAAGTGTTCAGAGTGCTTTTATTCAGAATATAATTATAAAAATAAATTGCAAACATTTACACAAATCTACTGAAAGAAAATATAGCTGTTTAATTCTTATTTTATACTTGACAATTTGTTTTTATACATTTGCCCGAAAGCTGTTGCACCGTTCTGATTAACCTCTTCGTACCCAAAATTTTCCATAGCCTTCTTAGTTCTTTGGTACCACATCCAGATATTTGGATAGGTTTTCAAGTCCACGCTACCTGAAGCCTAGAAATACAATTATCAACAGAAATCTCTTATGGTACAAAATGACATAAATCTTACATCTATAGTTGCTATTATTGTGATAATAGAAAAGTCAGCTACCGTCAGATTTGTACCAGCAACGTACATTTCATTATCTAAAAAGTTGTTTAGGTGTTCCAGAACTTCTTTGAGTTTGTCTAAAGCTTCTTCAGAGGGTGGCATGCCAAGAAATAATGTAGGAATCTGAAAAAATATAATTAAATTTATTTTAATTACTTTAAGATCCTTTACAAAGAGTTTTCTTAATAAGAGTGTCAGAACTTTGAAACGTAATAGCGGCAAAACTGTTTGAAATGTCACTTATAAACTGCTCTGAAAGATATATAATTCAACTTCTAGATTTTAGAACAGATGGAAGACGACACCAACTTGGGGAAAAAATAATATTTTCCGAGGAAGAAGGGTTCTGGTTTAATGGGTTTGCGAACAAAAATAATTGCAGCTTTTGGATAACCAATTCTTCTATTGGAATAAACTCAAAAACATTTACCACTAAACACCGAATCACATTTTTTAACTTCTCGACGCACGTTTCGCTAACTATGTTAGCAACATCAGGGGATGGTTTAATTTAATTCAAAAGCTAAACTATGTTGTATTTATATGAGAACCCTAATTGCTAAGCTACTCCCTGGGAAGCGTACTACCTGCCTAATGAAGCGTATAAACAAAGGATACAGGAAAAGAGGGAAAAACGTGAAAGGGGGAAAAAGAGAATAAAAGAAAGAAAAAAGAAGAAAAAATGAACCGTGAAGTTTATTGACCCTTATATTAATAATTGAAAAAGTTGACTGAACGGAATATGTCCTTTATCTCGGTTCATGATTTTCTTGGATTTTTCTATTTGAATGTTTTCATATGCATCCAAAGCCCTATTGTCATTTACACTTTTAACTAGTCGAAAATTAGTAATGTCTCTATTGTGACCATGTTCTCTTCATAGACCATCTTCTCGTTAATATGGATCTTTTTGTTTGCCCAATATACCTTCGATCACAATCTTGTCAGCTAATTTCGTAAATCCCCGACTTTTTATGTTAATCTACTGTATCCTTTGGATTACCAAGGACTTCTCTTAATTTATTATATTGTTTGTACACAACTTTAATGTCCACTTTTTTCAAACTTTTGTCTAGCTCTGATGTTAATTGGGTAGCAAACGGTATTACCATGAATACATTTTTGTTCTGGTGTTTTTAAAAAGTTTAGCCTTTGAGCCGATGAAAATTCTCAAGTGACTGATATTTTTTGCGTTTTTCCATAAAATTACACTTGGGTGTGATTTTTTATCGATAGCGTCTAGAACATCACGTTTTATCGACTAACAAGCAATCGGCCATCATATTCAAGTTCCATCGACCTTGGTATTTTATTTTCATAGTTTTGATGTCTTGATGAAATCGTTTCATGTTCTTCACTAAAATCACCAAAAAAATTTTAGGGAAAAATCTAGATGGGAATCTAGAATGAAGTTTTGTACTCATATTGCATTTCAATTTTTGACGTTGCGACACTATTTTTATAGTCTGGATGTTTGTGATTACCCAAAAAATTATGTACAACATTTTCGAATGCAAGCCAAGCTTTCAATCCGTTAACAACGTTGTAGTTTCAAATTCCTTATCATTCATCAAGGATCTGATTTGTGGTCCAACAACAATTCCTTCCTTTATTTTTGCACGAGATAATGAGTACATTTTTTACACAGGTACCTAATAGAGTCACCTTATTTTTTTAGGGCTTTAACGAACTGTTTGATTAAACCTAATTTAATATAAAGTGGAGGTAACAAAACTTGTAACAAAATTTTTCGTAATATATTTTTTGGTTCTAGGTACAAGCTTATCCCGGGGACTTCATTGTTTTCTTATGTAGTGTAGTTGTCGTATTCTAATATCCCAGTCACATAAAAAACAAGGATATTTTGTATATCCTGATAGTTGACCTAAGATCATAGATATAATTTTAATATCTCTACACAGCTGCCAACCGTGGGTTTGATACTATATTTTATTGAGTAATAATTCCAAATTTTCATAAGTCTCCTTTAAATGAACAGAGTGAGCGATAAGCACCGAATTATATTGGTTGGAGTTATATAAAAACAACCCCTAAAGAACCCCTTTTAACTTTGTTTCGACGAATCGATGAAAAGCGAAAAATATCCATGTTAAAGGATCATAACATTCTGTATCCAGATTTTCAATAACAGCAGGAATATTATTACAATAAACTAATAATCCTTCTTGAGCAAATTAAGGTACAAATTCCGTTTCACGTTTTCTGTACCAAACAAATTGTGTTCCAGGAGCTAATAGGTGTTGCAAATGTAGTCTAGATCCATGGAGCAGCATCTTTTGAAATACCTAAGATTCTTGTCAAGTCATTTAATGCTCCTTGTGAGAATAACTGTGGGTGATTCGTATTTGGTTCAAAAACTTCCATTGACTCTTGACGATGTATACTTGATTCCGATAATGTTGAACTGAGATCAGAGATTGAAAATGGAAGTGGTACAGGAATCACTAGACCAGGTGGAATCGGGCGTGTCGCTAAATTCACATTTGGATAGACTATTTTTATTTCTTGCATTAAAACTTTTTACATTCCTGCAATAAAAAAATACAATCGTCAACATGGTTAGTTGACTCCCTCCATAAAATGGGCCTACCAAAGGGCAACGATTTATTTTTCGCGTTTTGTCCACTGTCTTAATTGTTCGACATAAATAGAACATACTATTTGCGGACTCTATGATATCATATTAATATATGTTGATATAATACTAAATTCAAAATAAATATTTTTATTAAAATGCGTAATTTTTTGTTTCCGTTTCTAAATAATAAAATTTCCACAAATATAACAAAATTTATCAAAGTATTGTCTGAATGATTGTGGCGTGTTCATATATTCTTTTCCTTTTTTTGGGTTTTTCGCCACGATCTAAAACTCAAAAAATATCAAAAGTATCTGTTCTTATGTAAATAAAGACACATTAATAATAAAACCCAGCAATACATTAAAAACAACAGTTTAGAGAAAATCTACAAACACAGATAGGTATTTCAATTTATTTTCTAAACACTCAAAATCAGTCAAAATAGGAGTAATTAAAATTTTATATGACAGAGAAAAACTGGTTTGTACCGACAGTAATGCACTACAAAAATAAACAAATCACATCAAAAACAATTTAATAAAAAACAATTGCCAACAAAATTTCATAGATAAATCATTTAAAACTTTTGATATCAGACAAAACAGAAAACTTACTAATAACAATAATAATAATAACTCTTAAACAATTAACCTAACAATTCTTTACATCCGCGGTATTTCTGACACAATTAAAAAGTAGGAAATAAATACAACATAAGAACGACATTTAAAACTAAAAATAGCAAAAAAAACTAATAAAAATTCCCTGCGAATGTGGCAAATTTTATATGAGGTGAGACATATAGACCGTTAAATGTTAGAATAAAAGAATATAAAAACATTCTTAGAAAAGGCTATTTTAATAAATCTAGAATTTGTCACCGCGCCTGGGAATGGGGACATAAAATCAATTGGAATAATTCCAAACGGTATTAAAAGAATTGGTAACAAAATATAGAAGATTAAAAGACATTTAAGTATTTGTGTATTCCAATACACAACAATTACAGGAGTCAGCTGTGGTGTCTAAGGAGTCAGCCTTAACTTACGGCAGTTAATGTGGAGCGGGTTCGAATCCCGTTCTAGGCAAAAAAAGTTTTTCTAAAATTCTTGTGAATGTTTCTAGGTAAGAGTGTAAAATCTAACAAGGAATCACCCCTCAGTCACGCCAGTTCGAGGGTGGGTAAGGCCGGATTGCCTTCTGAGAAGTTTTCTATGTTGGTCACTCGCCAGTCGGTAGGCTTCTCGAGATACTTTCGGTTAAGCACAAAACCAAGGGTTGATAGCCTGAGGGGGGTGCTGACCGGAGTTTTCGGGTAGCTGATGATCGTGGTTCGGAACCCACGTTAAGCTGTAGGTCCAGTCACTAAATAGTCTTCTCAGTTGCTGATGCGCCTCTAACCCCAAAACTTTACTTTTTTTTACAATAATCACACAAGTAAATTTTACCTATAATATATATATATATATATATATATATATATATATATATATATATATATATATATATATATATATATATATAGATATATATATATATATATATATATATATATATATATATATATATATATATATATATATATTTTGTTTTTTTTTTTTTTTTTGGTAGTATGTCACTGTCATTAAAACTATCATTGTCAATGTAAGTATCATTGACATATACGCAAAATAGGGGGGTGCTGACCGGAGTTTTCGGTAGCTGATGATCGTGTTTCGGAACCCACGTTAAGCTGTAGGTCCAGTCACTAAATAGCCTTCTCAGTTGCTGATGCGCCTCTAACCCCAAAACTTTACTTTTTTTTACAATAATCACACAGTAAATTTTACCTATAATATATTTACCTATATATATATATATATATATATATATATATATATATATATATATATATATATATATATATATATATATATTTTTTTTTTTTTTTGGCAGTATGTCGCTGTCATTAAAACTATCATTGTCAATGTAAGTATCATTGACATATACGCAAAATATATTTACTTCCTATCTTTTCAGTATATATAGAAATTAATGTAATTTATTTTTTACATTCGTTTTGAAAAAGGGAGGAGAAGACCTCCCGAAACGTTAACGTTTAAAAGTTTGTATTTATTTTAGAAATATTTTGTATATTTTTAAAATTTTTATTCGTTAGGCAATTTATTACAGAAAAAGAATCACTGAGAAATTTGTATACGTTTTTGTTTTTGTTTTTACCCAGTGATTATTTACATAAGAACAGATATTTTTTATATTTTTTGAGTTTTAGATCGTGGCAAAAAACTTAAAAAAAAAAGACAAAAATTATCCACACTATTTTTACACTTTCTTAAAGACAATTGTTAAAACACAAACCATTAATACAGTTCGATAATGACCAAAATAAAAATGTGAACCCTTTATCGATATAAACACTTCAATCTCTGTAAAAAAGCTATAAACACAGTCAATATACCCACTTATTTTAGTATACCGATGTTGCGAATGTTGTTGTCATGACCAACACGCATTCTCATGAGAGGGCGCAGTACTCGTGGAAAGAGAGGCAAAACTAAATAGTTTGATTTATTTTTACAAAAAAAGTAAAAATTGTCACTATTTGGATTTTCTTTCAAACCTGATGTGATATGATAAAACGAGTGGTGAATTCGTAATCAGTGTTATCGAATCAGAAAAAAAGTTAACAACATGTTAGACAATAAAAGTTAAATCGGCCTGTGTTATTGACCTTGACCGAAATATTTAGGCTACCATTGAAAATATATCATATGTGAATGCATGCCACCAGACGAAGTTGAGGAAACATTTAACGATATTATTTCTAAAACATAATGTCATTATTTGTTCTTCACTGTAAAATAAAAATTACTAGATTATCCCTTATAGTTATCATTGTGCCGTATTTTAAAATTTTGACATCCTTATTGGACAATGCTTTACTTACGTGATATTCCACAAACTTGGGAAATAAATAGCAAGCGCTGAAGAAACATCTTTGAGTGACTATTGCTTCTTTCTTGGGATCTTTGGGATATAAACTGTCATCTTTTCCATATACATCGACCAGATATTTCATTATCATTATAACATGACTAAAATATCCAAACAAAATAAAACTTTTATAATGCAATTGTAAAATTGTAAAAATTATTAGTATTATTGTGAAGTCGATGGGTGTTATGGTAAATGTACGAGGATTGCGATTTATAGTAAATAAAATAGTAAATCGGAATAGTAAATAAAAACATATATATATATATATATATATATATATATATATATATATATATATATATATATATATGTATATATATATATATATATATATATATATATATATATATATATATATATATATATATATATATATATGTATATATATATATATATATATATATATATATATATATATATATATATATATATATATATATATATATGTTTTTATTTACTATTCCGATTTACTATTTTATTTACTATAAATCGCAATCCTCGTACATTTACCATAACCATATATATATGTATATATATATATATATATATATATATATATATATATATATATATATATATATATATATATGTATATATATATATATATATATATATATATATATATATATATATATATATATATATATATATATATATATATATATATATATATGTATATATATATATATATATATATATATATATATATATATATATATATATATATATATATATATATATATATATATATATGTATGTTTATTGAAAATGGTTTTATTGCATTTCCAAATATTCTCTGCGATACACTTTTGTATACGTTTGAATCAATTTTCATAGCACTTTTCCCATTCCCATTAAGGTATCTCCAAAACATGCATTTTAAACGCATCAACCGCTTCTTCTAGCGCCTAAAATAGTTGACAACGAAGTTTATTCTTTACAGACCGAAACAAATCAGGACAGCACGGCGTCAATTTGAGATGTTGGATCCGACGTGTGAGAGCTCGCGTTGTCACGGTGAAGAGTGATCCTGCCTCGTTAGTTGTATTTTCTTATTTCTTCAATTATTTCTGGCAAACAAATGGTTGTATGCCATTCATTGACCGTTCTACGATTCTCTAGTGACACAGTAGCTACATGCCCATTTATCCCAAAAAAAAACAGGCGACCATTTGCTTCGAAGTGCTTCGAAGCAAATAAAATGACCTGTGTGCGACATAAAAAATATGTGCATGTAAAATGTTGTGTATGCTTGTCATACTAATGCACGGTGATGCCTCAATCTCTCGGTATGTCACATGACAATCTTGCTTTATTTTCTGGTACAACAACTGCTCTTGGAAGACTTTCTATAAATTCATACGTTAGCGAACTACGATTGAATTCACTAAACCAGTGATATACAGTGGTATACATTGCCGCATTTAAATAGAAATGAGCTAAATCGCTAATAATGATAGCCAAATCTTCGTTTTTCTTCAAACGTGTCAAACATATGTGATAATCCATTATCAATTCATACGGGTAAAAGCCCAAATCCTTATGTAAAGTATGTTTACAGTGCTCTGAATCATCACCAGTTCAGAAAAGTGCCTTCTAGCAGAATGACTTGGTCAGAATCACCTTTCTCACCTTATCCACATTCCACAAAGTGAACGTCGATCGAAAAAGACCAGAATGTTTTGCTTTTATTACCCTTCGTTCGTTTATGAACCCTTCGTTTAAGGTGCAGTAATCCAGTTTAGAATAGTCTTAAGGGTCGGGATCTCAACATGACGTTGAATGTTAAAGTAACACTAGTTACATTAGCCATTTGGCGGAGTTTACATGGAAAACTACTACTAAAATGCCTATCAGTATTTTAATGCTTACTTAACATTTTAACTGTATATATACATGTAAAACAAAATAGCTGTATCCTTCTCTTAACGCCGTAGTGTAGTACACACCACTCTGTAAATTTAAATAAAGTTTTTAAAAATAAAACTTCTAAGACTTTCGATTTATTAGCACAGTCGTGCTGATTTCGGAACGCGTTTATCTTAAATAGTGACAAGAGAGTGCCGAGTAAGAGTTTATCCAGAAGAAACCCTGCAATCCAAGGTTTGAAAAAACAGTTCCGATTTAAGGCAACTTCAATCCCAAAGGTTCGATGATGTCAAAGAAGAGGAGAGTATTACCTACCAGCAAGTGAAGATCACCATAACAGGGCTATGAAAGCGAACATTGGAGAAACCCATAGCGAAAGATCATTCAAGCTAACATTGGAATCCACAACACAGGATTAATCAATTTACAAAATTTAATAACTCTTGGGCCATAAATGGAATTGTCAAATAGTTAATAGATGATCTATGATGATATTTTAGATGATCTAAGACGACAGCATTGTACGTCACTACTGTTCTTTGATTTTGGCGTTATCAAACCACGTGTGGCAATATTTCATTACATAACTCTATTTTATGCCAACCTGTTTGGCAATTTTTTTTAATTAAAATTACTACAAGACAAAATTACCACAAAATAAAATGATCTACTTTCAGAGACTAACAATTCGGTACAGTTGGTTATACTTTTCATACACTCATTAAGTATTTTAATATGAGTATAACTGAATTGTAAAACTTCATTGAAAAAAAAAGGTTTTTTTAAAAATTTTTTCGAACATTAGCTGTAGATTTATTTACCAAATTTTAAGATATTTTTACTATAGTACCCATGTTTTGTCAAATAATTATTTAAAGCGAATATCCCCCCTTAAATACTATTTATATTTCAGTTTGTATATATCGGAAATTATTTTTAAGTCGTAAAGCAGTAACTTATACTGTAGATGACTATAATTGTAGTACCAACACATTTTTTTGACAAATTCTTCGAATTCTCCGATTTTATAACAAGCAACTATTTTATTCAATTACAACAATCATTTCACCAAATTGTCTCCTCTCAAAGCAATTATAGTTTTATCTTTGGAAATAAGAAATGTATATTAGCGATTTGTATAAATATGTGGCATATTTTGGGAACAAATATAATATAGTCTTCAGTTTTTTACATATTTTGATCAATGGGTTTTTCCTCAAACTGAAATCTCCAGATCGGAATCTAACTTTCTATTAATTATAACTCTAAAGAAATTCCTGAACTTGGGTTGACATACTAAACAGTGAATGATTTATGAGAGAATATTATTATTTAACAAATTCAATAAATGTTAGTTATAGGCTTCAAACTTACCTGTCATAAAGAGTAAAACCATTGTCATTAATGACAGGTATAGTATGCAAAGGATTCATCTGTAAAGAAAGCAAATGTGCAAGTGAAAATAATGTTTATGTTGTCAGGAATTACAAATGATCAAATATTCATTAAAGTTCATGCTGTTTACAACTCAATAATGGATTATCGCGCCATATACTCGATCATCTGGTTATACATACTTAATAATGTAGATCTGGATTCTCATAGAGTTTATCTCAAGCAACTTTTAACGTATGATTCATCTGTTGAGAATTATTTTAAGAGTGAGATAGAATTCCAATCTCTGGACCTATTATATTTCAAACAAGTAACATGTCTAATATAGCCGCTGGATGGGAATTGCATTGTTTTAGTGTGGCTTTTTGAGCTATTTAGTATATGATAAGGACACTAGTTAACAATTTTGAATGAGTACTAGAGGACCGTACTAATTCTAATACAAACAGTCTTCTATTCAACGGCTGAGTCGTCTATGATTATGTCGTGCAAACATTACAGTAGTCTAAAAAACGACTAGTTGTTTGCATCATTAAAATCTATGGACATGCTACCGATTGCTGAGCGGTAGTTATTTTCCTTAAAGTGCTACGCCGATCTTTTAGGGCAAGCAACCTACGCCTTTCATCCCCGATGTGTGATTCTTTTTAGAGGTCCAGAGTCTATTACCATATTGTCTAATTTTTTGAATAAATTATAACACATTGGTCAATAAGTCCATGGTCTGGCATATAGATAGCGTGACTTACAAAAAATCCTTACCAGTGGTTGATTGTGTCAACCTTGTGTACTTTAAGTGGCGCTACTTTTGTTACATTGCTTTTTGATAAAGAAAAATACTGTTGAAACTAAATAATAGCTTAATAAACATTACCTGGACTCTACACAAGGAAAATCAACCATAATTGATTGATACGTTGAATTCAAACGTGGTCGTACAAGCACCGATGATGCTGATCGCTTTGGACGTCGAAATAAGGTGGTTACACAAGACAACATCAGAAAAAATCAAAGTTATTTCGCAAAAACCACCAAGTAAAGCTGCAGGAGATAGCTGCTATTATGAATATATTGAAAGGAAGTGTTTACACCATTTAGCATAAATATTCGGGAAAGCGTAAGTTGCTAGCGAAATGGGTACCGCGTTTGCTCACAGCAGACCAAACATAACAACGTATTGCTAATTCTGACCAAGGTTTAGAGCTGTTTAAGCAAAACAAAAAGGATATTTTCATGCGGCATGTGACAATGGATAAAACATAGATCCATCGCTAGACTCTGGAGTCAAATCGGCAGTCAGCTGGGTGGATAGCAGCCGCTGAAAGCCGTCTAAAGCGACCAAAAACATAACCATAGGAAGGCATGGCTATGGCGGCTGTATTTTGGGATGCGCATGGGATATTGTTCATCTACTATCTCGAGAAAGGTAAAACTATCAATAGCGAATATTATATTGCGTTATTGGTGCAATAGATGAGATAGCAAAAAAGGCTCGAAAAGAACAAAAAAAACTATTGTTTTACCAAGGCAATGCACCGTGTCACAAATCGTTGGTAACGATCACTAAATTGTATGAATTGCTCTTCGAATTGCTTCCCTATTCACCGTATTCTCCTGATCTGCCGCCAGTGACTATTTCCTGTTCTCAGGCCTCAAAAAGATGCTAACTGGAAAGAAATTTCGGTCCAATGAAGAGATAATTGGCGAAACTGAAAGATATTTTGAAGGCAATGAGAAATCGTTCTAGAAAAAAGGCGTAGAAATGTTGAAAAAGTATTAGAATGATTGTATTAATCTTCAAGGAAAATATGTTGACGAATAAAGTCGAAATTTGCAAAAAAGTGTTTTATTTGTCAGACCGCCGACTTATTGACCGATCTGTTAGAAATATCTTTTTAAAGAAATATAGTATTGGTGAAAACGATATATTTAATAGTTTTATTTTTCTGTTTGACTATTTTATCATGTATTCTATCCAAAACTGCAACCATTTGAGTAAAATGTGTTTTAAATAGATATATTTTTATTGTATGGTTTTTGTTATACCTTTAAAAATTCTGGTTTCATGTGATCCCCAATGCCGATATTTGTCATTTTTACATTGTGATTCAATCCTAGAGCCTTAATAAGCATAAGAGCTGCCCTTGATGGTGCACTTGGTGGAAAAAAGTAGATATCGATTGGTTGATCGCCACCGGACATTTTCATATTGATTACTCTGGAAAGTAGAAAAGTAGTAATGTAATAATTATTGATTTTATAATGTAGTAATATATACATATACACATATAACCCCTATTTATAGGAAAGGTTACTTCGCATGTTCTGTATTCTTAAGAAGTATATCATTTCAATTTCATATTATTTACAGAGGCGGTCGTTTTTTGGGCGACGTTTTCTTGACGAGTTCTTTTAATTTGGCGTATTAAGGGGGGAAATTTCTTTAGACGCCTCAAAATGAGCCATTTTTCAGAAGTGTTTTTATTGGTGATAAAATAATTGTATCAAGTTTTAACATCATTTTATTTGATCTTTGAAGAGTATAAAATTAGAATTATTATTATTTTTTATAAAATAGCAGCTCAGTAATTTTTTTTTCGGGCGTCTCTGGCGGAAGGTCCACAAAGGCTGTAGTGGTTACTATTTTTCTATTCATCCGAAACACAAAAAAAAAACATTTTTTTCTGTTTCTGATATATGCACTGCAAGGATGAACCTATAAAACTATTAAAAAGTATTAAATTAAAAATGAAGTAAGCTTTAAAACAAAAAATGTTCAAAGTTTGTACTATTTTTTTAACATTTTTATTCCAAAAAGTAGTTTATTTACACAAAATCTTTACAACTTTAGGTATATCTTTCCGATAATGATATAGAGTAAAGCCTCTCAAAGTTTCAGCCAAATCGACCAATAACTTTTTGAGTTACAGAGTGAGCAGTTTTTGAAAACATAGTTTCGGGTTTAGTGAGATAGTTTAGTGACTTACCGTTAAATCAGCGATCCCAAGTGTATATAATAGAGCTTCAGTATCTTCAAAAGACTGTTTTTTCACCTGCTTCTGTTTTCTGGCTATGTCTCGTTAATCGCGCCTCATCGGTGGTTTCGGCGAAAATTTTGGCATAGGTGCCAATAATTATACTTGCACTATACACACAAATACAGTTGCACTATTACTTGTACTTGGCCTGATACTTTTTACGTGTTTAGCAGTAAATTGATTATCTTGATAGAGTCTTTTTCTAGATTTTTTTCGAGGGATTATATACAAGAACATAAAGATAACTTAAATAATATAAAAAGAACAGGAATGTCTATACATCTTATTAAAAATTTAATTATATTTGGATATTTGGAATTAAAGGATTTGAGACAGATGAGCGAGACGAACATATATATATATATATATATATATATATATATATATATATATATATATATATATATATATATATATATATATATATATATATATATATATAGTTGACAAATGTGTTGAAAGAGAAACTAAATGTTTGAAAAATTGAGATAATTTAAAAAATAATATAATTTGCATTAGGAACTTAATTTTTTTGGCGGTTATGATAGCTTCCAATGCCAATTACAATTACGCTTTCCTTAGGCATATTAGGTAAAAGGCTATTTATAAACCAATCTTTAAAAAGTTCTCCTGTGGAGTCGTCATGGTATTCCAAAAATGAATGTTTAATATTTTTGGAGGACAACCGTGAAGAATTTGGAACCCATCCATTCAAGGAACTAGCACGTAAAATTGTAATTCTTTTACCCTTGTTTGCCCGGGCTTTGCTTTGGCATTTTCTTGATGTATCTACCCATCCTTTTGCTGGCGTCTAATGTGTATCGAACCATGTTTCATCAAGGGAGATAATGGGACGATTTTCTAATCTTAATTTTTTTATAGAGTTTAAGTAGTCAAACCACCATCGTTGCAATCGTTGTGATTCTATTAATATTTGTTTTTTTTATTAATGGTCCGATATGCAAAACCCATTAGAGCTCCGGAAGCTGGCTCTGCTGCAAATAATGTTGGTTTCATCTTCCCTTAGTCGCTGTTACAATGAATGTAATGCAGGCATAGTTTGCCCTTCACACATAGCATACATTTTGCTTCGAATTAAGTCTATGTCGCTTTCGTCAACACATTTGCTTTTACCATAATCACTACGAACTTTTTTGGTTTTAATTGGCTTCGTTACAATATCTTTAACTGTAGAAAACAGCGCTTTCATTAATAAAGACGTTTCTGCTGCGACTGCATTTTCATTAAGCCCCCTATTCAATACAGTAACATACACATTTTCATTAATTTGCTTAGCATTGGAGGATAAATGTTTTCTTTTAATATTAGCACTACCGGACTCACAATAATCATTATCTTGCCAAGAACGCCACATTTTTAGCACATTTGGTATAATAAAAATACGATCGAAATTATAGAACTGCACTGTTTAAGAAAAGAATGCGAACTAAACTAAAATATTTCGAAACTACTAAAGCAGATATAAAATTAATTTTATTTTTTACCTGTTTTTTTATTAGGCCCGGCCTTATTTACGTTTTTTTGCCGGGTTTCATTACGACAGGGTTTTTAACAGATTATTGCAGCCATTCAGTTAACGATATACCTTGAACCGCACTATCTGAAGAGCTCTACCCAACCAGAATCATTCCAGATCTACAAATTTTTCAAAGAATTTTCAATCAGTTAGGCAAAACAGGGGTTCGGGTTATGGGTTTTTGATTATGGATAGGGTTTCCGTATTCTTGACGAGAGAGCATATGTCGGTACCCTGAGAAAACTCTCAGGGTACCGACGTTCAGACAACATCAAGATGAAACATATGTCCTCCAATTGAAGGGAATAAAAACAGCTAGTATCTGTTACTTATGTTAAAGTCAGCTAGCGAAAGAGACTGTTTCTATGTTAATAGATTTTACGTCGCGTTATATAAATATGCAGCAGCTTACTTTTCCCGGTTCGACCTTTTTTCCGATCAACCTTTCTTACCACAGCAGTTTTACTAGCTGGCACAGTAGCCATAAAGCATGTGTGGATAGTGTGTCTATAACTTTCTGCACAATATTTTTTTCACGCAGAGGCTGTGGCCACTGCTGAAACTATATGACAGTGGAGGAAAAGCATAAAGTCTTGTGGCGATGAATGAGTGGAGGTCGGGACAAGTCTATGAAGACTGTGTAGCATTTATAAATTATCGGCCACTACAGGTAACGTTGTTTTGTGCGAGTCTTTTTTGAGAGCGCACCGGCATTCTCTGGGACGAAAGCAAGGGAGTCGAATATCACGCCTCAAGCTGAACAGACTCTTCACACCGTATCGTTCCATTAGAGATATGCACATTAGCTGGTCAAGTCCTAGTCAGGCTTATTCTTTTGTATTGTTGTAGTGGGTTTTAGTGTCCGGTCATTATGGAATTGGGTCATTTTAGGGCCCGCCCATTTTTAACATTATTTGCTCAATCACCATCTCTCTACCACCATTTAATAACGTTGGATAATTTGGTTAAATTTGAGGTACTCTGATCTAATTTGCTTTAATTTGATTTAATTTAGGTTGATTTGATTTAATTTGGATTAGTGTAATATATTTTCATGTGATTTGATTTAATTTAATTTAAGCTAAGTTGGTTTATGATAATCTAAAATGAATTCTTTTGCAAGTTAGACAAGAGCTATTATATGATAATAAAGTATATTACGATTAAGCCTTCCTCTTTACAAGCCTATAGCCTATTTATTGAAGAAAGAAACTAAAGTCAATATATATATATATATATATATATATATATATATATATATATATATATATATATATATATATATATATATATATATATATATATATATATATATATATATAGTCGTGGAAACCACCGCTATTCTCCTTTGCTTTTGTTTTTATCTGTTTCATTTTTATATTTTGTTTCCTATGTTGTTCTCTGCTTATTAAATATCTACTACTATTATTGAGTTTTCTTGACATAAATAAACCATTTCCCAGTTTTAGGGTTTACTTTTATTTTATTTATAATATACTTTAGTAATTCTGAAAAACTGGGTGGCGTCAACTGAATCTCAGATTTTTCACTGACCCAATTCCATAATCACCGGGAGTAATAACCCCAAACCGACGGTTATCGCTTGCCTAGCGCTGACTAAGGCATTGTTATAGTATATAAGTAAAGAATTGTAATGTTAATGTTACTCAATATTATAATGTCAAAGCTGTATTGCTGTTCATAATATTGGTTCATTAGTTAAGTGCCCTTATTGTAAAATAAAGTTTTTTAAAAGCAAAGTTGTCGGTCTTCACATTTAACTGGCGCTGCGAACAGGATAGTGTCATTCTGCCCTTTATCGGTTTACCGTTGTGCAGAAGTGATTTTCAAGTCTTAAGGCACTATCGAAGAAAAGTGAGAATTCGAGATCAAGCTATCGTCTACCGTGTTGTCAGAGAAGCTGTGGTCCAGTTCCTGCCTACCCCAGAAGACCAACAATTCAGACCGCCATTCAGCCACGCCTTTATAGGGAACCCTTTGGTTGTGGAACTAAACAGTATAAGCTTTATGGATCCATCCTTGATTATATTGTAAGTTAAAACTGAATTGCCATTTTTACATATTTCTATGTGAATGTCTGATACTTCTAAACGTTTAACAAAGATTTTATTGAATAATAGGGCAAAATTAGGATTAAGTGAAAGTCAAGTAAATACAGAAACAAGTTCAAACTCAATAAATTAAGAAGATTTATTAAACCTTTTAAGTAATTTAAGTTTAGATTCTAATATTAATTATACTAGTCCATCAAATATGGAAAATATCAGATTCCACACGTCACTCTTGCCAACTTTTTCCGATGCTCAAACTCATTTGGAGAGTTTCTTAATTTCTATAGACGAATTTCATTATCTTTATTCTAGTAACGATAATGAAAATCTAAATAAAGTAATTTTGGCCGCGATAAAATCAAAATTAGTAGATAATGCTAGAGAATTTCTTCTCTCAAGACCAGATCTGCATAATTGGCTCGAAATAAAAACAGCTTTAAGAGAAAAATTTGGTGATCCAATTACTTACCAAATTTTAATGCAGCAATTGCAATACATCAAAATAAATAAGAATGAAAACATCCTTAACTTCGTAGATCGACTTAAAGCATTTGTTCAAAGAATATTTTCAAAAATACAGTGCGAAGTTCAAGATCAAAATTCAAAATTAATTTTATTTAGTCAAATACAGAAAACTGCCGTTTTAATTTTAACTGCAAATTCGCCACAAACCTTGAAAACAATGCTTATGCTACAAAATCCTGATACACTTGATAACGCTTATACGCACGTTGTAAATTTTAATATGATAGAATCGCAAGTCAACTTTGCAAATAATTCAAGTATATTCCACCAAGATATGAAAACACCATCTCAAAAACCATTCAACTCCTTTCAATATTCAATTAATTTTCCGCAAACGCAACAATCGAGATTTCCTAGCCAACCAATTCACATTCAACCTCGACCAGTTCAGAGGCATTATCCGACAAACGCTCAAGTGTTTGGCAAACCCAGGAATAGTTTTGCACCACAAAATAATAAACCCATTAAACTAGATGCCCCTACACTTATGTCCATTTCCACTGGAGGTCCTTCGAGAATATTCCAGAATCGACCACCTCATAGGTATCCCAACGCTTTTCAACCAACAGGTCCAAGAAAAATTGTCTGTCAGGAACTAACAAATGTGGAGACGTATACTGAACCTTATAACGAAGAATATTTCATAGAGGAACCTTCTGAACCCCCTCAAGGATATGACTATTCACAATATCATTTCCAACAGCAAGATTTCCGTTCAGAAATGTCTCACACCAAATTATGTCAACCATCCCCTACTGGAGAACGAAACGCTGAAGATAATGCAGATAATATATCTGAAAATTTTCACAAGATAGGCCCTTATCTGCCATCAACCTAAACAACATAGCCCAAAGGATCGAGTTACCATATTTCTATCTTCCCCAAATGCAAATATCTGTCCTTATAGACTCCGGTGCTACTGATTCCATAATAACACCGAAAATAGCTAATTTATTTCCAGAAAACCTCTTTTTCGAACCCTTTGAAGTTACAGCTTGTAAAACTAGATATAAAGAAGATACAAATTTAATAATACCTTTACTAAAAGAACTAGGACTTAATTACGATATTAGAATGAGAGTGTTAAATTGGCATAACGATTTCGATGCACTGATAGGAACAAAGGATCTGAGAAACTTACACGCACTAATAGACTACGAAAAGAAAATTCTATCACTTCAAAATATAAAAATTCCATTTTCTCTCGCTTATAACAAACCTTTAGTTCGACCAATCCACAATTTTTATAACAATTATCTCGTTATTCCGGTAAATCACGAAAACGGCGTTGCTATCTTACCTTCTCTTACAATTGGAGATCATATTATACCTGATAGTTTAATCAATGTAAAGAATGGATATTGTAAAATTCCGAATCCTACTCCTGAAGTTAGTATTAATTTTCATCAAAGACTAAAAGTTATTCCCCAAGATCAATTCGATTTAATAGACCCTCCTCGCGAATATAACAGACAAAAATTCGACCCGACAAAACAACTAAGGTTAGATCACTTAACACCTGTAGAGAGATCAAAAATCATACCTCTTCTTCACGATTTCAAAGATATTATGTATCACGAAGGATGCGACCTCTCTTTTACCAGCCAGACGAAACACGTTATCCGTACAACAAATGATCATCCACCTTCCATGAATCAGGAAATACAAGCTCAAATTCAGAAACTATTAGACAATAAAATAATTCGACCTTCGATATCACCTTATTCCGCCCCAGTATGGATCGTTCCAAAAAAGGCAGATGCTTCTGGTAAAAAGAAGTTTAGACTAGTGATCGATTACCGCCAACTTAACGATGTGACAGTTGAAGAGAAATGGCCACTCCCACGCATAGACGACATTCTCGATAATCTGGGAAAATGCACATATTTCACCACTCTTGATTTAGCTCAAGGTTTCCACCAGATTGAAATGAGCCCAGAATCCATTGAAAAAACGGCATTTACTGTAAATAATGGTCATTTTGAGTACCTCAGAATGCCATTCGGCCTCAAAAACGCCCCTGCCACGTTTCAACGAATGATGGACGAAATATTAAGAGAATACATCTACAAATTCTGCTTCGTTTATATGGATGATGTTGTTATCTTTTCTAAATCTCTTTCAGAACACATCGATCATATTCGAATTATACTGAAAAAATTGAAAGAAGTAAACTTGAAAGTACAGTCCTACAAATCCGAATTCCTTTGCAAAGAAGTTGCCTTCTTAGGGCATGTTATCACTTCAGAAGGGATAAAACCAAATCCAACAAAGGCTGAAGCCATCCAACGTTATCCCATCCCAAAAAGCCAAAAGGAAATAAAAGCGTTCTTGGGATTGGTAGACTATTACAGAAGATTTATAAAGAATTTTTCACGAATCACCTTTCCATTAACCAAATGCCTCCGAAAAGGTAGTTCTGTCGATACCGAAAATTCTGAATACAAAAACGCCTTCCAAAAATGCAAAGAGCTAATCTCGAACTGTCCTATTCTACAGTACCCCGACTATAGTAAACCATTCAAATTAACCACAGATGTTTCAAACATAGCAATAGGAAGCGTCCTTTCTCAAAACGAACATCCCATTGCGTTCTATTCCAGAACCCTCAATACAGCTGAGAGAAATTACTCTACTATTGAGAGAGAACTTTTATCTATAGTTGAATCCACTAAACACTTTCGCCCGTATTTATATGGACAAAGGTTCATCATTGAAACAGACCATAATCCTTTAGTTTGGCTCTCCAAGATAAAAGAACCCAACTCCCGTTTAATTAGATGGAGATTCAAATTGGAAGAATTCAATTTTGAAATTAAATACAAAAAGGGTAAAGAAAATGTCGTTGCCGATGCTCTCTCCCGTATCGAACTTAATATTCATGAATCCAACGACGCACATTCAAGTGTCCCCAATGTTGACGATACAGTTGCCAATCTCGCCGAATTCGATCTTGCAGACTTTGTCCATAGCGAAAAATATAACGAAATTATTTCAAACCAAGTAAAAGATATTAACAAAAACGTAGACAACGAAAATACTGCCGAAAATACAAGAGACGAAGATGTCACCTCCGACATTACTGTACATTCCAACAATGACACCCGAGGAAAATATCTCCCGATATCTGAATTACCTGTTAACTATGCCACGAATCGCCTAATCATTAATTACGGTCAAAAATTCAAACACTCATATTCAAAACCTTTTAAGAAAAATCACCATTTTATTGAAATCTCCAAGACGGAACGTCAAGAGGATATAATCAAAATATTGAAAGAAGTAATTAGACCTGACACGTCTTTCACAATTTATATTCCAGATCAAGAAGATTAGAAGATCAGAAGATTATTCCAGATGAGAATAAAATTCCAAAGAATCATCAATGCAAACTTGAACCCATCCGCAAAGCTAATCTTTTCTAACATATATTTGACTGACATCACTGACACTAACCAACAAAAAGAAATTATTTCCAACTATCATCAAACCAATCATAACGGTATAACAGAAACGTACAATGATCTTAAGCAAATCACTAACATCGTGAATATGTGTGAAATCTGTTTGCAAAGTAAATACGAAAGGCATCCCTACAAAATAGCTTATGAAGGCCCTCTTTTAGCAGAAAAACCTTTTAAGACTCTACATCTCGATATATTTCAATTCCTAAACTGCCAATTTTTAACTATCATCGATTCATTTTCAAAATATGCTCAGCTTATTTCGTAACAGACAAAAATGCAGTTACCATCGTTGGAAAATTAAGGCACTATTTTTCCCATCATAATTCTCCCTCGAAAATTGTCGTTGACAATGATGCAGAATTTAAAAATAACCTTTTCAAAGAATTCTGTCAGTTATTTTGTATAGAAGTCCACTAAACGACATCTGGAAATTCATCTTCCAACAGTCCAATAGAAAGACTACATTCCACATTATTAGAAAAATTACGAGTTCTGAAATTGCAAAATCCTGATGAAACGCCAAAAACTTTAATGACTTCCGCTATATTAATATACAATCAAAGTATTAATTCGACCACGGGTCACTCTCCATTTTCAATACTATACGGCCCCTACCTTAATGAACCTAATATAAATAACGACCTTACTATTTACGAACAATACAATCAAAGACGAAAAAGTGAACTAATACCTTTTCATGAAAATATTTACAAAAACACTTACAGAAAGCAATCCGAAAACACACAAAAACAAAATAATAATACAGAACAACCCCCTGAAATAATTCCCGATCAGACTATCTATAGGAAAAATACCCTACGCAATAAAATGAACCCTCAGTACATACCGACTAAAGTTACCGAAACAAACAAAAATAAGATAACAGGCATTTCAAAGAAAAAACCCATAACCACACACGTAAGAAAAAATCAAGAGACTTAGAAAGACTCTTACTCCCTTTCAGCCTCCTGCTCCTGACAGTGCAGAATCCTTCGAACCAATGCCAAGCACTTCAGGTACACAAGCTATCAAATAATGGCTATTTCACTGAAGACATATCCCCTTCTTTAGTTGTAAGTCATTATCATACAACATATATTCCTTTTAATATGACAAAATTAAAATTTACGTTAGCTAGTTTATTCAACAATGTTCTTATTATAAATCATATGGTAAATAAGCAAAACAATAATTTAACGTCGACCCAATTTTAATATATCTCTGAAGCATTCAATAATACATACGACACATATGCAAAATTGACTAACTACGATTCAAGTCGCAGGAAACGTGGGTTAATAAACTTCCTTGGAAGCGATATCAAGTTCATTACAGGAAACTTAGACAACAATGACCTAGAGACAATAACGCAAAATCTGCAGATTTTAAAGCATAATCAGTAGTTTAGTTTTAGTCAGACTTAAGTACTTTTGTTATGTAAATCAAACATAGTTCAAATTAAATAAAATATATTTTTTACTCTGCTATTTATCACTTATTTTAAGTGATAAAGTGATAAATAATAAAATAAAAATTTGTTTTATTTGATTTGAAAAAAATTAACTGTGTTAACAAAGTAACGGACAAATCAATCAATTATATAGGTCAACATGTTTTTTGTAACATTGATGCGAATGCTCTTTTCGCATTTCATTTAGGTAATTATTAAAACACCTTTTTGTTGGTAGTATCTCAAACCTAAAAAACAATACACTACGGAGTAAGGTCGTTCAACAGAACTCAAGCAGTTTTATTTTACTTTAACCCAAAAATTGTAACACTTTTCACATAAATGGCCTAGTACATCCCATTATCAAGTAGCAGCTTCTCCTTTATACGATAGCCTCATGGAAATTATTTGTACCTGACTGGACAATGTAGCAATTATCACACAACCATATAGGGGGTATTTCCACAGTATTCCACGAACCTTTAAGGGCGGTTTTATTGTTTTCTATAGTTTGTTTTTGTCTCGTTTACAGTACGTGTTTAGGTCGACTTTATATAAAATGGCAAGCTTTAGTTGTCAATTTTGCAAAAATCCAGCGGATAAGTTTTGTTATATATGGGGACGATTTATTTTAGTTACAAGCTAGATCTATATCTCAAGAAGTCAAAAAGCCTATCTTTAATATTTTAAGTGCCAAATTGAAGATCAAGATGAAAATTAAACTAGTCAGTTTTGCATCCCAAGAAAAATTCTATGTCGTTTACTGTTCCTGTGGTGTGGAGTGAAACTATTAATCATGTAATTGATTACTACTTTTATATCACTGAAACAGAAGGGATTTCAAAAAATCAAAGGGACAAAATTCAGAATCTAAATTTGTCTTCGCGCTTACGCCAGTTCCTCACAGCCAGGAACTACCGGTACGGATTGCGCTTTTAAACCTGGACAATATGTTTCCCAGTGATTCTAATTCTTCATCAGGATCTGATCCACAACTACCTGAGAATACCATTTGTAACCCAACATTTTTAACAACTACCAAAAAATTTCACTAAATAACTTAGAATAAATTAAATGATTTGGTACGTGACCTGGGATTGTCAAAACAAAAATCGGTACTTCTTGCTTCCAGACTTCAACTATAGAACTTGTTAGATAAAAATGCAAGTGTTTTACTTTACCAACTACAGAATGTAATATTTTCAAGTTTTCATAAAATGGAAGGATCGCTATGTATCTGTTGTGATATTGAATGTTTAGTGAATTGGACCTCAAATAAAGAAGCTTCTAGGAGATTTCCGTTTTTAAGAAAGATGAAAATTATAAAAACCTCCTATATGAACTCTTGAAAGCCTATGAAATACTAGGATGTTAGATATACCTGAAAATGCATTTTGTACACTCCCATTTCGACTTTTTTCCGGGAAATTTGGGTACAGACGATCAAGGAGAGAGAGAGGGCGACTACTGCTGGTTTTTAAAAAGATATGATGCTACAGAATACAAGAGGAAAAAGTGAAAGTCTTTGTCGCTGTTTGACGTATTATGTAATATATTTTTTATTCACATAATCTTCAGTAATGTATTTGCTTAGATTTAACACGTTTTTCATATTTATGTTAAATAAATAAATAATATATATATATATATATATATATATATATATATATATATATATATATATATATATATATATATATATATATATATATGATTGTAATAATATGTCGACTTCTTTTTTTTCCCACCACCGATATTCTGTAACAAGAAAACTGTACGTGTTCTACTTCGTATTCATACTCAGGTTCTATCAAATAATTCATATACACCTATTTTCACTAATGTGACCTCAAAAAAAGTGTACATTTGTTGACCTGTGTTATTAGAACATAGTTCAATTTAAAGTTAGATTTAATCATCTTCTGATGATGCTAACAAGGTTAGTGAAACGTGTGTCGAGAAGTTAAAATAAAAATAATTTGTTATTTAGTGATAAATGATTAATTTATTTCTTCCAGTTTAAATTTCAAATTTCAGATCGAAGGTTCCTATAGAATTATATATATATATATATATATATATATATATATATATATATATATATATATATATATATATATATATATATATATATATATATATATATAACCTTTGTAAGACATTTTCAGAATTTACGAAATACGCTGGTCACATACGATTTTAATGAAAGATATGTTAGATCAAAATTGCGATTTATAATTTTATTGTTCAAGGTGACATTACATTGAAAATCGATAAGAAATATTTCAAAGTTCAGACAATAATTTAATAAATAATTTAGTTAATAAAATCGATCCATCATTCATTTTAATGTTGATCGGAATTAAAGAAAAATAACATATTCTCAAAGGAAAGAAAGATTTTATTTATATGGATTATAATAGTCATAAAAACTTACCCGTTATTCAAGGGAAGAATTCCCTCGTTTTCTATGCAGTTACCCAGAGTGGAGAAATAAAAATGTTATCGCAAAACCCGCCAAAACACTTCTGAACTTAGGAAATGTGTGGGCAGTGGGTTGTGTTGTCATTATTGAGTGGCATATTTCATGCGCCTTAGGCATGAATACAAGAAAATGAGTGGTCGCAATTCATCGAAATAGAGGTATTCTTCGTTTTGTGTTTTATTTATTTAAGAATCAATTCAAGACATTAGTGGATGTTAAGTATCAATTTAATGTTAAGTAACAATTTAGTGAATTTGAGAAAACTATTTGTAAATGTATTAGAGTACTCCTGTTTGTCCGTTTACTCAATCAATGTCTTTCCGGTACTGTTGTAAAAAAAATTTCATAAAAAAATTTAGGTTTTATTGACGTAGCTCTAGTTTGTCTGATTAGGGATGATTTGCAATATTTTTGGAAAGTTTGGAAAATATCAAGAAAGAGCCAGCCCGATATACAAGTTCTGTCTCACGGAAAACAGGACTAAATCAATTATTTGTATTCAAAATTGTTTCCTTGTGCGTTAATACAACGTTTTGCAGGGTCAATTGGGTAGACCAAATATTTGGCCTTTTAGATGCCTTCAATATCGGCATAACGCTGCCGTTTCAGCGGCAAATGAAGTTTTCCGGAGAGATAGAAGTCACAGGGAGCCAAATCAGGCGAATATGGTGAATGATTAATGCTTAAAATGCCATATTTGGCTAAAAAATCAGTGATGAGCGTCGAGCAATGGGATGGGGTATTATCGTGCAACAAGCGCCAGCTGCCTTGTATTGTTGCCGTAGCTATATTGTTGCCGCATATTACAAATATACGATAACGGATGCTTAATATCACCAAGATAAAACACAGCAATGATCGTTTGTCCTGGTAGAACTCCTTGTGTACAATTTCTTCCGAATCGTAGAAACATACTAACATTGTTTTGATATTTTATTTTTCAAGACGAGCTTTTCATCGGATTTGGCTCGCTGCAGTGCTTCTATTCGGCACTTTGACGCTTAGTTTTTGGATTATATTAAAAAGACCATGTCTCATTACCAGCAACAATGCTATAGTTGACGTTTTCCTCCTTTTTCGGCTCTTTAATCGAGTCCTTGCAATGGTGGATTCGCAGTAATTTTGGTCGGCAGTCCATTTGTATGGAACAAAGTGAACACAAACCTTCGAAGTCCTAAATGATCGGGCAAAATGCGATGAATTGAATCTTTGGATATGTTCAATTCCATTTTCATGTATCGCAACGAAGAATTTAACTGATGTTGTTATGAAATTTTGTCAGAACCTCAGTGACCGAGTACCTCAGTACCTTTTCAACGTTTAGCGCGTCAAAAGATAACGCTGGTAGAAATAGTTATTTTAAAAAAATCTTGTTTTCCTTGAGACGAACCTTGTATACGAGGGTAGTCTAAAAAATTTCCATCCTCAACAGAAAGATGGCGTTACACGTGAAAAATATTGTGCATACGTTGCAAGAAAACCTTGAAAATCTAAGCCATATTAGATACTCAGTTGTTGCTTAACGGTCATTTATGTCAGTCGATGTTAATGTTTCTGTAAAGATAGAAAACATCGAATATCGACCCGTCAGAAAATTTTTGCATTTGAAAGGCAATGTGCCTACGCAAATTTAAGCCGATATAGATACTGTTTACGGGGACTCTGCACCTTCATTAGGCACTATGACATTTTGGGCAAGTGAATTTAATCGTAGTCGCACCAAGTAAGCATAACATTGTTTATTTTCAAAAATTTTCTTTTTGTAATTACTGCTAAATTAAGTAATAATAGTGCACTTTTAAATTAATGGTGGAAAATAATGCCAGTCAAGTATTGTTCTTAGCGGTCACATATCTGCAATTCTTCTTCTAAGTTGTGCAGTTGTGCACAAGTCTGGAGAGCGTGGGGGTCAAGAAGCCTCGTTGAAACAGGAGATCACATGTTGAGGAAACATTTGTCAAACACTGATGCTCTCGTCATTAATTGATTTCATTAATGCTCTCGCCGTGTGAATTATGGGGTCCGTTGGCATCACAGTTCTCCCATGTTTACGTGTCGCCGTTGAAGTGACATGTCAACATAATGTGCCGAAGTCACCGTTACTGTTCTTTCCTCCTCCTCAAAAAAGTAAGCACCAACGACCCCTATTTTGGAAATTTCTTACCCCACTGTCACTTTTTCACTATGAAAAGGCTTTTGGTGCGGCTCTTGTGGAGTCTCTGCCGTTCAGTACCTACAGTTCTGTTTGTATACATAATCATTCACCCGTCACTCATCACGCCATCAAGGTCATTAGTAAAAATGGCGCACATTCTCTGCAAAACAAAACAAAAGCCTGTGCGCTGTGAAACTTCCTTTCGGGTGCAATTTCCTGTGCGATTTCCTTTCCGTCAGCTATTTCTCAATCATTATTTTGTAGGGATAAAATTTCAAGTCGTCATCCGTTGTAGCGATAGACGGGGCATAGCCAGAGCTGAAGCTTGGCCCCCAAGTGGAACGCCGAGGACTTCCTTCTCACTGTTTTAACATTGTCTGGTATTTGAACGGCATGGGGTAGGCCAGGTGGTTTCATCTTCATGACAGATCCGATAGTTCGAAGTGTTTCAACCCATCAGAGTATCGTGTTTCAATCTGGAATTAGTCCTCGGCGTTGAACATTGAACTGTCGATGGAAAAGACGGTGCACGGTAACTGCAGAATCATTGTTTCTAAAAAACTGCCCGACGACAAATACACTATGCTTAGAGGGTCCCCTCTGCCATGCGTTTGCAAAATATTAGCCGTTCAATAAAAATGCTGTTCCCCTGCGCCACCTTGTATATGTATAAGCCATCCAGAACGTTCATCGTCAACCAAACTGGCATGACTACTCTTAAATTCAGCTGCCCAAAATTTCACAATAACTTTAATTTGTTTAGACGTATTGCATTTCAATTGCAAGGATTTAATGATGGCTAGATATTCCATTTTTTCCATCTTTACAGAAACACTAACATCGACTGACATAAATGACTGTTAAATAACAACTGAACATTTAATATGCTTGACATTTTCAAGGTTTTAAGGTATACAAAAATGTACAATAATATATGCAATAAATATACAAACATATTTTATATTTGTTATAACGGCTGTTTTTCATTTTTGACTTAACATCTGTGTAATTTTTTAATACTAAGTCTGTTATTTTGAAGGGTCCTGTGCCTATAAGTGTTGTTTAACACATACGTGTACATAAGTACTTATGTAACACTTATGTTTACATCTCATTTCATAAAATAATTATCATTAGTGATATATATGATATAGTAATATCATTAGTAACGTAACTCTTTTGGTTTACATTATTAGGGTGACATTGCTAGTATATTCTTTACTGTTGGTTCTGTGTTTTCATTTTATAATGGCACATCTAAATGAATTAGCTGTTGTTAAAATTGTTACTTTAGCTAACGAGGGTTGCAGGCAAGAACATATTACACAAATCCTGTGAATACATAAATCGACGGTCTCTCGTCAAGTAAAATGATATGAGAAGACCGGGGAGTACAGATGCCCTCAGTCTAGACAAGGACGTAAACGGTATACGACACAAAGGGATGATCGCTATTTACAACTTCAGTCATAACGAAATCGCACATTTACTGCTTTGCATCTAAAAAATGAACTGCTTAATGCATGGTTAATGTTAGTGCAAAAACAGTAAGAAAAATGCTAAAGGAAGTTGGTTTAAATCCAAAACGTCCTGCCAAAGTCCCCCGGCTTCATCACAAAACGGCGCGGTTACAATTTGCACGAGACCACGCAGATTGGGACGAACGTGAATGGAGCAGAGTTATTTTTTCTGTTGAGACACAAATACAATTGTGGAAGTCTGATGGACGTGATAGGGTTCCAGAGAACTGGGGAATGATATGCCGCGCGAATCTCGTGCACACCGTGAGCTTCGGTGGAGGGTCCATCATACTATGGAGGGGCATCAGTTGGGAAAGTTGTACGGTGCTTGTTAAGGTGAATGTAAGAATTAATGCAGACTGGTACGGCCGCAACACCATTGAAGAACATGTTCTACCATATGCTGACTTTATTGGGTATGACAAATTTGTGCTATTGCACGATAATGCTCCCACACATCTCAAACAGTGTTCTAGTATCTACAGGAAGTCGAGATTTCTTCGTTTGACTGGCCACCTTCAAGTCCCGATTTAAATCCCAGCGAACAACTATGGGATATTCTCAAACGCCATATACGAGCTCGAAATCCAGTATATATATTTTAGCACAGTTTGTGATAGAAAAAAAATATTATTAGATAAATTAATATTATCTTATTTTGCGACAGCTAAACAGTATCAGAAAATAATGTAAATCAATAAATAAAAATAAAAGTAAATGACAAAACCATTAAGTTAACCATAAAGTATGAATTCATCTCATTAATATCTCAAGTGTAAGACTACGACTAAATACATTGATAAGCAGTGACCTTGACTTCTAGAAAATCCTTTCTAGTAATAACTGAAGGACGAATAGAAAAATATATGATTTTTGTATTTTTTGAATAAATAATCTAATAATTAATTCTGATCATTTTAATATCCTCATTACTTCTACAAAAATTTGTTTGCAATTAATAATAAGGGGGCTGCTATTTATCTATCCGGAATAATAAATAAAAATAATTATTTATCATTAAAAATGGTTTTATTGTTTTTTAAAATATTTTCCGCGATGATCGATACACTTTTGCATACGTTTAAACTAATTTTCGTAGCTCTTTCAAAAGCTCTCAGCTCTTCTCTTAGCTCTTCAAAAAAAATAGACGACCATTTGCTTCTTGCTTCTTGCACGAACAACTTTTGTTGGGTTTGGCTCATTTTTTTTTCACCAATCGACTCGACCCATTTTTAAGCGATAATCAAATTAATGCCTAATTTAACGCACACACATTTTTTTCAAGGCTAAATGTTTATGTAAAATCTTGTATATGCTTGTTATACTAATGTCCAGGGATGCCTCAATTTCACGGTATGTCATATGACGATCTTGCTTTATCAGTTCGTGCACAGTATCGATGTTTTCTGGTACAACAACCGATTTTGGATGACCTTCTTTAAATTCGTCCGTGAGTAAACGACGGCAACGATTGAATTCACTAAACTAGTAACTCACCATAGTTTTAGATGGTGCTTTATAGCCAAAAGCCGCAGTAACTTGATCGGTGCACTGTTATTGAGATAATTCACAAAAATTCTCACGAGTTAATTCCATTTTTTAACTGATACGAAATGTTCAAGCACTACTAGTACACAGTACACTAGATACAAATAGCGTCCATATGACAAAATGAATTTTCAAATATTTTCATATTTTTTTTTCGTGACAGAGGTGGCATTTCCTGTAATATGGAGACTCGAATTTTGAAATACAGTGTCATTTGTTGCGGTTTGTATTTAGATGGCGAATACTCCAAGGAAAAACCCAACTTATGTATTGTATTTGTAAAGGCCGCAATATAAAATCCAACAAGCAGACGCCCCTCAGTTTAATATGTTCCAAACGGGAGATTTAAAAAATTAAATATGACGCACAAACCTAGTGTTGATACGAGGAGGGGGCTTGCAGACCGGGGTTACGTTAAGTTGTATGTCGACTTACGAAATAACTCCACGAGTGTTGAAGAGACCCAAATAAATATCCCAAACCTAACATCTTTTACAACAATTCTTCTATTGTAACCTTTAGTGTTAAACACTAAACTTGAAGAGATTAACCACTAAACACCAAATCACTTTTTTTTTAACTTCTCGACGCACGTTTCGCTGATTATGTTAGCATCATCAGGAAATGATGAATGAAAGCGATAAAAAGAATTTTGACAATTTCCTTTAAGAGGGCTTTTCAAATCATCAATTACCGGTACTTTTTTGACAGAATGTATTTTGAGTTTCCTGGAATATCTCCACGAAGTTCATCAATTGGTGTGTCAGAAACAAATGTTCGAAACAGCTAGAGATTTAGAACTATTTTTCCGGTTCTTCAATTATATTTAATTTTTTCATTTCGCTAGGCCAATTATTTCAACCATTTCAACCAAGTTCATTTATGAAAAATGTTATTCATAGATTCACCATGTTTTTAGTAAACTTGAACAAATCCTACACGTTGTAAAAGATTAAACTTGAAGAGATCAACCACTAAACACCAAATCACTTTTTTTGAACGATTTATTGAATTAAATCATTTCCTGATAATGCTAAGCCGGTTAGCGAAACGTGCGTCGAGAAGTTCAAAAATAACACCTTGGTGTTTAGTGGTAAATCGCTTCAAGTTTAGTATGGCATATTTGTTTATTTATTTGTTCATAGTCCTAATTTAATTTATATACTAGCCCCGTTCTCTTCTCTGGGCGTAAATTAAACTTTAGTAATAATTAATTTTTTAAAATTAAAATTTTTTGTAGAATTCCATTGCTTTTACAATTTGTAATGTAATTGTCAATGTAAGTATCATTGACATACACAAAAAATATACTTACTTTCTATCTTTTCATAATTTATAGAAATTAATATACTTTATTTTTAGATTCGTTTTGAACTAGAATTCGTTAACGTTAAAAGTTTGTACATTTTTTTAGAACATTTTTATATTTTTAAAATTTTGTTCTTTAGGCAGCTTTATTACAAAAAAGAATCACTAAGAAATTTGTATCCGTTTGGTTTTTTTTTACCCAGTAATTCTTTATTTACATAAGAACAGATATTTTTGATATTTTTTGAGTTTTCAATCGTGGCGAAAACCCTAATAAAGAAAAAAATATATGAACATTCCACAATCATTCAGACATTAATTGTACAAGGTATTTCGAACTTCCATTTTATTTCCATTAGGAAAGTCTGTTGTTTTGGTTTTCGCAAAAGGTTTGCTTGTTCCAGGAGAAGAAATAACTGGATTATATTCTACAAACAAATAAGTAGGAATCCCACGACATATTTGGGAAAACGATGAAAACCAAAATCAAGAATTCACCCATAGATCCGGAAACTCAGAAAAAACTCATTCCAAGAGAAAAGTCTAGCAGATGCTCCAAACTCTACGGCTTACCAAAAATACATAAGGAAGACGCATTTCTACGACCATTCAGTCAGTGCATTCAAATCCCCGCTCCAAAAATTGGAAAAATATCTCGCCAACATCATGCAACCTGCTATAGAAAGAGCCCATTCCTATGACAAAAATTCAGAAGTACATCAGTTGGCAAAGACAATATCGTCGCGAGTTTTGACGTAAAATCGCTGTGCCCCAGCATCCCAATAGACGAGGCATTAGAATTAATTACAGAGAATGAGAACTTTGAAGACCACGTTCTGGATCTCGTAAGACATTGTCTAAAGAAGTCGTATTCCATATTTGACAACACATTTTACCGACAGACAGAAGGCGCAGCAGTGGGGTCATCCCTCTTTTCTGCTGTGGCCAATTTATTCATGGTCTATTTTGAAAAGCAAGCAACACAAAAAACGACAGAACACGCCGAAGAGACATTCAATGTAATACAGCCATACATCAAAGGAACAACGGACCGTATCGGAAGACATTTAAGAAAACACAAAATAAGAACAGCATACAAACCTCACCGAACAATAGGCGCATCCTTGAGAAACCCGAAAGACAAGGTCACCCTAGAAAATCAAGGAGTTTACCGCATTCCATGTTCAGGCTTTAACAAAACCTACATTGGACAAACAAACCGAAAAATAGCTGCCAGAATCGAGGAACACAAAACAAGCACATGGAATAAGCAAACAATATCGTTTTAAACTGACTGCAAACATTATTCCAACACCAACTAGAAGCAGGCCACAAAATTAACTTTGATGATTGCAACGAGATAGCCAACATAAACCATTTTCGGACACGCCTGTTCGGAGAAGCTATAGAGATCGAAAAGTAAGGAAGTCTAAACAAGAGGGACGACGCTATACACCTGCCGCCAACGTGAAAAAGCGTTGTTAAACCTGCAGACCCGTGCTGTCTGGGTCTGCAGGTTGCGGGACATCCACAGCACGACTGGAAACAAAGACGTAGCAAGCGCTTCAGGGGGCTCGCGACAGTGCTAGCCAATCGCTACCGACTAAGACCGAGGCCAGAACATAATAAATATCAGACGGCAAACCGATTTCTTCATCAGTCCAACCAGAGCACTCGTACAGTACAGACGTGTTTTTCAAGAGCTCCCATTGGTTATCTACACTGAACTACACCAGGCTGCTTGGTGGCGTGATTGTGACGTCACCAACGTTTTTTCACAGTGATATTGATTGTTTTTATTAAAACAGTTAATATTACACTGTTTTTAATATTTTTTTCACATTTCGCGAACTATTTTTGAAGATTTCGCGTCAATCCTACAGCAGGAATAGTCTCGGGGCACAACAAGGCATACTTTTCGGACCTTTTGGGTCGCTATTTAGGCACTTTTGTGTGTCTATTTAGAAATTCAAGGTGTTCGTAAGAATGCAGGTGATATTGGCACACCATCATGGCTTCACGGTTATCGGCTCCGGACTCCGGGTCCGACGAGATAATTGCAAGGCTCCAGGAGGAGCTCGAACAGTCGCTCCGCGATAATTAGTTATAATGTCAGTCAAATTTTTGAGCTCAAGGAGCTAATCAAAAACCTGAAAAGGCAAATAGCCGATTTAGCTACTAAATTCGACTGGAACGAACAGGAGACCGCCCGCACCAACGCACCGGCCGAAATAAATATCGATTTAGACACGGGTATGTTGATCGACAGCGACTTCCCGCCTCTCAAATCCCCAAAAGGAACTCCTTCCTCGGTTAAAACGGATACCGTTACCCCCAAACTGAATCACGATGTCAGCGAAGGCGAAATTCTCTCCATTGGTGGAGAATCGTCCGATTCAGACTTCGAGAAATGCGCGGCCAAGAAAAGGCGTCACATAAAACGATCCAGACGCTCCTCCGAAGAGGAAAGGAACCCACAGCAGACGCCAAGGAAAAAGATTGCCGGAGAGGCAGGTCCCAGCGGTGCCTTCGGCCAAGTTGGCTACGGAACCAAAAGAGAAGATCGCAAAGACGGAAATAGTACCTCCCGTGGTACTTCGGTCTAAGAACTATTATATGAAGGTAATGACCTTCATAGCCAATGAGAAAATAGGAACGGAAAAGGCGCTGAATCGCCCAGAAGGGGTGAAGATTCAGCCAAAGACAGCTGGCGACTACCGCAATCTGACGGCGTTCTTAGAAAAGGAAACAATTGCTTATCACACCTTCTGTACGAAGAGTGAGAAGCAATTGCACGTATTAATCCGGAATATCGTGGAAACGGTTTCGGAACAAGACATCCGCGAAGAACTCGTCGATTTAGGATTCACCCCCTCGAAAGTTCAGAGGTGGAAAAACAAGAGCGGACAACCGTTTGCACTAGTATATGTGATACTCCTCAAAGAGCAAAAGAGGATTTACAACATCAAATACCTGGTCCACCAAAAGATAAGGGTGGAAAACATCAAGTGCAATGGGGAGACCTCGCAGTGTTACAACTGCCAGGTCTTCGGGCACACGGCAAAGAAATGCCACGTGCCACCCAAGTGCATGAAGTGTGCGACCAACTACGCTTCAAGGAATTGCAAAAAGCCGAAGAAAGCTCCGGCTAAATGTGCCAACTGTGCAGGTTCGCACCAGGCCAACTCTAAAGCCTGTCCCCAAAGACCCCCGAACAAGGGTGAGAGAAAGAAAAATCAATCGACTACCCCATCCAAACTTCCGCCAAAAATTCCACCCCCAACTTTCGTTTGGGGAACTCAAAATAATAATAAAGCGCCGGCTTCTGCGCCGGCTGCTCCCCCTAAGCCCACTCCTAGAATGGAGGCTCCAAGAATTGAGTTACCGAACTTCACGGTAATGATGGAGCAAATGATGCAGCAGATGGCTGCGATGGTCCAAGAGCAGCTAAATGCTGTACTAGCCATGTTCCAAAATAGCAATGAATAATAAAAATTCGTTGCGGGTTGTAACATGGAACTCCAATTCTCTGAACGGAAAAAAATTGGAACTCACGGCGTTTCTGGAAGATCACAGCATAAACGTGGCTCTGATTTAGGAGACTTTCCTTAAACCGAGCGAACGGTGCGGGGTGAGGAACTTCTTCTGTTACAGGGACGACAGGCTCGGCGGAGCGGGGGCTGGTTTGATGATTCTCGTCAAGAGAGGAGTGAGATATAACCTGCTGCCTCCGACGGGTCTTGCTTCCTCGGAAGTCATGTCTGTGCAGGTGGCTCTGGAAGGTAATCTTGTCAACCTATCCTCATGGTACCAGAGAGCTTGTCACCACTTCGATTGAGGTGAAGTTGGCAGGCTCCTGAATAACAACGCTCCATTCATCACTGGAAGAGATTACAACGCCGATAATCGATCGTGGGGTTCGGATTTGACAAACAGGAGAGGAACTGACCTGCTATCTTTGGCGGAAAGATACAAGCTGAACCTCCTTTTTCCAGACGAATCATCCCGTTATCGCAGCTTCTTAGATTTCTTTATCATAAAGAATCTAACGAATCAATGCTATGTCCAGGTTGTCCATGAGCTTACCTCGGATCACTACCCGGTAGTGCTAACAATCGGAACCAAGGTGGATACCTTCCCGCCGAGAAAGAAGACTAATATCTGTTGGTGCATTTTTCAGCAGCATTTGCAGGACAGCTGGCTAAACCCGCGTATTGGTAACGTTCAGCAGCTTGAGGATACGGTCGAAAAATTTACCCATGACATAATAGAAGCCACGTAAGCGGCTACTAAAACCTCTCCAGAATCAACTCGGACTACCCTGGACATCCCGTTCGAGGGAAAAGAGAAGATTCGTATAAAAAACCGGCTTTACAGATGCTATCACCTGACTGGCGACCCTGAACTCCGGCTTCGTGCAAACGAAGCCAAGAGAGAGTCCCAACGGGCTCTTCAGGACTTTAGAGACGACAGGTGAGATGATTTCCTGGCGTCAATCGACACGGCTAATCGATCGTTATGGAAAACAGCCAAATTCATGGTGGGTAAGGTGAGAGCGCCGGTTCCCCCCTGAGGACGGGTGATTCTCACGCCGTCACCGGGGCGGAGAAGGCGGAGCT